>LR749615.1:1809493-1885901 GCA_902729485.2 Mus minutoides
GAGAGAGAGAGAGAGAGAGAGAGAGAGAGAGAGAAATAAGTAAATTTGTTTCTGCTTCAGCATCATGCCTGCCTGCCTGCCTGCTGCCATGTTCCCACACTGATGGTCATGGCCTCTAACCCTCTGACACTGTAAGCTCAAATAAACCTTTTCTCCTACAAGTTGCCTTGGTCATGGCTGTCTTAGAGTTTTGTAGCTGCAACAGAAACACTGACCAAGAAGCAAGTTGGGAGGAAACAGCTCCCACTTCCAGGTCATAGTCTATCAGGGCAGGAGGACGTCAGGGCAGGAACTCAAGCAGTGCTGGGAACTGAAGGCAGGAGCTGATGCAGAGGCCATGGATGGGTGCTGTTTCCTGGCTTGCTTCACATGGCTTGCTAGTTTGCTTTCTTATAGAACCTACATGCACCAGCCAGGGATGGTACTACCCACCTCAGGCTGAGCCCTCCTCCATTGATTACTAGTTGAGAAAATACCTTACTGCTGGATCTCATGGAGGCATTTTCTCAGCTGAGGCTCCTTCCTCTCTGATGACTCTAACTTGTGACAAGTTGACACAAAACCAGCCAGTACAATAGTGTATTATCACAGCAATAGACAAGATGCGAAGACATTTTGTGAAAACAAAACAAAAAAAGACCCAAAACAAAAACAAACACACAAGGTGGAAATGAACCAAATAAGACACCTGACATTGATCGATGGTCCCACACCCATATGCATATTTGCATACCAATATACTATACATATTTGCACACACAGACACATGCACATATAAACAGAATTATCTATTTTGCAAGGAAATGGATAGAACTGTAGATGATTGTGGTACACAAAATAAGGCAGACACAGAAAGATAAATATTGGATGTTTTTTCTTAGTGGAACATATATATTTGAAAGGAGACTAAAGGGAGAGGTAGATGGGTGTACTGGCTAGTTTTGTGTCAACTTGACACAGCTGGAGTTATCACAGAGAAAGCTTCAGTTGAGGAAATGCCTCCATGAGACCCAATTGTAAGGCATTTTCTCAACTAGTGATCAAGGGCCACTTGTGGGTGGGACCATCTCTGGGCTAGTAGTTCTGGTTCTATAAGAGAGCAGGCTGAGCAAGCCAGGGGAAACAAGCCAGTAAAGAACATCCCTCCATGGCTTCCTTATCAGTTCCTGCTTTCTGACCTGCTTGAGTTCCAGTCCTGACTTTCTTTAGTGATAACAGCAGTGTGGAAATGTAAGCTGAATAAATCCTTTCCTCCTCAATTGCTTCATGGTCATGATGTTTTGTCCAGGAATAGAAACGCTGACTAAGACAAATTGGTACCAGCATAGTGGGGGTATTCCTGTGACAACCTGACCGTGTTTTGGGGAGGACTGTGAAAGGACTTTGGAACTTTGGGCTAGAAGATCCATTCAGTGTTAAGTGCTCTGTCAGACCTTGTGTAGGATCTTGGAAGATAATGTTAAGAACAGTGCAGAAGATGGAGGCCTGTTTTGTGAAATTTCAGAGGGAAAATTAAAGACTCTTTTCAGGGCCATTGCTATTTTGTATTGTGAAGATTCTGTGGTTCTGGTTAGCTGGGGCTGAAGATACCAGAACTTAACAAGATACCAGAACTACTAAAGTGAAACTTTTGCATTACTGGGACTATTGATGCTGGTTAGCTGGAGCTAAGAAATTAGCGGTGATTCAGAAGAGACCAGCATCACTGAGATGAAATCTTCTGAGAAGTATTTTCTGAGAGCACAGAGGCTGTGTTCCAGAGACAGCCAAGGTTGTACCTCGTGCTGCAGTGGGACTTGGTAATGTGTAAGAGTCACCCAGGTGGTACTGGTTTTAAAGACATGAAGGGGTCATGCAGAGCAGCTGAGGCTCTGCACTGTGAGAGGCCATGGAAGGCCATTGGTGAAGGTGCAGGCCTCAGTTGCAATTGATGGCCCAGGACTGAAGGGGTCATGCAAAGGAGTTGAGGCTTGGCACCATGAAGACAGCCTATGAGAGGCTAGTGTTGAAGCCAAGTTACAGTGGAAGACAGCAGCGTTTTGGAGATGCCAGTACCATGAGATGACCACCAAGAACAGCAGCACCTGCAGTAGAGTACAGGCAGCTGGAGCCTAGAAGACAAAGCTGTGTGCTACAAAGGGCATGGCTGGAGAGCTCAGAAGATTGTGAGTTGGATCCCAGACATTGGACAGTCGGAGTTTGATTTTACTTTTCTTTGTGACTGTGCCCTGATGCTTTTCCCTCTTGAAGGAAGTATTTTAGTGGAACCCACAGTTAAGAGACTTTTAATTGTAAAGACTTTGGATTTTTAAGAGAGATTGAAATTTTAAGAATTTGCAAAGACTCTGGGACTTTTAAAGTTATTTAAGATCTTGGGGATGAGTAAAAACTAAGGGTTGAGGCTTACTAGTGATGTATTTGTGTCAAGTTGACAAGGGGTCAATTGTACTGGCTAGTTTTGTGTCAACTTGACACAGCTGGAGTTATCACAGAAAGGAGCTTCAGTTGAAGAAATGCCTCCATGAGACCCAACTGTAAGGCATTTTCTCAACTAGTGATCAAGGGCCCCTTGTGGGTGGGACCATCTCTGGGCTAGTAGTTCTGGTTCTATAAGAGAGCAGGCTGAGCAAGCCAGGGGAAGCAAGCCAGTAAAGAACATCCCTCCATGGTTTCTGCATCAGTTCCTGCTTCCTGACCTGCTTGAGTTCCAGTCCTGACTTTTTTTGGTGATAACATCAGTGTGGAAATGTAAGCTGAATAAATTCTTTCCTCCCCAACTGCTTCTTGGTTATGATGTTTTGTCCAGGAATGGAAACCCTGACTAAGACAATGGGGGAATGTGGTAATAAAAAAAGACAAATATATGTTTTCTTTCTTGCAGGAGCTTGGCTTAGCAATGTAAACACATGTGAGACATGGGAACGGAGGCAATTTGGGAGATGAAGGGATCTGAGGTAGGTGAGAGGGTGAAACAGAAGAAAAGTAATCCTGTTTGTGAAAAGATCACAGGAAAAAAAAAACATCATTGTGTGTGATAACTAAAATACATTAAAACATGAAAAGAACAAGGTTTAACCAGGAGAGTTGGTATCTAATTGGTTTGGGGTAATGGGAATGTTCTAGAGTTCTACCACCACTACCAACACGTTGGTAGTGTAGAGTGTAAAAATAAATGTATTTAGAACAAAGTGCATATTGACGAGTCTTTATAAAGTAGGACTTTCGTTCTGAGACAATTCAATAAATGATGGACCTAGAACTTTAAGTGTTACAAGGTCTCTACTATACTTTTTAGCGTATATTAAAAATTCTTTTCTCATTGTGTAATTCATTATGCTGTCAGAGAGTGCGGTGATCCACCAAAATGTGACATTCTGAAAGGCTCTTTCCAGGTTGCCTATGTCTTTCCATCCTTACAGGCCTTTGGGTGTAACGCAGGCTAGACCACCTAACCCTCTTCCCCAGCTTCCATCTCCATTCCTCCTCTTTTCTCTCTCCACTTCCCATCCCAATACACCTCTCTTTTCTTTCACTCTGGTTGGTTAAACTCAATGGGAAATGGCAAGTAATTTTTAAGAAATCTTTGTGGGTTGATTGAAGCACATTAAAAATTTTATGTAAGTGTGATTCTGAGATGCACTAAACTTCAGGTCAGTTTGTGCTTGCTCCCTTTCTGCATGGTTTGTTAAATAGACCCTGCTCTGGCCTGCATCCCAGAGCAGAGAAAGCCCCTCACTGCTGGTTAGAGCTTTCCAGATCATGCTTAACACTAAAATTCATCACCAACTGGATTTTCCTGTTGAACCAATATTTTGCATTTAGTACAAACTGCATTTTAACAAACAGACACCCCTGGCTTTCACTCCTGCCCTGAATGGATGCTGAAAGGATTCCTAGAAGAAAATATAGAAGCCCTCAGTTGATGTGCTAACTTCCAAAATGGAGGCGATTAGAATGGTCATGGCTCAGTTTTCTCCCAAGTGAATTCTGATGCTTCTCTCTCTCTCCCTCTCTCTCTCTCTCTCTAAATGCTTTTATTTCTATTTTTAAGTGAGACATATTGTTAAGCACATGCATGAAATGCAAAAAGCACTTATATTCTTTCCTTTAGCCTGATGTTCATGTGGTATAGTTAGAGAAGGCCTACTGAAGCAGGCACAGGCTCTGTGGCACCTCCAGAAGCTTAATAGTCATCATAGTTGACACTGGCTCCATGTCTGAAGCTTTCCCGGCTGTGGGGACCAATGGCTGCATCTTCATCATAATGACGCTGGTAGTAGTCACCATAGTAGTCATGGCCGTTTTAATTTCATTTTAGCCAATAGTTGACATCATCTTCAAATTTCTGTAGGAAAAGAGAATGATAATGGGTTTGAAGACACATACTCCTTAAAAACACACAGAAACTATGGCTTTTCTCTACATGGCTTTTCTCAGTGATTGAGAATCAACATCATAGCAGGACAGCTGCTCGTTATAATGTTTTGTTCACAGGTCAATCCAGGATCTTAAGATACCAGTATGAACTAACTGTCCAAATTTCTTTAGACACGGACACGAAAACTATTAAAGGTGGTACGGTTGCATAGAAGATGTGGACTCGGAAAAAGAGGAATATTCCATTTATTTTACACGCAGACGGGTTACGTCATTCTCGGACCGACCGAGAGTGATAACAGGTGTAACGATGCCATCTACGGAGGAATAGGACGACGGAATAAGGACACGAACCGAAGTCATAGGAATCAAGTCAACCACTGGCACCTTCAGCTCTGGGGCAGTGCATCTGGACCACCTCATGCATGTTCTTGGTTTGAGTGTGCACAGGCACAGAGTTCACTGTGCAGGATTGTGAAGTGGGCTGTGGGTGTCAGGCCCCGTGAAGACACTGGAAAATGCTCAAAGCAAGCTAGAGAGTCCTGGCCTACAAGAAACCTGCAATCTAGTGGAGATAATTGTGAAAGGAGAGAGCTACTGTTAATAAAAATTAAAAGGCAAAGAAAAGGACCAGTGGTTTGTATGACCACCTCCAGCAACTACTTTTTGCTATAAATTGCCTTTTCAAGAGGGAGAATACTTCTGAAGTGATGGTGAAAATCCAAGATGGATTGTGATGACAACTTTCACTTGTTGATCTAGTTCGAGGATGAGGCATTGAGATGATAAAGACAGACTGGATGGGGAAAGGCTTGTGCATTTTGGACTGCAGGCAATGGCTGTGAGACCCTGCACCTGAATACCACTGCGACTGGTAAATGCAGATTCTCTAGCACCATACTAGACTCTTACATTGAATTTTCTTGTGGATGGGTCTCAGGAATACATTTTCATTTTAGTGGAGTGGCTAGGGAATACTAAATACAGTCCAATTCCGACTTGGACATTTTATCTTTGTGTTAAGATAATGTAAAGCAACGTGCATTCAGTGTGAACCACTCTGGATTCTGGAGTTGAATTTTCTTCCCAGGTGAGTACTGTGTGGGATGAGACTCTCCCAGAGTGCTGCAGGAGTCGGCTCCCAGTTGTCCCTTGACCATGTGTCTGACCTAAGGGGTGGTGAGGTAGGTGTTCTGGAGGCAGTTTAAACTGTAGTGATTCCAACTTACCATAGACAGAGGAGCATCTCTCCTGAAGGCCCCGAGACTGAAAACCCTATGGCGGGGCCATGAAATGGGGCTCTGGAGCCCACTTTGGCTTAGTGGTAGTTCCCCCGCCCTTGTGTACCCCTCACCCTGGGACACTGATTCTGATACCTCATTTGCTGCTCAAGACCACCATTGTCAGAGCCTCCCACAACCTGTGTGGCAAGGAGGAAGAAACATTTTTACCTCCCTGTGCCTTTAGCCTTAGACTTTTTTCACAACACCACATTTTGGGGTCAGAGCAAAATGATCTTACTGCCTGGATTTTCTTATTTTATTAGGTTTGAGATTTCCGGTTCAAATGTGTATTTTAAATACACTTCAAGATCTTTTATGAATATATAAATAAGACAAGTTCAAGTTTGAATATGGGCAGGCACAAAGATAAAGATGGATGGTGCTATTCCAGTGAAAAGAACACCGCTCATGGCATCTGAGCATAGCTTCTTGTGGTCTTTTAATGTAAACTTAAATCATTATAGTCTTCTTCAGTCCTTGTCTTTTTATGATTTTGTACCAGACATTATGTTTTAGCCATTTACCCATATTAAAAGTTTAATAACTATTTAATGGTGGTCATCATAGAGATATAAACTACCAAAAGATGATATAACATTCTCATCTAACGAATAAATATATGTGGTTAAATAGTCCAAAGACAGGATGCTGAAGACTCTAGAACATGGGTATCCTTCTGAAGGACATGTGGGGACGTGTAACTTGACTATGGTAAGTACCCTTCATCTGAGTCCACCTGTTTCCCAGTAACTCCACCAGGGAGAACATGGACCTAAGAAAGAAACAATTGACGCACAGTGATGTCCTTTGAGTTGTGAAAAATGCTCAATAAAATCATTTTTAAGTACTTTAAATCACTCCTGACATAGAGTCTAGCTTAGGTATGTAGCTACTTGCACAGCAAAAGAAGAGATATTTGAGTAGTGAAGGGGCTGGTGTATATAAAAGCTAGGAATGGGGAGCGGACTGCAGCTTCTGGGACAGGCAGAAACACACGGCTTCTGGGACAGACCCCCGTTTCTGGCAGCTGAAATCTGGGCACCTTCCCTGCCACCACACCTGGCTTTAAATAGGAAGCCTTAAATGGTATAGATTTATCTCACATTTTTATTTACATAAATCTTGTTTCACTTATGACTGCTCAGAAATATTTCATCCTGAAAGCAAGACTCTGTTAAGAAGTTATTTACTACCTGGATCTTGTTCAGCTGCCTGGCTACAGATGCTCCCTGGCAGGCAGGCTATCTGGTCTACCCTGGTCTCAGCCACTGTGTGGATGGTCTCTAGTGAGTGAAATCTAGAGTGCCTGTCCTGCTGCTGCCTTCTAACCTGTCCCTGTAGCCCAGACAATGACATGTGACCTTAAATAGTCTCATAAGATAGTTAACTTGCTGACTTGCCCACTGGTGCTTCCTGGCCCATATGAACTGCAAAGCAGCTTTACTCGTGAGTGCATTGATGCAATTTCCCCTAAACATCTGCAAGAAACACCTGTCCTTAAAAGTGTCTCTATGGTCTTCATGAGTCCCTATACCCACCTTGTTGCTTCAGCCGATTCTGGGCAAAGATGACAATATTTATCAAGGATAAATGTTTTGAGGATGTTTTGAGGATGCCCAGTTGAAGCTGGACAGCAAGGCTGAAGGCATTTCTAGGAAAATAAGATTCTTCAGGAAGCTAGATGCAGCCTTTTGGCTCACAGATTCCCTGGATCCCTCCTCTCCACCTGGATGGCTGGCATGCAGTGGAGGGTAGGCCCATACATATGGAAAAAAGCCCTGTGGCTTGGCTATGGTTGTGGGTTCCTAGAAGCTAGAACCTTGGTCCCCAGGATGGCATTGCTGGAGAGCCTTTAAGAGGTAAGGCCCTGGTGCAAAGTAGTTAAATCATGAAGGCTTTACCTACTAAAAGGACTAATGCTGTGTTGTTTCAGAGTGGGTGAGTTCTTGTAAGGACTGGCAGTTGTAAAGGTCAATGGGTATGCTGATACACACCCATAATGTCAGCACTATGAAGTTCAAGATCTTCTGTGACTGTATACTAAGTTCGAGGCCAGGCTAGGCACGTGAGATCCTGTCTCAACAAACAAGCAGATAATAAAAAAAATTATATGAAAAATAAATATGAATATAGCAACTTTAGACTTCTTGCTTTTTATGTCACAGTTTCTTTTTTATTTTTTATTAGATATTTTCTTTGTTACATTTCAAATGCTACCTCGAAAGTTCTCTATACCCTCCCCTCACCCTGCTCCCATACTCACCCACCCCAACTTCGTGGCCCTGGCATTCCCCTGTATTGGCCGTATATTTCAAACGTTATGGTTCCCCGGAGAGAAGGGTTACTATCGGCTGATCCGGTAAAAACGATGTATACGTCGATCTCTGTGCTCGAGACCCCCAAGACCAATCATGTATAACAACAAGGAGAATATCCCAACGTCTGGGGAAGTCGAGGACCCCATGTAAGAGATCGAAGAGGTAACCCCCGGGACACAAGGTTCCTATAGATGACTGTGAGCATCCACTTCTGTATTTGCCAGCCACAATAGTGTCTGGGTTTGGTGACTGATTATGGGATGGATCCCTGGGTGGGGTAGTCCATCCTTTCGTCTTTTTTTTTTTTGGCTTTTTGAGACAGGGTTTCTCTTGTATAGCCCTGGCTGTCCTGGAACTCACTCTGTAGACCAGGCTGGCCTCGAACTCAGAAATCCACCTGCCTCTGCCTCCCAAGTGCTGGGATTAAAGGCGTGTGCCACCATACCCGGCTCCATCCTTTCGTCTTAGCTCCAAACTTTGTCTTTACTCAATGATACCTTGGTGAAGAAAGAAATAAAGAATTAAAGACTTTCTAGAGTTTAATAAAAATGAAGCCACAACGTACCCAGACTTATGGGACACAATGAAAGCAATCCTAAGAGGAAAACTCATAGCCCTAGTGCCTCCAAAAAGAAATTAGAGAGAACATACACTAGCAGCCTGACATCACACCTAGAAGCTCTAGAATTAAAGGAAGCAAATTCACCAAAGAGGAGTAGACGGCAGGAAATAATCAAACTCAGGGCTGAAATCAACCAAGTGGAAACAAAAAGAACTATTCAAAGAATCAACCAAACCCGGAGCTGGT
This sequence comes from Mus minutoides, assembly GCA_902729485.2. Classification (NCBI taxonomy): domain Eukaryota; kingdom Metazoa; phylum Chordata; class Mammalia; order Rodentia; family Muridae; genus Mus; species Mus minutoides. The sequence continues at coordinate 1,818,280 of LR749615.1, forward strand.
TCTTTGAGAAAATAAACAACCTAGATAAACCCTTAGCCAGACTCACTAGAGGGCACAGGGACAGTATCCTAATTAGCAATATCAGAAATGAAAAAGGAGACATAACAACAAATCCTGAGGAAATCCAAAACATCACCAGATCCTACTACAAAAGGTTATACTCAACAAAACTGGAAAACCTGGATGAAATGGACAACTTCCTAGACAAATACCAGGTACAAAAGTTAAATCAGGATCAGATTAACGACCTTAACAGTCCGATTTCCGCTAAAGAAAGAGAAGCAGTCATTAATAGTCTCCCAACCAAAAAAAGCCCAGGACCAGATACCCAAGATACAATTTGCAAAACACAAGAAAATCAAGAAGAACGAAGACCAAAGTATGGATACTTCATTCCTTCTTAGAATAGAGAACAAAACACCCATGAAAGGAGTTACAGAGACAAAGTTTAGAGCTAAGACAAAAGGATGGACCATCCAGAGACTACCCCACCGGGGGATCCATCCCATAATCAGCCACCTAACCCTGACACTATTGCATAGGACAGCAAAATTTTGCTGAAAGGACCCTAATATAACTATCTTGAGTGAGGCTATGCCAGTGCCTGGCAAATACAGAAGGGGATGCTCATTATTATTTATAGGATGGAACACAGGGCCCCCAATGGAGGAGTTAGAGAAATTACCCAAGGAGCTGAAGGGGTCTACAACCCTTTAGGTAGAACAACAATATGAACTAACCAGTACCCCCAGAGCTCATGTCTCTAGCTGCATATGTAGCAGAAGATGGCCTAGTCGGCCATCATTGGAAAGAGAGGCCCCTTGGTCTTAGAAACTTTATATGCCCCAGTACAGGGGAACACCAAGGCCAAGAAGTGGGAGTGAGCAGGTAGGGGAGCAGGGCGGGGTGGGGGTATAGGGAACTTTCAGGATAGCATTTGAAATGTAAATAAAGAAAATATCTAATAAAAAATCATGGATTCATGATGATTTCTGTATATTATGGAATAAATGTGTGGCATATAAAATTTCAATAAAACCTCAATTTCTTCACCTAAAAATCATCTGGCACTTCAAAGCCTCTGCCTCAGTTTGGGTTTTATTGCTGTGAAGAGACACCATGACCAAGGCAACACTTATAAAGGACAACATTTAATTGGGGCTGGCTTGCAGGTTCAGAGGTTTAGCTTATTATCATGTTGGAAACATGGTAGCATCCATGCAAAAATAGTGCTGGAAGAGCTGAGAGTTCTACATCTTGATTCACAGGCAGCAGCAGGAACTATATGTCACACACACACACACACACACACACACACACACACACGAGTAGTTTGTGCATATATGAGTCCTCAAGGCCTGCTTCTATGGTGTACACACCTTCTCCAACTAGACCACATCTCCTAATAGTGCCACTGCCTTGGGCCAAGCATTTAAACATGAGTCTATGGAGGTCATACCTATTTAAACCACCACATTCTCACCTTCTTCTTCTTCTTCTTCTTCTTCTTCTTCTTCTTCTTCTTCTTCTTCTTCTTCTTCTTCTTCGAACCCCTTAGTTACTTTCTATTGTACCCACCTTTTCTGTTGTTGTATCATACATAATCTTAATCTTAAAAATAAAAACAAGTCTTAATGATTGCCATTTTGCCTGGGGTGAGGTGAAATCTCTGATTAGCTGTAGTGTGCATTTTGTGCTAACTAAAGATGTTGAAGTTTTTTTTTTCATATGCTTTTAGCTATTTGTAGTTATCATTGTAAGAATTGTCAGTTCACTTTTTGCATGGATGTTATCACACACACACACACACACACACACACACACACACACACACACACAACATCCCCTGAGGGATATGTTAGGTGAGCTGGCAATTGTTCCCGTTCTGTAGGCTGCCTCTTCTTTCAGAGGCTCATTTTCTTTGTTGTGAGGAAACTAACTTCTTGTAATCTCACTTGTTAGCATCTGGGATTCTTTTCTATGCATCTTTTCCGGGAAATTCCTGACAGCACCTGTAGCTTGAAGTGTTTCACTAATGTTTTCCTATGGTGGTTTCTGTTTCGGGTTTTATCTTAATTAATTTCAAATTGATTTTGTGCTTAGTGGAAGATAGGAGTCAAGTCTCATTCTTTGTTGAGATTTTCCCCCATTATTTATTTTTGTCGCTTTTATTTAAGATTAGGTGGCCACAGCTGTGTGTTTTTACTTCTGGGTTTGTCTTCTATTCTATTGGTCTATATGGCTGTTTTGTGCCAGTCCCGAGCTGTTTTGATCACAATGGCTCTGTAGCATAGTTTAATTGTAATGTCTGTACTGCAGATCCTTCTCCTTTGGCTCTTTAGGGCCTTTTGTATTTTCACATGAGAGCTTCAATTTTTTTCTTTGTGAAGAAAACAATTATAATTTGACATGTTGTTGGTTTCTCTTTGGAAAAGATTTTATTTTTATTTTATTTTGATTTTTCGAGACAGGGTTTTTTTTTGTGTAGCCCTGGCTGTCCTGGAAATTATCCTGTAGACCAGGCTGGCCTTGAGCTCAGAAATCTGCCTGCTTCTGCCTCCCAAGTGCTGGGATTAAAGGCATTTGCCACCAGTGTCCGGCTAAGATTTTATGATTATGGTTTTATACTAATTTCAGCTCTTTTATCTGAGCAGCTCTTACCTGGTAGACCGAATGGCTGCTGGTTTATAAGTTGGTTTGATGTCTTTTTAGTTTTAAGAGTTCCCCAGTCTTCAGCATCAGATCATGTCTTCAAATAAGGATGACTCAACTCCTTCCTTTCCCATTTGTCTCCCTTAAATTTTTCTCTTATTGCTTTAGAAATTCAAAGGACTATATTAAAATTCAAGGACTATATTAAATAAGTGAGAATGAAAAACACTTCTCATTCTTGATTTTAGAGAAAATGCTTTTTTTCCCTCTTTAGTATAATGTCAACTGTAAGTTTTTCATACACCACTTTATTATGATATTGTGCTCCTCTTATTCCTAGCTTCTTTAGAATTGAACTTTGTTCAAAGGCCTTTCCAGTGTTTGTGGGGATGATCATGTGATTTTTCCTTTAAGGATTTTTTTTGTGTAGGATAGCATTTTTTTCTTGTGTAAGTGTGTGAGGCTGTATGAGTTTACCACATGCATGAAAGAGTCCTCAAAGTTCCTTAGGGTGTCACATCCCTTGGAACTAGAGTTATTTATAGGTGGTGAGCCACCTGATGTGGGTGCTGGGAACCAGAGCAGAGTCCTCTGCAAGAGCTCTGAGCACTCTTAACCACTGAGTTATTTCCTCAGGCCCATGGGGCAGAACATTTATTGATTGATTGATTAAATTTATTTTTGCTTAAACCTCCCTTCCTTAAGGCAAAAGCAACTGGGCAATGGCATTTTATCTTAGCATCTCTTCAACATGATTTTGTATGTATTTTATGGAGAACGTTTCTATGTACATCAAGTAGAGTGACCTGCAACTTCTTCTCGGTTTTGGCCTTTCCCTACCTTGAGGAAGCGGTTCTTCACCAGTGTGAAGGTCTGGAAGCTGGACCACAGGTTTGGAAGAGTCCCCTGTCTGCTTCTGACCCTAGGGGTACACTGAGGTTACCGATCAGTGCTACTGTGCCTGGCCTTTGCAGAAGGTCAGGGCATCAGACTCAGGTTGTCAGGCATGGCAGCATGCAGCTTTACCCACTGGGCCAACCTTGATGACCTGAGTTCAACCCTTAGAGCTTACAGAGTGGGGGGCTGGAGAGACGGCTGAGCGGTTAAGACTGCTCTTTCAGAGGTCCTGAGTTCAATTCCTAGCAACCACATAGTGGCTTACAACCATCTGTAATGGGTGCCCTAATCTGGGTGTATCTGAAGAGAGTGACAGTGTATTTGTATACATTAAAAAAGAATTCACATAGTGGAGGTGTCTTCTGACCTCTACACATACATGCACGTGTACACACACACACCACACACACACACACACACACACACACACACACATGTACACAAATATAAAAACTGTTAAAATATTCTGCTTCCTTTTCTGTTGGCATAAATCCTTTCAAAAATAATGAATACAAAGTTACATTCTTGGTAATCATATTTTGCTTGCCTCCACACCCCATATATCTGGTGTTTCTCTGATAAAATTGGCACATCCTTGGTATGGTTCTCTCCTGGTTTTACTTGCAAATCTTAGTAAGCAACTCGCTCTTGGGACTCAGGCCCTACTACCGCCCTGTATGGAGAAAGGGAACTACTGTAGTAGCAACAGCCAAAAAACAGAAATGCACCTAAAATAAAGTCCATTAATATACCAAATGTCACTTTTAAATAGGGAATGGTAACATGCAATATAGAATTTTATAAATTAAGAATTATTTAGGGTGGGGGCTGGCGAGATGGCCCAGAGGTTAAGAGCACTGATTGTTCTTCCGAAGGTTGTGAGTTCAAATCCCAGCAACCACATGGTGGCTCACAACCATCCGTAACAAAATCTGAAGTATCTGGAGTATCTGAAGTCAGCTACAGTGTACTACAGTGTATAATATATAAATAAATCTAAAAAAAAAAAAAGAATTATTTAGGGTAAATGTAGCAATAGCAAATGAATGAGATAAAAAAGAAGGGAAATAGAGAGGTAATAGTAAATGAATCAAAAGCTAAAGAGAAGGGATAGAGAAGAATGTTGTGGAAGGGAAAAGAGAGATTAGAATAGAAAAAAATATATAACAAAAATTCCATATTTTTAAATAATTAAATTCAAACTCAAAATTAGATAAATGTTAAGGAGGGGAGTCCAGCTGAGCACGTCGGCACTGCCTTTTAATTCCCAAGTTCCAGATGCAGATCTCTAGTTCAAGGCCAGCCTGGTCTATAGAGGGCTATGTACTATGTAGAGAGTCCCCATCCCAACCTTCCCCCTCAAGTAAAGAACAAAATAGAAACATGAGATTTTTAAAACAAAAAAGTAAAGACTATCCCCAGTAAAACAAAGTCAAATACTGCTGAAAAACAAATGAAAAAAGAAAAAATGGTCACCAAAAGTAGAAAAAACTGCATAAGCAAAATTAATGATTTCATGAAGAGCTGAATAACACCGGGATAAAAGAATCGCTATGAGTTGAACAAAAGTTAAATACAAGGGAAGGCCAGAAGGTCAAGAAAAAGAAGAGCAAGGGGAGTCTCAGGGCCTGATATGATGTGGGTGAAGGCTGTTGAACCCCAGGGCTCTTTTCTCAGGTTAAGCCCTGTTTGGCAAGTGTCAGATTCCCACTGGACCTGGCTCCACTTGAATAGCTTCCCTTCTTTATGTAGTAACGTCCTCTACTGGCTGCACTTAGCTCTGCAGCCTATGGGCTTTCATTCTTGGACTGTATCCCCAGAAATGGCTGATAGCCTGCTGTGGTCTCCCAAGTGCACTGGGAGTGTGGGAGCAACCGAGACATCACGTTGTCTCTGTACTTTTGTCTTGCTGGAAGAATGTAGCTATGGGAGCTTGCTTGCTGGAGCTGCAGTCTTCAGGATCTGTGGCCGTACTGCTACCTAGATAACATCACTGGCTGGTCGACCCAATGACCTCAGGAGTAGGGCTACTAGCACGTTTACTCTTTATGTAATCTGGTCCTGGCATCCAGGGCAGGGTTTTTCCCTGTGCACTGTACTGCCCTAAGTTGTCTCTTGCACGTAGCCCTCCCACTCTATAACCATCTCCTAGGTTGTCTGTTATTAGGAACCATGGCTGACTACTCTTGGGCTCTTGGGTGGCTGTTCTCCATCCTCAGACTCAAGTGTGGCTCAGTTCCCTCAAGGAAGTGCCTGGATCCTGCCTTCTCAGTCACAGAGTAACACAAATGGGATTCCTCTCTACTGCAGACTCCTTGTCCGGAGGAATCACAGCCTTGTCAAAGCCCACATCTGGGTCTGCACGTTGTGGGCTTCTTGGAAGGTGGGTGCATCAATTTACCAGGACAGCCTGGCTTACCTGAAGGAACCCCTCACCACTGAGCACTGCTGTGCTTGGTAGCTTTGGAGGTCAGAAGGCATCAGAGTCCCAGAATGGGAGCTAGTGGATGGCTGTGTGCCACTATGTAGGTGCTAGGAAGCCATCTCAAGTGCTCTTACCTGCAGTGCCTTCTCTCCAGCCCTTTGTGTTGTTTTACACTGCTCTCAGATCCCAAGACCCCTTTAGCTCAACTCATTTGTATTTCCTGTATTGTGTATGCTAAATGACAACTTGCAGGAATCGTTTCTTTCCTTCTACCAGTGGGTCCAGTCCCCAAGTTTTGTGGCAAGTGCCTTTCTACACTGAACCATCTCAGTAGATGATGCTATACTATACTCTTTTCTTACCAAGGCTTATTTCTGGGCATCAGATTCTTTCTGTTCATGCTAAGCACATGATCTATATATTTTTTAAAATGTTTTTGTTTGCTATATGATCTCATAGTTTCTAGACTCATACTTTTAGAAAATAATTTTCACCTTTGCTAAAGTTGTTTTACTGAGCAGCCAATGGAGTTCCTTATGTTACCACTCAAAAACGGTTTAATTATGTTTTTGCAGGTCTCATAATATAAGTATGCAATGAGGATCATTTAAATAAGGCAATGGGCTCACACCCTGAGTTAGCTGCTGTTATCAGCAGAGTCACCATGAGTAAGTCTTTAATAGATCCTGAAACCCATTCCAAGAAGCGGATCACTGACAAGTATGTGCATGTGGTGCCCAGGGGATGGTACCCAACCTGGTGTATAGTCAGCACTCATTGGGTCTTACAATGGTTGGCAAATTCCTATTTCTAACGCAGGAGATTAAAAGCAGAAGTGTGAATGGTTTAAAGATAGAAGAATCACGTTATGATAAAATCAATAACAAAAATAGAGAATTCAGACCCTTCCCAGGTATTTTAAAATATCTGTTTCTCTCAAGTTATACATAATGACTGCAGACAAAATGGTCAAACAGTGTACACGCTGGGATAAGAGTAGCAGATGGTCAGTGGGCTGAAATCAGTGGAATTTAGAAAACACACTTAACTCTGAAGTAGACAGACAGACAGACAGACAGACAGATAGAAGGTTTTAAAGTACATCATGGTCTAGTCATCATCAGAATCGGAATCGTATTTCTTTCCTCGGATAGTTTTCTTTTCCAGCTTTGTAAAGTTTGTCCCAAATTTCTTTTGGCTCTGAAATGGTGGCTCCATTAAATTTCCACTAAAAGTAAAACAAAGGTTAAGAGCATTTTATTCTTTATGATTTAATATACTCAGGATGCTAGACTATAAAAAGCATAATATTAAGTTAACAGTTTCATATACTATCTGTGTTAGATCAACATTTGAGTTTCTTGGTTATCATGATCATTATTATAAATATCTTTATGGTGATGGAGATGACATGCTGGCCCTCTGCATGCTGAGGCAGAGAGAAAAGACACGCTGGCCCTCTGCATGATGAGGCAGAGAGAAAATCAAGTCTCGGGTGCACTGACCCCGTGCTGACTCTGTGCCAATGGCAGGCAACACTGTGTTCTGAGCTCCGGCTGGGACTCATGACTCTTCCTGGGTAGCATGTCAATGCTTACATTTCTACACACATTGACAGACTCGTGGAATGAACTATTATCAGCGTGGAGTGAGCATAAAACAATGATGCTAGAGAAATAAGTGACCAGAGAGTTATGTATGTGTGTGTCAGGAGGCTAAAGAAGGACTGTGAGTTTGAGGACTGTATGGCTTATAGAGGGAGCACCTATCCTAAACAAACAGTAAGTAAATTAATCAATAAATAGAAAAAAGAAAAAAGTATCATTTTTAATTGAAAGGAAGCACAACTTCTTAGAAACACAGCTAATTCTAGAGAAAGAATAAACTATCTAAGCTTTCCTAAAGTTTATATTTTGTTTTGAGTCAAAAAGGAAGGATTCAAAGGCTAAGGAGTCTTACAGACTGTAACCCACAGAATAAAAAGCACTCATAGCCCAGACTAATCATTAAATGCAGCAGCTCCTCATCAATACCTCCTAGCATGACAGACCAGTGTCCCATCTAGTGCCGTCCCACTAAACAGAGCAAACTTCACCTGAGCATAAGGACCGAGGGTGCGGACACCCTCCTGTAGACACTTGGATGACACAGGATCTGAGCCTGCACTGACACATGTGCAAACTCAAACTGGGAGCACGGGGAGCATCTAAGAAATCAGCCAGCTGGACCAGGCTGGCCTCAAACTCAGAAATCCACCTGCCTCTGTCTCCCAGGTTCATGTGCCACCACCTGGCAAAACCGTCAAGTCTTGCAAATTAAATTACCAATCATTACAGGAATTAAGTGGAAAAATTAGAGAGAAAAGACACAATATGACATATTTCTTAGACATGGAGAACAAAAAGAGGATGGTGGTACATTTGAGTAGGTTCCATAAAATACATCACCACTATCTTAGTAACTGCACAGAGGATGGTGGTACATTTGAGTAGGTTCCATAAAATACATCACCACTATCTTAGTAACTGCACTGGGAGTATGCAAGAAAATGTCCAATTCTTAGGAAATATATATCCAGAAATTAGGAAATACACTCAAGTAGTTCTGAAAAAAAATTATATGTATTTACCTGGCACATAAGTTTGAAATGTGGAAATATGGTAAAGACTATGTAAGAATTTCTTTTGCTAGTTTGTAATTTGATTAAAATTTGAAATTGATCTGGGTAGCATGGTGGATCTCACTTATAATCCAAGCACTTGGGAGGCTGAGGCAGGAGGATTAATGTTACTGGACTGTGGAGTAAGACCCTGCCTCAAAAACAAAAATCAAAAAAATGAAATAATTTCAAAATATAACATTTTGTTGAATAAATATTAACTTAATAATATTAACAAGGAGAAACTGATTTCTATAGTTAGGAATTACTCTTCCACGTTGTTGAATAAATGCTAATTTATGTTAATATTAACAAGGAGAAATTGACCAGAGGGGAAGTAGGGAAAGAAAAGGTGAGATTTTCTGCTTTGAAAGGCACAATTTTCCTTGTCTTTTTTTCCTTTCTCTGTTCATTTTTAAGCATTAGACACAGAACACAGGTGGTAACTTTCAGTTTGAAGGGGATACAAGTCATGGACAAAAACTGGAAGCTGGATTTTAATTGTTTTGCAGAGTTAGGTAAGCAGGGACACAGACCTTTTGCATTTTGAGACTACACATGTATGTGACATACAAGTGTCTACCCTAAACCTCACAGTTTCCAGTCTCCATGCACAGCTAGCGTGTGTGAGGGCCTGGGTGTCATCTCAGCACTGCAAGTGAGAAACTACAGTGTAATGCCTCCTGTACTAGTGTATATGAAAATTTAATTTCATCACAAAAATCCCTTAAGTCAGTCATAAATTGGGAAGGTAAGGCTTAGGCTACAGCTTAGGGACAGAGGACTTACCTAGCGTGTGAGAGGGTCTGGGTTGAATCTCTAACATTAAAAAATAAAGGAAAAAAAAATGCACCCCTCACAGCAAGGTACTCTATTCTGAAATGTCACTTTGCACTTCTAAAATTAGTTTCAGTAACATTTCTTAGGTTGAAAGCTTCTAGGTCATTTCTAAGCCTGTCTTTAACTATAAATTTGGTTTTGTTTTAAGATCACACTGCTGTATGCAGTGAGAAATTTCTTTCCCTAAGCCACCCACATTTTAGCCAGCAGGTCTTAATTTCATAAAATAAACATTAACTAGCCAGACGTGGTGGTGCACGCCTTTAATCCCAGCACTCACGAGGCAGAGGGAGGCAGATCTCTAAGTTAAGGCTACCCTGGTCTACAGAGAGAGAGTTCTAGGACAGAAAAAATTACAGAGAAATCCTGTCTTATAAAACAGAAACAAGGGCTAGATAGATGGCTCAGTGGTTAAGAGCACTGACTGTTCTTCCACAGGTCCTGAGTTCAAATCCCAGCAACCACATGGTAGCTCACAACCATCTGTAATGAGATCTGATGCCCTCTTCTGGTGTGCCTGAAGACAGCTAATGTGAACTTATGTATAATAAATAATCTTTAAAAAGAAAAAAGGGGGGGCTGGTGAGATGGCTTAGCGGGTAAGAGCACCCGACTGCTCTTCCGAAGGCGATAAGTTCAAATCCCAGCAACCACATGGTGGCTCACAACCATCCAATCTGGCTCCCTCTTCTGGAGTGTCTGAAGACAGCTACAGTGTACTTACGTATAATAAATAAATCTGTAAAAAAAAAAAAAAAGAAACAAAAATACAAGTACATTTAAAAATTTTTTCTAAAACTATTGACTAGGAATAGTTTCAAAAATCTATTTCTTTTTTGTTTGTTTGTTTTTGTTAAAGGTTACCTGTAATTGATAACATCAGAACAACCAAGTCTCCATTCTAAAGTTTCTGTAGTGAAGTCATCTGTATTTCCTAGGTCGGTGAATCCAACAACATAATCTTGTGTCTTGCCATCTCTCAAGAGAGCTAGTGTGGGAATGATCTTGATCCGCAGTCTCTCACAGAGGAATGGTGCCTTTTCCACATTCAGCTTCAAAAATTTGGTTTCAAGATGTTTTTTGGCTAGAATTGCCAAATGTCTGTCTAGTATTTTACACCTGGAAGTTAAGGCAGAGAGGTAAAAGCTAAAGGGAGCAACCCTTTTCTAGAAATGTACGAACTGTCACGCTTAGAATAAAAACAAACAAAGAAGGTCTTGGTTCCCCTACGCATGAAGGCAGACAGACCTGAAGCTGACAGACCTCACAAGAGGCAAAAATACAGCTGGAGTCACCAAGACTTCCCTTAACCATCAAACTGTCAGGGAAGCTCTTTGGTTAAAGGTTACTGACTATCTTTAAATATAGGTAGTGTGTTCTACAAGGAATGGGTGGTATTACTAGGGACTCCATCTCTTCCTCCCGCCACCCCCTCTCCCCACTAGACACTGCACCCAGTGAACTGCCCGTTCAGTTCCACACACTTTGCTAACCCATCTACTGAAGAGGAAGTGACATTTCTTTAAATTATGTTTTACACAAACTGAGCTCCTAGAGCTTTTTAAATGGACCGCCATCCTTTTATGATCAGTGTGATTTGTAACCCTAAGGGTTCATTAAGAGTTGGCTCTTATTTCCTTATTTTTATATACGTACATACATACATACATACATACATTTATTCATTTACTTATTTGAGACAGGATTCCTGTATGTAGGCTTGTCTGTCCTGGAACTCATTTTAGACCAGGCTGGCCTTGAATTCAAAGATCTACTTCCTTCTGCCTCCCGAATGCTGGGGTTAAAGGTGTGCACAGATACTACCCACTAATAGTTGACTTTTAAAAACTACAGATTAGTCAAGTTTGTCTGGGGTGGAAAAGGGAAGTACACAGGTGATTCCTGAGTACCCAGGGTTACTCCAGAACTAGGTTGGGGCTCAGTCAATTTCTCGTAACCTTGATGTCTAATCTTGTTCTCCTGGCTGGGTCTTTCTTGCCAGGTAGTTCAATAATAAGATTTTGGAGATTAGACTAGGTATAGTGGTACCTGCCCTAAATCCTAGCACACAGAGGCAGATAGGTCTCTGTTAGCCATAGGGCAGCCTGGTATACACAGCGAGCTAGCTCTAGGGCAGCCAGGACTACAAAGAGACACTGTCTCAAAAAATAACAAAATAAGACGAGATTTTAGAAATAAAAGGAAAGAGAACAGGTAACAGGTTTTTTGGGTTTTTTTATTTTATTTTATTTTTTTTTTGGTTTTTCGAGACAGGGTTTACAGGGTTTCTCTGTATAGCCCTGGCTATCCTGGAACTCAGTTTGTAGACCAGGCTGGCCTTGAACTCAGAAATCCACCTGCCTCTGCCTCCCAAGTGCTGGGATTAAAGGTGTGCGCCACCACGCCCGGCTAGGTAACAGGTTTTAAATGATGCTTAAAACAAAGAACAAATCTGTAAGAAATATACATGAATGTCCTCCACATTCCAACTGTAGAAGGAACCTATTTTAATTAAATCTATGGCCATGCCATTTGTTTATTAATATATGTGGTTGTTGCTCTGAGATAAGCTCTCACAGGTCAGCCTCAGCCCTGAGATCCCCCTTGCCTCCCTCCATCACACAAGCAATCAATATAAAGGTGTAGACCACCAAGCTCGGTTAACCATTTTAAAACATCTAGCATGGTATAGGCCTTCAATTCCAGTACTCAGGAGGCAGAAGCAGGTGAATGCTGGTGAGCTCCTGGCCAGCCACAGCTATACAGCAAGATCCTCCCTGTCTTAAGAAAATAAAATAAAATTTGTGGCATACATGAAGCTGTGGGTTCACTCGCTAATTCTGCAAAAGCACTACCATCAACAAAACCCAAACAAATAAAAACCTCTAGAAAAAAACATAGCAAATGAAACATCTACAAAACCAACAAAACCAACCAACCAACAAACAAACAAACAAAAACACCACTTAAAAATCTGGAAGTAGGGCTGAAGAGAGCTGGCTCAGCAGTTAGGAGCACTGGCTGCTCTCACAGAGGACCCAGGTTCACAACTGTTCCTGATTCTAGTTTCAGGACATCTGGATTCTATCTTCTGGTCTCTGTGTGCATGTATGTTGCAAAGACATACATGCTGACAAAGCATGTATTTATACTCATAAAGAAGAAATAAATCTTAAAACAAAACAAAACATAGAAGCACCAGTAATAGTAAGTAGTTTCACATCTAAAAGATGGATTCAGGACTCCTCTATTACCTAGTAGCTGAGTCACTTCACCTCTCCATACAAGAAAGAGAATTATAACCCACACCTCAAAGAGCTACTATAAACATCCAATAGGCAAATGCACATTCATGGATGTATCCAGCTTACTCTATGCTGTATACAAGTCAACAGAATGGTTTGATTTTGGTTTCCCAGCTCTGCCTGGAGGTGAGCACTCAGGTTCACTGTCTCTTCCATTAGACATATTTACTTGAGCTCCACTCTGTGTGTCAGCATTTCTGCTCTAGAGCCGGTCATGGCAAACACTCTGTGTGTCAGCATTTCTGCTCTAGAGCCGGTCATGGCAAACACTCTGCTTGCATAAAAGCAGCCACCTAGCAGAGAAAGATGTAAGACAAGCAAGTGTATTAGCATCCATCTTATCTGCTGGTGTCAGTAGATCACTGTACCCCAATGTGGCAGGCTGGAACTTAAGAAAAGGAAGGAGATTCCATGCCTTCCGCCTTTCTAGTTCTCAGTATCTGCTTTCATGACCTGAGAGAATGAATCCAAGGCATTCAGTCTCTGAAAGGGGTTATATGGAAGTGGTTGGCTCTGAGGCTAAGCTGAGGGCCAGTTGGGCTACCGTAGAGAGAAAGAAGGCAGGGCTGAGGTAAGTGAGTCAGTTACCCTGCATGTCCACCTAAGAGAGGTGGCACCAGAAAATTGCTATTATGATTCTAAATCTGTTATGATCAGCTTTTCTAATTTTTAAAAATTCTGAAATCTGGCTAATTCTTAAGTTGTCAAATTTTAAAGGCTGGCAACTAGGCCTTTCTGAGGAAACACACACACACACTCGTGTGCCCACACACACTATTGAGTCCTTTGTTTTAAGACATTACCTCTTGGGCTGAGGCTTTAGCTCAGTTGTAGGACAGTTGCCTAGCACATACAAATCCTTAGTTCTTGCTCCCTCAAAGAATATAACCTGGGGAGGTGTGCTCCTTTCCCTGTCTGACCTCAGAGGCTGGCTGCCTTCAGGGAAATTCCTTCTCTCCACATCTGACAGTTCCACTTCACGTTCTGATGGAAGCCTTGGTCAAGCCTCTGTCTCCTTACCAAGAGGACCAAGACTGGAAGGATAAACAACTGTGAAAGCTGTTGGCTTCCAATCCCCAGCATCCTGAGAACACAGCATATCCAACTATTGTTTTGGTAAGAACTACAAGCATTTACTTCAGGATGTCTTTGGAGCTACATGGAGAACCCTCAGGAGTGCAGAATTCCAATAAGACTGACTTAGCTACTTGCACATCGCTGGCGTTTTAGTTAAATCTTTACAATAATGAAAGTACCTGTGATCACATCGCCACGTAGGAACAAGGCAGTTATCCTTTTAATTTCCTCAGTTACCAAGTCAGCAGTGTATCTACACAAATGTCTCATCACCATAGAGATGAAGTTAGGAACGGACGTCAGGTTACCTGAATGTGGTGTCTCTGTAGAAATGGCAAACCACTTTCTCACTCTCCTTGACTTCTTGAAAGAAGTCTCTCTCGCTGCCGATTTCTCTGTACTCCCCATGCCCTTTGGAAAGCCACTCCTAATTTCAAGAGAAGCAAAAAACACCCAGCTGAAATGTGTTTCAGTGACAACAAGTGTCTTACATGTCTTAATCACTGTGTACTTCTGTAATGGAATCAGTTCTATTGAATAGCAGGTGTTCCCATCCGCGGTTGGCTTTCCTATGCCCAAGTGGCAATTAGTGCAGACCTAGTCTGTGGGCAGGAGTGACCGTCTCTATGATGGGATCAATTACGACAGTTTTGCATCTTGTTCACTTACCTGCTTCATTTTAAGTTTCAGTCAGAATTTAGGTCTGAGAGACATGACATGAAAATACCAATTTAACTTTTACATGCGTGCTCTTTAAACTAGTAAAATCAGGCTTGTTTGATCCAAATGATTACAAAAGTGTTTTTCTATTTTGTGATGCAAGTGACTGAACCAGGAAGAGCAGGCTAGGGAAGAGCTCTGCACTTTAGAAAATAATGTTCTTACAGGCAGTTAAGGGATGCTAAGCATGGGAGAGTCTTCTCCAGGAAGAGCACACCAACTGGCTATCCACTACCGAATGGTCAGCCTTGAAAATGTACACACAAGCAATATTATACAGACTGAGCATGGTATATTTAGAAATATGTATATACACATACGTATAGGGATATGACCACAATTAAGGAGAAGAGAGGCCATGAACTTGAAAGGGAGAATATGGGATGTCTTGGAAGGAGCAAAGGGAAGGAGGAAATGACATAACTATATGACAACCTCAAAATTAAGAAACAATGTCCTGACACCGGGTGTGGTGGTGCACGCCTTTAATTCCAGCACTCGGGAGGCAGGAGGCAGAGGCAGGCGGATTTTTGAGTTCGAGGCCAGGCTGGTCTACAAGGTGAGTTCCAGGATAGCCAGAGCTATACAGAGAAACCCTGTCTCAGAAAAACCAAAAACAAACAAACAAACAAACAAACAAAAAAACAATGTCCTATCCACAGCAAAAACTAAACTAAACAAAACAAACCACCTCAAGAAATAAAGTCCATCAACCCTAAGGGACAGTGCAGTTACCACAGCTCAGGAGCTTAGGAATCTATCTACTTCTCAAAACAGGGAGGGGCTTCTACACCAGCCAACAGTGGGCAGAGTCCTCAGAAGGAAGAGTGTTCTACCCATGTGGGGTCCAGAGCCAAGGAGAAGCCTCACAAGGAAACGCTCAGCTTCCCAGGCTGAGGAAGGGCCATTGCCCACAGTCCTGAGGCAGAAAGCTCGACACCTCAAACGGATGCTCCCTCTCCCTCTCAGGCAGCTGGTTAGGAAAAAAAAGTAAGGAGGCAGGCAGCAGCTGCAACACCCACCCCAGCATTAGCTGACCAGGGTTCTAATGAACCTTCTGAGCCTTCACCTTCTCTCTTGTAAGTCAGTGTGACCAACCACGTCACTGAGTGGCCATGAAAACCACAAACAGAACAGGGGTGCTGGTGCACACCTTCAACTCCAGCACTTCGTAGGCAGAAGCGGTGCTGTCTGTGAGTTCTAGGCCAGTCGTGGCTATACAGTGAGATCCTGCTCCTATCCTGCCCCCCCCCACCCTCCAAAAGACAATCTAATAAAAATGCAGAGTCTAACACTTAGAAATATCTTCTCATACAGAACCATCATATTTCTTTCTGATATGTGGACCCTAAGCTTGGTCTAAGAGAAGATGTTTAATCTCTCTTTTACTATCATCGCCTCAGTGAAATGCTTCATCTTGCCTAAACCTTCCCTAATGTTTCATCCCTGGGTAAGTATTGAACATTGACAGGGAGGAGGGAGAGCCACAGGAGCGCAGTGCAGTCAGGAGCTGTGCTAGAGCGATTTCAGGGAGTAGGCAGGTTACTTGTTTCTGCTGCTGAGCTTTCCTGAGCGCTGCCAGTCTCTTTTCTTTGAGCAGCTCCAGTTCATCTTCACCAATCTGATCCAGTTTTTGAATTTCAGAGTCCAAGTGATTTTCCACTAGCTTAGCAGCCTGGAGGAACTGGTTCTCGAGGACTTCTGAGAACATGTCGATGGATCCATTACCTTCCATTTTTCTAAGTGGTCTTGGTGCTGGGGGAGGGGGGGTCATAAAAAACAAATATTAAGTTTACATTTTGGGGGCTTTGTTGTTTTTTATTTTGTTTTTTTTGGTTGTTGTTTTAAAAACAGGGTCTCTATAACAGAGCCTGGGACATTAACACAACAAGACACCATGTTGGAGGCACCATTTTGGTCTCAGAACTCAGCATTTAGGCCCCAGGACCTGCCAAAACCAGAATAAAGATGTAAACCATCAAAGATCTCATCTATGGTTCCNGAATCCAAGGAAATCCCTAAATATACTAGCTTGCTTTTCAGCTTCTGTAAAAGCCATTTTTTTTCGTGCACACTGCCTTAAGGAGTTTCATTTGTATATTTCCTCAAAAATAACCTGACATAAACATTACAAGTCCAGGTTACAGTCCATCACTTCTAGGACTAAAGGCAGGCACTTGAAACAGAAGATATTATGTTTAGCCAGAGGCAGAGAGAAGTAATTACATACACGTCTACTTGTGTCCAACATCTTCTGGAGAACAACATTAATCTGGGAGCAGATTAATTAAAGCACCAAGACAATCCCTACTCTCTGAGCCATGCCCACTGGCCAACCTAAATTACCTAAACTACCCAATTTCTCAATGAGTCTTTCTAGGTGACTGTAGATTATTCTATCACGTTGACAGCTAAAACTAATCAGCTCACACACAAAATAAGCCTGTGCATGGTGTCTTATGATTACAACATCAGCTCTCAAGGGCAGGAGCATAAGGATCAGACCATCCTTGGATATATTTGGAGCCATAGGCCTGGGCTACATAAGGCCATTAAAAACAAACAAACAAACAAACAAACAAGACCTCCTAAACTACCCTCTAAACCCCAATTGTCAGCCTCTCATAAATACTATACAACTGAAAAGAAGCTGTATTCCCAGGATCCCTAACTCAGGGAAGAGAGATATAAGATTGTCACTCTTCAGAAGGGACTAGAAGGATCCGAGACCAGCTACTCAGAATCTGCATCACAGTATTCGTTTATCAGGTTTTCACAGGAGACCTTTACGTTTAAATGCGGAGCTTCACGCGACTAATAAGTGCTGCACTGGGTTAGGCGGAGGTGGTCATTGCCTTTATACCGCGGGTTAGGACATAACTTTCTATTTATTGAACCAAATCGAGTATTATTCTTACCGATGAACTGGGGGCGCTGACCCCTATGGACTCCCCTACAAACTGCTACCAGAAACCCTAACCCCATGTACCTGTCAGCAGACTCCCTGAGCCACTCCCTGAGCTCAAGGGACTGGTGAAGGAGTTCGGGGGGGGGGGGGGGGGACCCGAGTTCGCACTCCGAGTTCGCACTAATTGGGGCGCAGGCGCAGTAGCCTCCGCAGCCGCCCAGACGAGGCCCTCCCAGCCTCTGCCTCGACCCCAGCCGAGATGTGTCCTTCATCAACACTGGGACGCTGTGGCACTATCGGCTACATCACCCTCGGCCGTACCTGGACTATTGGTGAAGCCTACGGAGAAAGGAAGCCGCAGATCAAGAATACCGACCAGGTTCACACAGGTTTCAACCTCACAGCAATTGTTAAGGGCGGCGAAGGGGTTGTTAACTCCGCCACTTCATTGGCTACAGTACTCTCGCGATACAATGTAAGACACCCGCGGAAGGGGCGGTGGCGAGTGACGAAAGCCTCGGAGAAGCCCTATCTTCCGCTATCCGGAACTCCGGCCAATTGCCTACGCTTCACGTGGGCAATTGGCCGGAGGGATGGGCGCTAGGGACGTTGGGAATTGTAGTCCTTTGTACACTGACTGCGGGTCCCGGCTCTACGGGGAAACGAGCCGGGTTTTGCGTCTGAGTAACAGAGGGGCTTCATTTCCCGTGTGTTTAATAGTTTCTAAAGTGTAGCTTACAGTGCATTATAATTTACACACAGCTCACACTAGTAACACCGCCCCGAAACATATGCAGAAAATTTCACCATGCCAGGATCTTCCCTCCTGACTTTCTTAGACACATGGATTTTTAGAACTTGCTCATATGAAGATTCATATCAGGGGATCCGTCGCTGTGTCCTTATGTCTTTTTTCCTTAATAAAGGTACACAGCTGACAATTCATGAGTGTTTCTGAGAAGGGATCCCATTTTTTTTTTGGCTTGTCACCCCCGGAACGCTCATCATTGACTCCCTGTGGTCCTGTAATGGACTTCCCGCAGCTAAGGCCGCGTAGGCACGAGAGAATTTTCAGTCCCACTTCTGCGTCTAATGCCAGCCCCGGGAAGGGTGCGGACGTGAGAAATGAACGGCCTCATTGTCATCCCCAAGTTCTAGAACCCGGGATCCGCGGGACGTCGGTGCGCGGCGCTCACCTGCGGCTAGGGGGCGCTCGGGTTCCCACCTGGCAGGCGGCTCGACTGGAGACGCTCTAGCCGAAGCGCCGCTCTCGATGAGCCGCGCCCTGCGTCCCCACGCCGAGGCGGCGGGGCGATGCGCTTGCGTACTGAGGGCTCACACCATATGTGCCCTGTCCCAGTGCGCGGGTCTGTGGAGAGCCGGGTGCGAGAGGCGGCGGCGCGAGGGGGACCGAGCCGAGCGGGCATTGGAGTCAGCCGGGAGACAGTGGGTCTGTGAGACACCGGACCGAGGGGCCGGGGCCGCAAGCGCCGCTGACAAGCGATGGGGAAGAAACAGAAAAACAAGAGCGAAGACAGGTAGGCGGCGGGGCTCGGGCCGGGGGTCCTCCGGCAGTCGCGCGGGGCCCTGACTGGGCGAGCCTCGACGGGGCGCGTCCCGCGGCCGGGGCTCGGGCTGTGGTTCGAGGCGTGGGGCTGAGGGGCTCGGAGGTCGTTTGGGGGTCCGGGCTGTGTGGGGCCGGGATCGGGTGCTGCTTAGCCAGGCCTACGGCCCAGGTGAGTGCGAGTCGGGCCCCGAGAACCCGGGTGGGGCGGGCCGGGAGCGGCTTCCTCGCCTCTCCTGGCCCCGGGAACGCCTCCCGGAGCGCCCCAGGAACTTCGGAGTTGCTCGGGGTTGCGGAGAGGGAACCCAGCGGCTCCCTCCTCTCGTGTGCCAAGTTGGAAACACTTCTAGGGTTATTTAAAGTCCCGGTTGCCCAGACTCCTGCTTTCTGGCTTTCCATTTTCCGGCCTCTTTTTTTTTTCGCGTGTGTCTTGGCTTCCTACTGCTTCCCTTAAGAAAAGGGGAGGGAAAGAAACCAGTCAGGGTCGCTTTCTAACCTTTAAAAAAAAAAAAAAAGCTTTTTCAGGGGAAGGAGTATGTGTTTACGAGCTACTTAGGCGGTGATTTGGGGAGCATGCCTGTGCCACGTTCGATTAAGTTCTTTTACCCTTTTCAGTTGAGTTGACTTCCTGGGAGTCTGCAACCATCTGTTCCATTTCATCTTTAAGTAGTAGCCATTCAACTTATTTTAAAACACTACAGGTAACCGAAAACAAAACCAAGCCCTGTGGCACATCATCACCGTGGCTCACACAGACGTGGTTTTGAAGTTAAAGCTGTTAAAGTGTATGTCGGAACACTAAGTGCGTGGACCTCGCTGTTGGCTATCTGGCAAGAAGAATTTAAAGACTAGGCTTGTATTTTGGTTTTAGGTCTGTTGGAGAATGTAAACTGGTCTGCGGAATAGATTCTGGGTTTCTTGTGGCAGAGTTAGAGTTTATGAGGAACAGGGTTTATTACAGATTTAGGTGTGAGCATTAAGAGGGACAAGAGAGGAGGGATCTGTAGAGCAAGGAAGCTAAGAACCTCCTCTAGAATGGGGGTAGGGCTTCTCAAAGAGTGACCTGAAAGTTACTGTTAGTCAAATCAGGAGAATAGAAAGAGGTAAGAAGATATTTCTGAACCTTTGGTAGGACATTGGCATACATGAGTAACTTTTTTTTTTTTTTCTGAGAAAAATTTTGAGTTCTATCAGTCATCTATCTACCTACCTACTCTGTATTGTCTGTTAAAGCTTCACCCTACCCTGCCTTTGCTAGTCTGCAAACATCATCACCTGGCCAGTTCTAAAATACCCACTTGTTGGATAGCTCAACCAAATCTAAGAGGCCTTTCATGTGTAAAAAAACGTCAGGTGTATCTGGAAGAAAAAGGTTGTGCTGGGGCCCTGAACAGAAGACAACCACAGCTGGATTAGTACTAAAGAATAGGAACTATTTTCTTACCTCTCCAGCTAGTTTCTGTTTTCCCTGATAGCCTTCTTAGAGTTGTCAAAACTGTGTCTCACATAGCTTAGTCTGGCTGCGTCTCTGTGGCCAGAGGGGCTTCCGTGAGCCTCCTGACTCTCCTTCACCTCGTAAGGAATTACAGGAGTAGATTACTAGTAGGCTTCCTTGGGTTTTTAAAGGTTTTTTTTTCCAGTTTATCTGTTTGATTCATGTTTATACCAAGTTTGAATTTAGAAATTCATATTTTTCTTACACAGTTTCTAGTTTTTAATTACCTTTCAGACTTTTTAATGATGGAGAAAAGCTATTGGGAGGAAAGAAACTAATTTTTGTCTATGGTTTTAATAAAGATTGATTTATAAAAGATTTTCCCGAGTTGTGTAAAGAGCCTGTTCTCAAATGGTTAGTGCCTTAGTATAGCAAGAGCGGGGCTGGATCTCTTGTCTTTAGGACACCCGCCTGTGCGTCCATTTGGCTCACTTTGATGGCAGTGCACCCTGTGAGGTTTATGTTGCATGGTCTACTGCTTACCAGATCCTTGCTCAGGCGCCTTTCCCCAACGTGTATCAGTCTGAGGCTATGCCCTTATCAATAAAATTGCCTGGCTTTTAAAAAACGTAGGTACCTCAAATGGGGTGTTAGGGTTGGGGAAACAAACTCACAGCTTTCTGAGTTTGTTTGTTTGTTTTTTCTGTGTATTTAAATGATACTCTTATATCAGTAGCTGAGATAGATTGTTTTATCTGTATTTTAGAGTTCTGGAATTCTGTTTGGGCTTGTATAATTCTGAGAGGAAGCTTTCCCATCAGGTGTGTAACAAAGTCTTCGGTTCTTTTTTATTGAATGAGGAATGTGAGACAGAAGGTTCCATATACTCCGATGAGTCAGACGGTGATGCCGTGTTGCTGTTTATCCTGTAACCTTCCTCGTCTAGTGCGTGTCGATAGTCTATGCACTACAGTGCACGCTGTAGCAATAGCCTGTGGTTGCTGTGGTTGTTACAGTGGATGTCACTCACTGCAGGGGACAAGGATTCAGATTCTTTGTCTTTTTTTTTAAGATTTATTTTATTTATTATATGTAAGTACACTGTAGCTGTCTTCAGACACTCCAGAAGAAGGAGCCAGATCTTGTTACGGACGGTTGTGAGCCACCATGTGGTTGCTGGGATTTGAACTTATCACCTTCGGAAGAGCAGTCGGGTGCTCTTACCCGCTGAGCCATCTCACCAGCCCCCAGATTCTTTGTCTTTTTTACTATTAGTTCTTCTTATTTTCTCCCTAAACCTATACAAAGGTAATAATACCTAAGTATTGTAGATTTTTCGGTTTAGATGAATCTTTTCTGAACCTTAATGGACTCAAACAACCTCTTCCCAAGCATCCTAGATATAACCCCTTCCAAACGCAGACGGAAAGCAAAAAACAATTTTTTCTCTCCCATTTATCTGGAAATTGCCTATCATGGAAGTCAGGGTGTTATTCATCAAATAAGTGTTTGGGAGTCAGGGTGTTAAAAAGCCATTCATTACTTTTAACTACTGATGTTGCTCTGACCACCACACGGATGAACACACATCTTTTACTTTTAACCTTCATCTAGTTGTTTTAATTCTGTCACTTGATAAATAGAGTTGGATTAAAAAAATAATTTGGACATTGAGTCTCTTTTGTTGTTACTGATTGTTTGAGATAGGATCTTGGTATCTAGAGCTAGCCAAATATTAGCTGTGTAGCTCAAGCTTGACTAATTTACAGAAGTACTCCTCCTGCCTCAGCCTCTTAGGTGTTGGGATTATAGATCTGTATCACAAAATCTAGCTGATAACATGTAACTTAGTGTTGGTTGTGGTAGATGCTATGAAATCATGAGTTCTTGTGCATTTTGACCAGCAGTGTACTTACTGTATATGCAACTGTGGTCCTTTAAGATTGCAGTGGATCAGAAAAGTTCTTTTATCTCAAGGACTCTTAATGTGGTACCAGTACTTGTACTTTGAATCTCTCACTGCTATGAGATATAGTGCTGCCAGTCATACAGAAGTAGAGATCACAGTATATAATATTGCCTGGAAAGATGTGCATTCTTTTGGTTATTGTACATACTGTTGCTATGAGCACTTGTTTATAGATGCTTGTCTGAACACCTGTGTTTAGGTTGAATATGTATCTAGGAATGAACTTAATAGGTTATAATGATAATTCTTAAAGTCTTCAATTGTTTTCTAAGCACCTGCCCATCATCAGCAATATATAAGAGCTCCAGTTTCTTAATATCCTTGCCAACAACCCTCCTTCCTTCTTAAATAGCCAGCTTAGTGACTGTTTGTAGTGGTGGCAGTGGTGTTTGGTTGGTTAATTGTATTTTTATTTGAGACAGGGTGTATATAGCTCAGGATGCCTTGGGCCTGCCGGTACTCTTGCCTCAGCTTCCCAAATGCTGGGATTGCATGCTCAGGGGCCACAATGGACTCAATTGTCATTTGGTAGTTACTTCATGTTCTATACACCATTTTACGTCTTTGGACACAAGTCTCTCGGAGTGTTTTGCCCAGTTCTCACTAAGCTGTCTTTTTATTGTCAAGTTGTAAACATTAATATAATTGGGATAATATAGTTAGATGTATGATTTGTAGATATTTTCTCCCATTCGGTAAGCTCACTTTAACACAGGCTCTTTTTCACAGGTTGAAGTTTGATCAAGTTCTGTTTGCTTTTTCCTTGTTTTACGTTTGAGGTTATAACTAAGAATGTATTTTGGAGACCAAGGTCGTCATTGAGAGTTACACCCATGTTGTTCATTTGAGTTTTATTGCTCTAGTTTTGCACTTTGTTCCATTTTTAATTAATTTTTGTGGCTGGTGTTTTGTAGGTGTTTGTCATGTTCTTGTGGGGGGGGGTGTCTCGCTGTACAGGTGCTGCCTGTAAAGGAGATTGTGCCCAGTTGAACGCTGTTGTCGCCAATGTCACATCAGGATCAGTAGATGCTCTGTATCTGGATTTTATTTCTAGGCTTCTCACTTTATTCCTTTGGTGTCTCTTACTGTAGTAGTATGGCTTTTCTTTTTTTTTTTTAAGATTTTATTTTGTGTATGAGTGCTTTGCCTGTGTGTATGTCTGTTCACCACATGCATGCCTGGTGCCTAAGGAAGTGAAGTGATGAATCTTCATGTGGGTGCTGGGAATCACACCCGGGTCCTTTGCAAGAACAACCCATGCTTTTAACCAATTAATCAACTCTGCAGCCCATGACTCTCCTCAAATGAAAAGTGTCACACACGTACAAAAGTGGAAGTTTTGAGAACAAACATGCCTTGAATCTAATGCTCATTCATACATGACTTTGTGTTGTCTCAGTTCTGCTACTTTCTTCCTTTCATTATTTGACAGCCTTAACCTTTTCATAATATTATAATGTTTCAAGAAGTTACTCAGTCAATTGTAAGAAACATTTATATCTTAACTGTAAATTTCATTTTTTAATGTGTTTGGGGTTGAAGCCCTGTGCATGCCAGGCAAGTGTTTAGCCACTAAGCTACATCATTTATAGCATTTAACTGTAAATTTCAAATATGAAGCATTTCCACTGATGTGGAGAATGCACATATGCTAGAGTCTTGGTAGTGGTACATACACAAAGTCTCACTGTATTTTTTAACTAGCCTTTCAACTTAGTGCTTTAGAATGCAGTTTGGAAGTTTTGCCATATGCATAGGTAAAGTAATTATAGTAGCAGTCAGGCTTGTTTGTTTGTTTTGTTTTTCAAGACAGGATTTGTTTCTAATGCCCTGGCTGTCATGAGTAGATCAGGCTGGCCTTGAACTCAGAGATCGGTTACATGCCTCTGCCTCCCAAGTGCTAGAATTAAAGGCATATGGCACTATTCCCAGCCTTAGACGGATTTTTACTAAACTGCTCTGGGTTGACACTGATGAGCAACTTGCCTAGTGTTTTAAAGCTGTGATTGCCATTCCTGAGCAAGGTTCTTGATTGGTGGTGCCTCTTAGGAATGTACAGAATCCCTCGGTGCTTGTTGCTGTAGAAGGCTGGGATGTTCCCAGGGCAGACAGACAGAAAGAAGCTTTTGTTCCTGTTTTATCCCCTTCCTTCCCCTTCTAACCCCTTTTCTCATCCCCATCTGTCCCTCTCCCTTTTTTTTTTCTTCTCTGTTTCTTTACAAAAGTTAGTCTCTGTTACAATATTTCATTTATCTGTCGGTGACAACAGATGTATGGCAGGGGATATAACTCGCTGAAGAGGGATAGGTGTAGGTCACCTGAATCTTGACCATAGGAACAACTTAGGCTTTCCAGGTCACTTTGCTGCACCAGGCATCTTGCTGAGGTACCCTTTTCTTTCTTTCTTTCTTTTTTTTTTAAAGATTTATTTTTATTTTGTAAGTACACTGTAGCTGTCTTCAGACACTCTAGAAGAGGGAGCCAGATCGGATAGTTGTGAGCCACCATGTGGTTGCTGGGATTTGAACTTATCACCTTCGGAAGAGCAGTCGGGTGCTCTTACCCGCTGAGCCATCTCACCAGCCCCAGAGGTACCCTTTTCTTGAAGCCTTCACCTTTCTTTATTCAGCTCCCAGAACTTAACTTTTCTTTTCTTTTCTTTTTGAGACAGGGTTTCCGTGTGTAGCCCTAGCTGTCCTGGCACTCACTTTTAGACCAGGCTGAACTTAACAGAGATTTGCCTGCCCCTGTCTTCCAAATACTGGAAGTAAAGATTCGTGCCACCAATTCTCCCTTCCTCCCTCCCCTCCCCTCTCCTTCTTTTCTCCTTTCTTCCTTTCCCCTTCCTTCCCCCACTTCTCCCATGTAAAGGCCAGACTTGGTACCTGTTGCTTCTTCTCCACACTTTGCCCTAAAACTGAAAAAAATGAGTGGAGGAAGGGGAAGATATTTTATTATGGCAGATCAGTGTATGTGCATGGACACTGGGAGCTTTTGCTAAGCATGAGACACTCACCCCTGCTTTCATACTTGCATTTTGAGATGCAACTAGTAATTAAATTTTACCATCATGAGAGTGTACTTGATTGGAAAAACAGGAGCATGCTGTGTTCCTACCTCTCTTGAATGCTAAGAGATAATAGTAATGTTTAAGGTTTTCAGTTGCTATAAAATTACCAATAATTCTGTACACAACTAGTCAGGCCTGCATAATTAAGGTAGTGTTTGACAAGTTAGTTTAGTTTTTCAGAAACATCCTCTCATGAAAATAATTATCAGCATCAAACTTTTTCCTTTTTTGTTTGTTTTGTCCTATTCAAGTTTTTGTTTATGGTGTTTTTTGGTTTTTGGTTTTTCGAGACAGGGTTTCTCTGTGTACCCTTGGCTGTCCTGGAACTCACTCTGTAGACCAGGCTGGCCTCGAACTCAGAAATCTGCCTGCCTCTGCCTCCCGAGTGCTGGGATTAAAGGCGTGCACCGCCACACCCAGCTTATTTGGCTTATTTATGTTTTCTTGAGAACGGGATTCTCTGTGTAACAATTCTGGCTGTCCTAGAACTCATAGAATAGGCTGGCCTCAGTTTCACAGAAATCTGCCTGCCTCTGCCTCTCAAGTCCTGGGATTAAAGGTGTGCACCACTACTAGTTATATGGCAGTAAACAGAATAAATTAGTTGGTGGTAATTCTTTAACAGTAAGCACCAGATTAATTGAAGCAGACTACAGAGACACTGAGTTTACTTTTAAGTGAGCACTTAACAAACAGGTGGGCAGTTATTTCATGACATAAGAGGCATCTCTTATTTATTTATTAATCATTTTTTTTCTTTTACTGACAATGTCTTACTATGTTGCCTAGGCCAGAACATCATCTAGGGATCAAGTGTTTTCCTGCCTCAACCTTCTGAGTATCTGTGGCTACAGGTGGTGTCATCATATCCAGGTTCCTAGTGCTGATCAGATGATAATATGGACTGTAAGGGTGCCCACATATGTGTGGCATACACTCACAGATAAACATACGCACAAGTAAAAATTTTAAGAATTAAAACAGTAAATATTAGTTTGTGTTTGTAGAGGGAATAAGGATACTTTGTGTTTGTTGCACTGTGCATTGTAATGGTGATGGGGTTTCTTGTTTCTATAAAGGTGTTTCTGCACCATAAGGACTTTGTTAAGTTGGGAGGAAGGGGGAGGGGGCTGATTTTGTGTGTGTTTGTTGTGCACATACGTAGCTCTTAGTTAACTGAGGGGCTATAGTACTGGAGATAGATCTATTAACAGCATAGCTGGGAATAAGACCTGTTGGGATTGGTAGGGGAGCAGTGGGACCTAGTGGGGAGCAGTGAGTTCTGGGCTTTTTGTTCAGGTCTGAGGTAGAGCTGGAGATCAGGAGTAAGGAGAAGACGGAGAAGGGAGATGCCAACAGGGAGGAACAGGTGTTCCAGTTTTGATACTGGAGCTGCTAAGTAAAGAGTAGGCTTTCCCTTCCTGCCTTTTCTTTTTTGAATGTTGCTGAAATTGTTCGAGGAGAGAGAAACAGAGCAAGGTAGAATAAAAAGAGGCAGTGACAGGCTTTAGTCTGGCCTTCCCTTTCCTTGGCACTTTGGGATTTTAGACAGTGGTGGGTAGATGGAGTGTTTGGATTTTGTTTCCTTCTATAAACATACTTGGCATTTCTTCAGGTTAGGAATAGAAATATAGGAATGTCCCAATTATTACTGTGTTACTATAAAACAAGACTTTTCATGGGGAGGCACATGTCTATTCACCTCAAATACAGAGATTATGAAAGACCAAAATAGAGATACCAAGTCCAACTTGGTGAAACAATGAATTGTATTGGGGTACTTACAGCAGCCCACCTCAGCATGAGTGACAGCTCATAAAAGGGGAGAACCTGGAGCATACTGCACAGCCTGCAGACAATTCAGTGGGTTGGAGAGTGTCCTTTCCAGGTGACTCAGTTGGTCTAAACTTCAGGCAGCTTGGCTGTTGTCTGCTTCTTCCAAGTGTCTGGTCTGCTCTCAGTCTACTTTGCAGTTTAGCTAGTCTGTGAGTGACTCTAGGCCCTTCTTTATTGCTTACTGATGGTGGAGATGAGTGTGGGGAGTCTGGCTTGTGAGTCTGGTCAGTTTCAGGGACTTCTTGAAGCTATTTGAGTTGTTTATTTTGTGCTTCCTTAAATGATGGAATGTTTTATTCTCAGAGGAAATTGGTATACAACATCTGTCCTAACAAATCATCTCAAACTTAAAGGGTTTAATGACAATTACCATTTTTTTTGTAGTCCTGGGCATTAACTATGCTTAGATGAGTTTTCTGGCTGGCTTTTTCTGTGATTATACAGTCATGGTGGCTTACTTAAGCTTACTTTATGAAAAATTTAACTTCCTCTGGTGGTTGATAATGGCTCTTCTTTGGAACCTCCTCTGGACTTGCCATTGGAACCTGTGACTTGAGCATGCATCACACTATCTTGGCAGAGAGTAAAGAGACAGAAAGGAGAAACTGGCTTTAAGGCCTTGGCCTGGAAACTCTTAACATTACTTCTGTCATGTTCTATTGATAAGCAGTCACTAAACTTTTTATCTCAGAGCATGGCTCAGTTACTCTTCTATTGCTGCAGAGAGACAGTATGACCAAGGCGCCTTTTATAAAGAAAGCATACTTGTGGGCTTGCTTATAGTTCCAGAGGGTTAATCCATTTATCATCATGTTGGGAGGCAGACAAATACAGTGAGTAGCTGGGAGATTCATATCCTGACCCACAGGCAGCAGGGGGAAGGAGAGAGAGGGACACACAGATACACAGAGGCACACTAGGCCGAGCATGGGCTTTTGAAATCTGAAAGTCAGTTCACAGTGACACACACACCTCTTTCAACAAGGCCACATCTCTTCCAGCAAGGCTACATCTCCTAATCTTTACCAAACAGTTCGTCTAACTAGGGCCTATGCATTCAAATACTTGAGCATTTAGGGGACCTTCCTTCTCATTCAAACCACCACAGAGCATCAGAGAAATTTTGAGCATTGTTGTGGTTTTTGGGTTTTGGTGTTTTGGGGAGGGGGGGTTGTTGTTGGTTTTTTGTTTTGTTTTGTTTTGTTTTGTTTTTTGGAGGCAGAGTCTTGTTGCTTACTTTGGTCCTGAACTCATGATTCCAGGCCAGCCAGGGAGACCTTGTTTCCTTAAAAGGGAAGATTTTATACTGGTCTCTAAATGCGTATGTATCTTAATTGCAATATTTTTATATTGTTGCTAGTGTTATTTTTGATTATTAGTAATAACTGCTATGGAGATCTACAATGAAAAGGAACATGTGGGGCAAGGAGAAATCCCAAATACCAATGCTGAGAGCATACTTAAACACACATTATTAAGAAATATGTCTTGGGCCGGGTGTGGTGGCGCATGCCTTTAATCCCAGCACTTGGGAGGCAGAGGCAGGCAGATTTCTGAGTTCAAGGGCAGCCTGGTCTACAGAGTGAGTTCCAGGACAGCCAGGGCTACACAGAGAAACCCTGTCTCGAAAAAACAAAAAAAACAAAAAAAAATGGATAAATGATTTTACATAATTTTAGTTTTAACTGTTTTAAACTGTTAAGTATGTTCTCTAAATTGATTCATTATGGTATTTATAATCTGGAAATTGAGCACACACGTTTTTTGAGGTGTAAGTAATATAAAATGTGCAAATTTCAAGTGTACAATCAATGGGCTAGGTCATGTCCCTGTGAGTAAGTAGACTGTTTGCTTAGGACCTTTGGTAAGTGATCCTTCTCCCCACAGATGGCTTGGTCTAGGAGTCACTGTGGTTAAGTTCTAGGAATCAAACCTGGAGGCTCACACAGGCTGGCAAGTGAGCTTATCGCTGAGCTGCACCCTGTGCCTAGTTCTGTCATGCTTTCCCTTTCTAGAGATGTGGATGTGATACTTGTAGGAGTGGTGCTTGTAGGCTGCGTTTCCTGACTGACTAGGTTTTCTTTAGTGTAGTGACTGAGAGTCCTCTGTGCTAGTGCATGCATTCCTGCAGCATTCCTGCCCCCCTTTAATTGTGGAATACTCTGCTGGGTGGTTCTTGGCTGTTTTGAAACTACCTTACAGGTGTTCGAGTTGTTTGTAGCTCTTCGTGATTCTGAATAAAATTGCTCTAAACATTTGTGTACAAGTCTAGGAGTAAGCTTGCTGGATCTTATGTTTAGAGGTAAAGAAGGGGTTGGGCTTGGAGGGGGTGGAGAATGGGGTAGGGGAAGGGGGATGGTATGTGGGAGAGGGAGAGGGTGCTTGCTTGCATGTAGCTTTAAAGGGACTTCAAACTGTCTCTTCCCAATTTGACTATGCCACTTCTGCTTTGCCTATGGGGACCGGTGAGTGTCAGCTGCTCCTGTCCTCTCAGTGCTTGTTTTCCTGGTCCTTATGTGTTTATATTGCAAATATTTCTTTAGACTTTAATTTTGTTAATAGGGTTAACTTATCCTGTCTAAAGAATCAGTCTTATGTTTGGGGATTGTTAGAGTCATGTGCACTTGTAAGAAATGATAGAAATCAGTGTCAATTTCCTAGTTTGTTGTGATAATCCTAAAGCTGTGTCTCGATGGCACGACTCACATGTTGAAATGGATAAAAGCCACTGGTCATAGTCATGTGCTTGGTTTCATTTACACTCTTGTATATGTTTACTGTGGTATGTATTATCATCATTTATGTCTGTAGATTTGTGGAGCTATTACCACAGTTAAGAATCAGAGCATCAAGGCTGGGACTGGTTATATTCTGTGTGTTACAGCACCAGCTCCCCCTGCATACCCCACGTGTGCCTGTCCACATCCTCTGGTGCCCCGTGCAGTTCCCTACACTCTCACTACTACCTAGCATTGTTACCATGTTGGGAATGTGGCGTTGTGATGGTGTACAGTGGGAAGCTCCCATTTCCCAATGACTAACATGGAATGTCTTTAATTGTATCCTCTTCATTTGGCTGGTTTTCAAATTGGCCTGTTGGGGTTTTTGCAGTTGATTTTTGAATGTTTTAGAACACATTCTAGAATTAGCTCTTTTTCAGATACGAACTTCTCCATCTCCTGCCCCCGACTTTGGAGCTTGTTTTTCTCAGGTCACATCTATGGTCTTTACAACTCCCAAGAGTTCTTAATTTTGATGAGTTTTAGAGCTGGGCGTGGTGGCGCACGCCTTTAATCCCAGCACTCGGGAGGCAGAGGCAGGCGGATTTCTGAGTTCAAGGCCAGCCTGGTCTACAGAGTGAGTTCCAGGACAGCCAGGGCTACACAGAGAAACCCTGTCTCGAAAAACCAAAAAAAAAAAAAAAATTTTTTTTTGATGAGTTTTAGTTTATTTCTTCTATTTTCCCAGAGGTTATGTTTTTAAAATCACAGTGTGCCTCATACAGAGACCATAATCTTTTGTTTGAGGATATTCATTTGCACCATCTCATTTGTGGGAAGGTTAGCTTCCCTTTGTAAATGGCCTTTGTTCTTTGTACAAGGAGGGTGAGCACACTTGTGTGGAGGCTACCTTCATGTAGGCTGGTTTTGTTTTTCCTTCTGTTCCAGGCATTTGTATTTTATCAGAATTCCAGTGTAGTTTTGGGTATTTTTGTCAGCTACATTATAAGCCTTGGAATTTGGCAAAATGGTGCTCCCGACCTTATTTTCTTACAAAAAAGGAAAAACATTCTCTTAACTATTCTAAGTCATTTGCCTTCTCATATAAATTTTATAATTTTCTGTACTATCCATGTCTTAAAAATCTTTTCTGGGTTTTCATTAAGCCTGTGTATAATATTGAAGAGAATTTTATTAAATTATCTATTGAAGAGAATTTTTGGTAGAGTCTTCTATCAATAGATGTGATTCCTCTATCTCTTTATATTTCTTTCATCAACCTTTTATGGTTTTTATGTTTTGTTTGTTTGTTTGTTTGTGACAGGGTTTTTCTGTGTTGTAGCCCTGGCTGTCCTTGAACTCCATATGTAGGTAGAACAGGCTGGCCTCGAAACTCAGAAATCTGCCTGCCTCTGCCTCGAAAGTGCTGGGATTAAAGGCATGTGTCACCATTGCCCTGCCATTTTATGGTTTTTGACATACAATTTATGTGCATGTTTTATTAAATTTTAATATTTGTCTTGGAGTAGATTTAAATGACATGATGGCTTTCCTTTCTTCAGGTGAATTTTTAAAAAGTAACTTTCAGGGAGCTGTCGAGATGGCTCAGGAGAGGTGTGTACTTCCAGAGGCCCTAAGCTCAGTTCCCAGCACACATTCTGAATATCTCATAAATACTAGCCCGCAAAGGATCCAGCACCTTTTTGGTCTCTGTATGCATCTACATACATATGTACATACCTGCACACAGAGATACAGATATATACATGTTCAAAATCCTGACTTTCCCTGTGCAGTAGTTGCTTTTCTATTGCTGTTGATAATAACATGACCATGGTAGCTTATAAAAGAAAACATTGAATGGGACTTACAGTGTCAGAGGATTAAAGAGTGAAGCAAAGTCACATATCAGGAACAGTCACTCTCTCTGAATTCAGAATGGTGCAAATTGAAGCCTCAAGCCTGACACACCTCCAGTAAGGCCTAATCTTCCCCAAACAGTTCTAACTGCAGACCAGTATTCAAAGGTGTGAGTCTATTGGGGCCATTCTCATTCAAACCACCACACCACACCTTATTAACATATCAGCACGATGCACTTGTTACAATTAAGAAACTGGTATGAATTAACTGTAATGCTGAGTTTGTTTAGATTTCTTTTGTTTTTACTGACTGTTAAATATGCACCACATGTTTTGTGGTAAATTTTTCTTTAGCCTCATTTTATCTATGCACACTGCAGTAGTAGGAGAGGGGATTGATGTTCTTCCCCCAGATGTGGTGTCTTGTATACTTTATTTATTTAGCTTTTGTTTCTTCCTCATTCATCCATTTGTTTATCTCAGCATGAACTACTTAGTGACTGTTATTTTATTACTTTGTCTTGTAAGTCAGATTTCTTTACTGTTTTGTAGTCCTGCAGATCAAATCTAAGGTCTTAACTGTGTAGGCAGATCATGCTAGCAGCCACTGAGCTATTCCACCATCCCTTGACTTATGATTTAATACTGTGTTTAATTAGTTGCTCTAGTTAACTAATTTGCTGTTTTCAGTAGTGGTTGGAGCTCCTTGAGTTGTTCATGTTCCCAAGTGTCACATACCTAGCATTGTGTGTGCACGTGCTGACTTTCCTCAGTCTTGTTTAATCCGTTTCTTACTTTCTGGCATTACAAGGTGCTTCAGGCTTGTCTGTCTCTTACATCACTTTTTGTGTTTTCATCAGCATCTGACACTCTCAGTTACTTGGATTTTAGCCTTTGGAATAGATGTAGAACACCATCTTCTTCCTTGTCTTAATTGGATTTTTTTTTAACTGAGCTTTGTTTTCATTTATATTGTTTGCAACTTGTTTGTCTTTTGGTAATATAACTTCATATCTTCTATCCATATTTAGTTGAGTGCACTTAGGAGTTCTGTATGTATTTTAGATACAAGTGTTTAATAGCATATTATTTTGTAAATATCGTTCCCACTTTGTTTTGTGTTTTCATTTTTTTAACAGTGTCTTCTTCAGAAGTGTTTCATTTTAATACAGCCTTATTTCTCTTTCATGTCTTGTGCCTTTTGGGTTTTGTCTAAAACCTCATCACCAAGCTTCAATGTCACAAACTTTGCATTTTGAAGTTTTGTTTTCTTTGTTTGTACACTACCTTTATTATCTGTACCATCCATCCTCCTTGCCGAGTTAATGTCTTTCCCTCTGGGTTGCTTGTTTCCAAGCTGCTTTACCAGGAAGCTTTCCACTCTCCACTTCCCCAGTATAGATGTGGCGTGTTTAAACTGTTCAGAGCCACATAAAAGTATCAAGTATTTTAATTCTCTTCAACTTTTCATGAAGTACTAAGTTCCTTTATTTCTTGATTTATAGTTCCTATCCTCTAGTAAGTTTCTTGAAATTAAATTTGGTATTAGTATGTCTTTTGTTTGTTAGTTTTTGCTTTTTTGAGACAGAGTTTCTCTGTATAGCCCTGGCTGTCCTGGAACTCACTCTGTAGACCAGGCTGGCCTCAAACTCAGAAATCCACCTGCCTCTGCCTCCCAAGTGCTGGGATCAAAGGCGTGCGCCACAACCGCCCAGCTTAAATAGTCTTTTTATTGTAAGGAAGCAGTTAATGTATTTTTCTTTAGAAGTTCTTACCAGATTAAACAATATCCAAAGTGTTCCTCTGTTCCATAAAGCTTTTGACGTCTCTTTTTAAAATAGTATTTTATTGTATGTATATAGTTGTTGTGCCTGGATGTCTGTCTATACAACCCATGCGTGCCTAGCGTTGGAGGAGGCCAGAAAAGGGCATTGGCTCCTTTGGAATTGGAGTTACAGATGGTTGTGAACCAGCAGGTCATCTGCAAGAGCATCTAAGCCTGTAGAGAGAATTTCTTAAGAGCAGCTCCTGTTTAAAAAAAAAAAAAAGCTATGGCCAACAAGCTGACAAAAAAAATTAGAGATGGGACACTTGGCAGGGATAGAAAGAATTCTGGGAAATAGAGGTGTGGGAGATTGACCCCGGAATGCTGAGATAATGAGCCAGGTTAGAATGAAGGGGGGATAAGTTGAGAGCAAATCAGAGAGCAAGCCAAGGTTTATGGCCTAGGCGTTTACTAAGAAATAGTCAGTCTCAGAGTCATTATTCCTGGGAATTAAGTTGATGGGGGGAAACTTGATTATTTTTTACATCAGCCCCCATCTTTTGATGTCTTAATGTGTCATTTAACATACTTTTTGTGCATGTACATTTCAGAATGACTGACCTTGGCTTTCTGTAGATTTTAACTTGACTGGAACTTTGGTTTCTCCAAATAATATAGGTGAGACATTGTAGACTGGAATCAGACATGTGAAAGATTGCGAATATGTTTGGCTCTAAATTTCAGAGTGTGTGTGTGTGTGTGTGTGTGTGTGTGTGTGTGTTATTTAGTGAACCATACTTACCTCATGTAAATGTATGTGTCTAGTCATGCTTTCAACAAGGTATTCAGATCTTTGTGTAGTCCCATTTTTTTCAACTAATAAAATTAGACAATAGACTAGTTGGTTTCTAAAGTTCTTCTGCACTCTAATTTCTGCTGTTTTAAGTGAAAAATGTATAAAAGTCTACTTATTTGCGTTTTCTGATAGCTTGCTTTATACTTTAGTTCTTCAGTGTTTTATAAAAATAATTCCATTCAGAAAAATGCTCACATGCACACGCATCGATGTTCATTACTTGTGGAAGTTATTTCTTTCCCTTCCCTGCCTAGGCTGTTTGTTTGCTTGTTTTAGGGGTAGGGCTCTTGATTCATACTTTCTGGTTTTGGCATAGTGATCTTTATGGAAAAAGACAGACAGTTTGGTAAGTAGGTAACTGTGCTATTATGAGAGAACTTGATATTGTTTCTCTGTGTTGCTAATATGTGAAAGGGTGTAAAATAGCAAGGAAAGATCTGTATAAGTGAACAAATAGATCGCTTGCTGTTGAGTAACACTTTGTTCTTTGTTTTCATTTAAGTACCAAGGATGATACTGATTTGGGCGCTTTGGCTGCAGAAATAGAAGGAGCTGGTGCTGCCAAGGAGCAGGAGCCTCAGAAGTCAAAGGGAAAGAAGAAAAAGGAGAAAAAGAAGCAAGACTTTGAGTATGTTTTTAAAAGCATTTAGCTTTTCATAGCTTGAGCATTGTGGCCATCTAATGCTTCCAGTGCTTCAAATCCCATGTACTTCTTTTCTAGTGAGAACGACATTCTGAGAGAGCTGGAGGAGTTGTCTCTGGAAGCTCAGGGCATCAGAGCTGACAGAGACGCTGCTGCAGTCAAGGTGAGAGAGAACATCCTTCCTGTCTCCACTGTCTTTTCTTGGTGATATTTTTGGCGTTACCTGGTTTGGAAATGTATGGTTATAGATATATTAATAGTTTCTAGAATACAAGTCAAAGGGAAGAACTAAATTTTCAGGAAAAAAAGCAGTATAGTTTTAAACCTCTGATTGATAGAAATACACTTTATATAGGAATCTAGCGATGCTTAATGTATTGCCTGTTGACAAACTTGGTCCACTTGGTCCCTCCACCTTCAGTTGTCTGTGTAGTTTTCATTATTGTTCAGGGCACCTGGATTTTGAAGTGTGTAGTGAGTGTGAGGCATATTCTTTTGTGTGGTTGGATTTGTTCCTATTTCTTTTCCTTTTTTGTTTTCTTTTAGATTTTTGTTTTATGTGTATGAGTGTTTTGCCTGCATATATCCTGCAGATGAGAGGGCATTAGATCCTCTAGAGCTGGAGTTAGAGATGGTTGTGAGCAGCATGTGAGTGCAGGAGCTAAACCTGGGTCCTTTGCAAGAGCAACAGTTGCTCCTAACTGCTAAGCTATCTCTCTAGACTCATACTTTAATATTCTTGTGAAACAAGACAGTCATGCTTCCATAAAAGGTATTGAAGTGTGCACTGAGAGAAGCGCTCCACACTGAGGAGCCCCGTGACCTTTAAGGGATGACAGAGTCCTGTTAGCTTTAAGGGATGACAGTCTATTGATGTTTCTAATAAGGGATACTTTTTAGCCTACAGAAAACAATGAAGAAGAATCCGCCTCAAAACAAGATAAAAAGAAGAAGGGTCAAAAAGGCAAGAAAACAAGTTTTGATGAGAATGATAGTGAAGAATTGGAAGATAAAGATTCAAAGTCAAAAAAGACGGCCAGACCTAACTCAGAGGCACTCCTTTCTGGGAGTGAGGACGCTGATGATTCTAATAAACTTTCTAAAAAAGGTAAAAAAGCCCAGAAATCCACAAAAAAACGGGATGGGTCAGAAGAGGATGAAGACAATAGCAAAAGAAGTAAAGAACGTTCTAGAGTAAACTCCTCTGGTGAAAGTGGTGGTGAGTCTGATGAATTTTTGCAGTCCAGAAAAGGACAGAAAAAAAATCAGAAGAACAAGTCAGTTCCTATCGTAGACAGTGAGAATGAGGACGATGACTCTTCCTTCAAAATTAAGACGGTGGCCCAGAAGAAGGCAGAAAAGAAAGAGCGTGAGAAGAAAAAGAGAGATGAAGAGAAAGCGAAGTTGCGGAAGATAAAAGAGAAAGAAGAGCTAGAGAAGGGCAGGAAGGAGCAGAGTAAACAGAGGGAGCCTCAGAAGAGACCTGAGGAGGAGGTGTTGACGCTCAGAGGGACTCCTGACACAGGCGCTGCCTCGGAAGAGAAAGGAGACACCGCTGCAGCTCTGGAAGGTTGGTCATGGCCACAGAAGTCTCTGGTTTATGTTGTGGTCATTGGCTGTGATACTATCTTGTGACTTGCCCTCATGCACATGTGTGTGGGGGTCCATCTCTGCGTGCGGAGGAGGCTGGAGACCTATTCCACTGTCACTTTTTTTTAAATATTACACCGTTTCTCTATTGCCTTTCCGTATACCTCTCTTTTAAATTCATGGCCTTTTTTTCCCCCATGAATTGCTGTGAGATTGAGTCTCCCAGGAGTGTCAAAAACTATGTATAAAGCCTCACCCAAATAACTTTCTGAACAGGAGTTGAATAGAGACAGTAACCGATAGATAGAATAAAGCCAGTGCCTCTCAGCTCTCTATAGAGAACCACAGGCAGCCAAGGAATGCTGAGATAGAGCATGAGAAATCATCTTCCATCTGATTTTTTGAGACAGGGTTTCACTGAATATAGAGTTAGTATAATGGCTGGTCAGTAAACAGTGCTGTCACGTCTGAATTTTCTTTTTATTTTTTTAAGATTTATTTATTTTATGTATTCACCTTTGCTCTCTTCAGACACACCAGAAGAGGGCATCAAATCCATTGCAAATGGTTGTGAGCCACCATGTGGTTGCTGGGAATTGAACTCAGGACCTCTGGAAGAGCAGTCAGTGTTCTAAACTGCTGAGCCATCTCTCCAGCCCATGTCTGGCTTTTTATGTGGTCACTGGGGATACGATCTGAATTCCTCATGTTTGCATGGCAAACACTCTACCCGTTAAACCATTTCTCTGCACTATTTATTTAGACAATAGAAATTTAATAAAGTTTTATTATGAATACTTGTTTTGTTGTTAATGAAGACTAAGTGGCCAAAGAGATTTCCTTCTCAAAATTCATGTCAGATGTTAACTAAATTTTTCCCTTTCTATAAAAAACCCAACTTACCCTTTGAAATATAAAAGGGAGAGTAGATTAAGGGACTTAAATTAGTTACAGCACTTAGATGACAGGGAGCATGCTTTTGTTTCTCTTTTTAAAAAAAGCAAATTTGTTTCATTTACTTGTTTGTCTGTGTGGGCATATTGTGCCCCATCATATGGGGAGAGGTCAGAGGACAGCTTTTAACAGCTTTTAGGAATCACCTCTCAGTTTCCCACTCAGCTCCAGGAATCAAACATGGGCTACCCACTTGGTAGCTTTCACCTTTATCTGCTGAGTCTTGTTACTGGCCTCTCTTTTATCTTTTTTGGTAATTAAAATAAACTGATCAGTAATTGAAATATAAATATTCTACCTGATTGCTTTCTTTTTTGTTTGTTTGTTATTTTTTTCAAGACAGGGTCTCTGTGTGTAGCCCTGGCTATGCCAGAACTCTGTAGACCATACTGGCCTCCAGCTCACCGATTTTCAACTGCCTTTGCCTTCTGAGCATTAAAGTTGTATGCTGATTGCTTACTCTTAGAATAAATATATCTAAATATCAGGTGATTTAGAGTTCTAAAAATAATAGTTTTTTCTTAGACTAGAAAGATTTTAGTAAAAAACAAAAACCCAAAAACCAGTTTTTAACCACTGAGATTTTATTCTCTGAATTTTGAGGAGAAACACCATCACAGGACCATTACAGATTTTATTTCTCCAGTGTTTTGAAGTGCAATTATATTTTTGTATTTTGTTTCTGTGCCCCCATATTCTTAGCATTGTTTTCATCATCCCCATCTCACAGAAGTAAAATGACTTCAGTACCTAAATGGGATTGAGCTAGGCTGACTCTTTAGAATTTCAGACCTGTGCTATGATTACCTGGCAGATCCCTGACACGTCTGCTGCCTTTTTACTGCTGACAGAGTCTGTGTTCATCAGGGTGACTCAGGCCAGCAACAGTGTTGGCAGATGCCCTGTGTGTCAACTGTGATCTCTGATGAGCTGTTCTAGACACAAGGGTCTCAGGATGCTGTGTGATCCATGCCACTCTTTGAGAACTGGTGGCAGAGCCACAGTGGTCCTTGCATTTTGGCTAGTGTGTATTCATTGTCATAGAAATAAGCTTGAGCACTTTGCCTTTATTTTTTTGGGTAGATGACAATGAAGGAGACAAAAAGAAAAAAGATAAGAAGAAAAAGAAAACAGAAAAAGATGAAAAAGAAAAAGAGAAGAAGAAAGGCCCTAGCAAATCCACTGTTAAAGCTATCCAGGAAGCTTTGGCTAAGCTCAAAGAGGAGGAGGAGAGACAGAAGAGAGAGGAGGAAGAAAGGATTAAGCGGCTTGAGGAGCTAGAAGCCAAACGAAAAGAAGAGGTATGTCTTCCATGAAGTTGTAAATATTGATAGTTTTACCTGAGGTCTGTTCTCTGTGAAATGTACATGTTTGTATGGGCATTGCAGTTATGCTAAGTGCTCTGATGTACAAGAGATGGAGGAGGTACAGGAAAGTGCCTCATCTCCCCATGGAGAAAGAGAGACAAAGCTGCATGTGTGCACTGCCAATAATATAACCTGGTGTTATTTTAAGAATAATGTATAACATTTTGATATCTTCAGTTGCAATCTCCCAACATAATTTGCATGCATTTTTAAGATGTTTGAAATTTGTGTTGTTTATTTTAAACTTTGTGGTTCATTTAGCTAGTATAATTTTTTATATGCTATGTACTCTTGTTTAGGAACGATTAGAACAAGAAAAAAGAGAAAGGAAAAAGCAAAAAGAAAAAGAAAGAAAAGAACGGTTAAAAAAAGAAGGAAAACTGTTAACTAAGTCCCAGAGAGAAGCCAGAGCCAGAGCCGAAGTGACCCTTAGACACCTCCAAGCTCAGGGTAAGTAGCGGCCTTGGTGGCTGAACTGTGATTGCAATGCAGCTTCCCAGGACTTCAGTGGTGTGGGATTGAATCTATGGAAAAGCTGTGTAAACAAAGGAAGGAACAGGTGGAAAGTGCCATTGTTAAAGAGAATGCTTTCTGTGCTATGATGGAAATTTGTGTGCAAATAATAAATTCCTATGAAATTTGCCCTCCCTCCAATAAAGTAAAAAAAGTGAAAGTGAGTCCTTTTAACCAGTTTCACTGATTACTAACCTTTTTCCATTTTTGTTTTATATTCCTTTTTCTTCTGACCAGTTTTCCCACCTGGGGTTCTTTGACGTGAGTTATAGACACTTATTTTTTTTTTACTTTTTCTCCAGATTATTTATAGATGTACTTTGCTTAACATAGGTAGAATATATATTATCACTAACAATATTTAGGTTTTTAAATGTTTTTTTGTAGGTGCATGCATGTATGTGCACACGGGGGTGGGGGGCGTCAAAGGTCAACATTGTCCTTTTTTTTAAAGATTTATTTATTGGGGCTGGTGAGATGGCTCAGCGGGTAAGAGCACCTGACTGCTCTTCTGAAGGTGATAAGTTCAAATCCCAGCAACCACATGGTGGCTTACAACCACCCGTAATGAGATCTGACGCCTTCCCCTGGTGCGTCTGAAGTCAGCTACAGCGTACTTATGAAGAATAATAAGAGGAAAAAAAAAGATTTATTTATTTATTTATGAGTACGCTATTGCTCTCTTCAGACACTAGAAGAGGGCATCAGCTTCTATTTCAGATGGTTGTGAGCCACCATGTGGTTGCTGGGAATTGAACTCAGGACCTCTGGAAGAGCAAGCAGTCAGTGCTCTTACTCGCTGAGCCATCTCTCCAGCCCCCGACACTGAGTGTCTTAATTGCTTCTCCATCTTATGTTTTTGAGACAGGATCTTTGGCTAAAGCTGGAGCACAGCACTTGTCTAGAGTGGGTCTGCCAGCCTACAGCCTCCCAGTGCTGGGTTAAAGGTGTGCACTGCGGCTCCGAGGAGGTTTGCTTGCTTGCTTTTTAGTGTAAGTGCTGGATGTCTTAGCACATCTCATCACCCTGAAGGCGTTTACCAGCTAAGCCTCCTACTCAGCCCACAAATTACCTGATTATTTCTGATTTGTGTTTTCATTATTTTCCTCAGTCTTTCAGAGATCTTATAAATGGGTTGGTTTAAATCTGGATCTAGATGTGAGCAGCAGATTGCATTTGGTTGATAGGTTTGTCTCTCAGTACTACCAGCCGCCTCCATTTTGACATGCCATGTAGTTATTGACCATTCTGGAGAGTTCACTAGAATATCTTGAATTCTGACCTTGTAGAATTACATTCTCCTGAAGTGTGCTTTTACTCTGTAGTTTCTTAGAGTCCAGCTTGGCAGCTTCTTAGTGGTACTGTGTGCTTGCTCCCATCAGCTGGGACACAGTCCGGCTTTCTGATGTGCTGCAGTGTCAGGTTTGAAGAGCAGCCCTGTGGTAAAACAAAAAAAAACAAAAACCAGCCCCTTCAGTAATAGTTCTAACATCCAGTCAGTCGTTACCTTTTATTAAGTATTCTTTAGGAATTACAACATTGGTTATAATTAATTTTTCCTTTTATTCTACATTGAATTAACCAAGGTATCGAAATACTTTACCCCAAACACAGTTTTGTTACAGAGATGTCAAGATAAGTGTTTACTTCTTTTCCCCATGTAAGGCTTCAGAATAATCAGTTGGTATCTGACAACCTTAAAAAGTGTCTCATGAATTTAATTCTGGTTTTTGTGACTATATTAATTAGTGGAATTACTGACTGTACCTCCTGACGTTATGATGCATCTGATACTCATTGCATCAGCTTTCCCAGTGGAAGTCCATGGGACTGACTGTTCCACATGACCATGGTGTTAACTGATTTCTTCCTTCTAGGTTCACCTATCAGCTATTTATCACACAGCCTTGGTTTCTGTCCTAGTTGATGGTGTTTAAAGATGACAAATCAGTCATATAGTTGTGTTTTTAACTAACCTAAATTAATGTCTTTGCTCCATTGAGAAAACTTTCTTTCTGGGTCTTCCCTTAATTTTCTCCTTATATTTCTCAAACTTTTTTTTTTAATTGGATATTTTCTTTACGTACATTTCAAATGTTTTCCCCTTTCCAGGTCTCCCCTTTGGAAACCTATCCTATCCCCCCCGCCCCCTACCTCTATGAGGGTGCTATCCCAACCCCCCCTCCCCACTCCTGTCTTCCTTCCCTGGCATTCCCCTACATTGGGGCATCAAACACCCTCTGGCCCAAGGGCCTCCTCCCACTGATGTCCAACAAGGCCATCCTCTGCCACAAATGTGGCTGGAGCCCTGGGTCCCTCCATGTGTACTCTTTGATTGTTGGTCCAGTCTCTGGGAGCTCCAGGGGGATCTGGCTGGTTGACACTGTTGCTCCCTCCATGGGGCTGCTGCTCCTTCAGTCCCTTCTCCAACTCCTCCATTGGGGACCCCATGCTCAGTTCAATGGTTGGTTGGCTGGTTTCGAGCATCCGCCTCTGTATTTGTCAGGCTCTGGCAGAGCTTCTCAGGAGACAACCATATCAGACTCCTGTCAGCACGTACTTCCTGGCATCCACAATAGCATCTGGGTTTGGTGGCTGTGTATGGGATGGATTTCCATGTGGGGCCTCTAGATGGCCTTTCCTTTGGTCTCTGCTCCACACTTTGTCTCCACATTTCCTCCTGTGAGTATTTTGTGTTCACCCTTCTAAGAAGCACTGAACCATCCACATTTTGGTCTTCCTTCTTCTTGAGCTTCATATGGTCTGTGAATTGAATCCTGGATATTCCAAACTTTTGGGCTAACACCCACTTATCAGTGAGTGCATACCATGTGTGTTCTTTTGTGACTGAGTCACCTCACTCAGGATGATATTTTCAAGTTTCATACATTTGCCTGCGAATTTCATGAAGTCATTGTTTTTAATAGCTGAGTAGTATTCCATTGTGTAAATGTACCACGTTTTCTGTATCCATTCCTTTATTGAAGGACATCTGGGTTGTTCCCAGTTTCTGGCTGTTATCAATATGGCTACTATGAACATAGTGGAGCATGTGTGCTTATTACATGTTGAAACATCTTCTGGGTATATGCCCAGAAGTGGTATAACTGTGACCTTAGGTAGTACTACGTCCAATTTTCTGACAAACTACCAGACTGATTTCCAGAGTGGTTGTACCAGCTTGCAATCCCACCAGCAATGGAGGAGTGTTCCTCTTTCTCCACATCCTCGCCAGCATCTGCTGTCACTTACTCCTTAAACTTTTATGTAGTCATGTAAGGAACTTGGTTAGAATGCTATCAGTGACTCAAATACTGTGTACTTTGTAACTGATGGTGTGGTGACCTTTGACATTGCTGTTGAGACCTATCATCATAGGAAATGGTGATGCACAGAGCTGAAGCTCTTTGCTCAACAGACAGAAACCTAATTTGTTTTTTGTGATGAACTCTTTATTATGTTTGTACATAGATTTCAGAAAATTTATTAATTGAGGATATATCTTAAAAACTAGTGGTGTTGAGCCGGGCGTGGTGGCGCACGCCTTTAATCCCAGCACTTGGGAGGCAGAGGCAGGCGATCTCTGAGTTCGAGGCCAGCCTGGTCTACAGAGTGAGTTCCAGGACAGCCAGGGCTACACAGAGAAACCCTGTCTCGAAAAACCAAAAAAAAAAAAAAAAAAAAAAAAAAAAAAAAAAAAAAAAAAAAAAAAAAAAAAAAAAAAAAAAACACACACACACAAAAAAACACTAGTGGTGTTAGAGAATACAGTTGCATATATTTGGTGCCCAAGCAGACCTCAGAAGCCACTGGTGATGAAAGGCTCTTAGAACATATTTGAATGGGACAGGAAGAGAATAATTTTACAGGCTCAGAAGTGCTGTTTTATGGAGTAGCTAGAGATGTAATTAGATGGAAATTAAGATTATAAATTATTTACTATCAGGCTTTATCAGTCTGTAGAACCTGCATGGAAGAGATTGTTTCTGAAGAGGCAACTCTGACCCTGGTTCTCTTTT
The DNA here is from genome assembly GCA_902729485.2 of Mus minutoides. NCBI lineage: Eukaryota > Metazoa > Chordata > Mammalia > Rodentia > Muridae > Mus > Mus minutoides. Next base: position 1,861,926 of record LR749615.1, read on the forward strand.
CCTCAGTCTTTAATGCTGTCCTGTGCCTGACAGCTTCTGGTTCCACATGGTCTAGTAAATGAAAGTTTTAATTTTTCAGCTTTGAAAGGCTGTCCACAGTCTAATGATGTGAATACTCTTAGCAAAGGATCCTCTAGTGTTGTCTCACTCTGTCTTGATTGCACAGAAGTGTTTGTGTTGATTTTAAGAACCCAGTTGAGTAAATCTGGCCTACTTATCAACGTGCAGTTTTCTCCTTTGGCTTAAGCTGTTGACCTGGTGGCTGTGGGCTGCTAGGCAGGGAAGCTGTACTGTCTATTGTACATAACCTCTTTCTATGGTTTGCTTAAAACATTTCTGTTTTCATAGTTTTAACACTGATCTTTGTAATTCTACCTTTTATGATTACCCACCTACATACATACACCCCCTATATTTTAAAGTTAGAGACATTTAGAGTCTTATTTTTGATTTTATTAAAAATTCCATACCATACAATCTTGCTGCTGTCTGTATTATAAAACTCCTGAGCAGACTGAATGCCTGTTAGCTGAAAGTAGTCTGAGTTTCTTTTTTTTTTTTTTTTTTTTTTTTTTGGTTTTGCTTTTTCGAGACAGGGTTTCCCTGTATATCCTTGGCTGTCCTGGACCTCACTCTGTAGACCAGGCTGGCCTCGAACTCAGAAATCCTCCTGCCTCTGCTTCCCAAGTGCTGGGATTAAAGGCGTGCGCCACCACTGCCCTGCGAGTCTGAGTTTCTGAAAGGTGTCTTAGAGTGTTATAGGAGTAGAGAAGAGGGCTGTTATATGCTACCATTCATTTGTAGGTCTCTACCAGTAACTGTAAACTGAGAAGAGGATATGCCCTCATACTTAGTAATGTTACAAATTAGACACTCAAGATTGTTAATGCCAAAGATTCCAAATCATCATGGCCAAATTAACTAAAGCAAGCAATTAATCAAGCAAGCTTGGTACATTCAAGCACTTGGGGCATTCATTAACAGTGTCAAAGAGATAGATAGATAGATAGATAGATAGATAGATAGATAGATAGATAGATAGATATGAATATGTATCGATATCTATAGATTTATGTAAGTATTTGCATATATTATACATAAGGATAATCTCATAAATTGGGTATAATCCTGGGAATGTAAGACTGACTGAATGTTTGAAAATCAATCACTGTCTTCTCATTTTAGCAGTCTAAAGAATAAAAATTATATGATCATATCAATGAATTCAGAAAAAAAAACATTTTAGTGAGTTGTCATTTACAACTGACATGTGGGTGGGCAAGGAGATGAGCAGAGCAGCGCCTGCACATGACAGAGTGACTGTATTCTCCTTTATAGAGGGAAATTCAGCGGTGCGATATATATAATTTTAAACAAATGTTAAATGATTGAATGTCCCTATAGAGAAACTTGTCCTTATCCCTACTGTCTATCTTAATATAAATTCAAAATGAATCTTAGTTCTAAATATTAGATGTCAAAACTTTAAGAGAAAAATAGGAGAAAATGTGTTAGGCGAGGAGTTTTCAGATATGTCTCTAAAAGTATAATTAAGGGCCTGGCAAGATGGCTCAGTGAGTTAAGGAACTTGCCTCCAAACCTGATAACCTGAGTTCAGTCCCTGAAGTGGGAGAGAAGTAACTTTGCCAAGTTTCCCTTTGGCCTTCACATGTGTCCCGTGACATTATGGATGCCTACAGACACATAAGTGTAATAAAATGGAAACCATAAAGGAAGGAGAATTCACACCTTCCTAGTTCATATTTTATAAAGACTATCAGAGGTCTATTAAAACCTTTTATTCAACAATTGGAAACCTAGCACCTCCATAGAAAAGATTTGAATGGCCACTTTAACAGTAAACCTTAAACTTGAAAGCTAAGTCTAAAAGTCTACTTTAAAGAACAGCTGACAGTTTTGAACAGTACTAAACACATACTTAACTTCCGTGTCATTCAAGAGATAACTCATGAAGAAGCCCGGTGAAAATATTCACATCTGCTTTTCTCGTAATTACTGTAGACTTGGTCAGAAAGCTCTTCAACTATTAAATGGGTTGATGAACTTGTATAATACAATAAATCAGCAGTTACAGATGAGATGCTGGGACAGGCTTGGTGGCAGTCCCTTCTTAATCCTAGTACTTTTGAGCAGAGATGGTTGATCTTTGAGTTCAAGACTATCCTAGGCTACATAACATGATCCTGTCTAAAATAAAACAAGCATAGATGAAGTACTGATGGCTCCCATATCCATTCTGATGGCAAAAGACAGACTGGTGACGGTGCTTGTTTGGCATTTTTAGAAAAGCTGAGCAGCATGGTTGGAGAACTTAGACTAACCTAATGAGCTCTGGCTGTTTGAGTCACTGCATGGTGCCAGAGCTGCTGCTGTGCTGCTGTGCTGCTTGCTAGGTCCACACACTCCTTAGCCCTTAGTGTATTTACATGTGAATGTACAGGCACCCCGGGAAGAAGCTATAGGTTTCTCTCTGAATGTCCTTTCGTATTTTGGGGTGTGTGTCTTTTAAACTCCTTTACTGTTTTGGAAGTGTTGAGATGAAGCAGTCTCACCATGTAGCCTACGTTGATCTAGAACCTCAATAAGGTGGTCTCCTTGCCTCGCCCTCCCAAAGTGTTGGGGTTAGAAGTATGAGCTACTATGCCTCAAATTCTCTCTCTCCAGAACCAAATAAACCATATAACAATATAAGCCTCAACTTTTTCTCTTTTTTTTTCCCAATGCTTAGGTGTTGAAGTGCCATCAAAAGACTCATTGCCAAAGAAAAGGCCAGTTTATGAAGATAAAAAGAAGAAGAAAACACCACAGCAGCTAGAGAGTAAAGAAGGTTTGTGTACGAAGTAGCCTTAGCCTTAGGAGGGGTTACATGGGCCTCTCCACAGCTTTCAACACAAGCATCTGTGTGCGAGCATGTATGGATATAAGATGTTGGGGATAGCTCAGGGCCCTGTGGAGCCTAAGGCGCTCCTGTACTTGGTTTCCTCCCCAGTCCCCAGAACTGCATTTTCCTATCCACTGTTTCTTAACTTTTTAGTCATTCTCACGTGATTCAAATGAGAGGCAGCAGAAAAAGTACTTTAGGTGTTAGAGAAGAGGGCTCAGTAGCTAAAAGAGCACTTGTTGCTCAGTCATGAGGACCAGAATTAGGATCCAAGCACCCAGGTAACAAGCTGGGCGTCCCACAAATGCCTGTGATACATCTCCCAGGGATCCAGTGCCTTTTCTACCAACAGACAGGTGTGCATGTATATTCACACAATAAGATACATCTTCAAAAAGTACTTCAGATTGAAATATCTGCATTTTATTCCATGAATAGGTACTGTTACATCTAAAGAACAAAATATAAATTATTTTTCTTCTAGCCCTGTGATTTTTGTATTCTGCTTTAGCAAAAAGTGATTTTCTATATAAGTGGTATCAAGGATTCCTATTATGCTGAACAGGATATTTGAAGAGAAATTACAGACTGCAAAATGTGGCTAATACACTTTGTTGCTCCTATTTAGTATCTGAAACTTTGGAAATAAGTGCTCCTGTGGAAGCTGTGGACCAAGGAGTACCGGAAAAGGAAGAGACGCCACCTTCTATTGAGCCAGGCCAGTACCATCAGGTTTTCATGAGTTCTTATTAGATAGTGTTCACCACTCAGAAGTAGTTTGGAGCCAGATGGATTACAGGCTTGAATGGGTTTCTTCCATTCTTTTTAGCCCATCTCTTTTCATTTCCATTATGAAGTGAATGTGATGCTTGAATCTGCTTTTTTCTTTTTTAGTAGAGTCAGTAAAATGTCTGTGAGAGACACTGAAGAGTCCCCAAATTTCCTATTTATGGGTCAAAAATCTCTGAGCCTGGAGTTTTTAACTTTATGGTTTTAAAGCAAATTGGAAAGATCTTTAGTTAGATTGTTTCTAAGAACCATAAAACATACATTTTGAAACTTTAGAGGTTTCCTCCTACTTACTAATCTAAATGTGTTCAGCTTACACATTTGATTGTGTAGGCACCCGTACATTTGTGTACACAGCCTACAAGGGCTGGCAAAGTTTTTGCCTTTTCTTTTTTATCTAAACATTATACTAAAAGATAAGTCTGGTTAGAGTGAAATAAAAACCCTAATGTGTCGTGTTGAAAGTTTTAGAGAACTGAGTCTTTCATCCTTTAAAAAAAATCCAAATATTTTGTTGTTGAGGTTTTTAATTTAGTTTATTCAGACACAAGATCTGGTTTTAAACTAATATGGCATATTGAAACTGGATTAGAACAGTGAAATGTCAATCATCATAACGTACAGCTTGCGAGGTGCATGGACAGTTCCAAGGAAAACAGCCACACAGTTTTTCATAACTGGATCATGTCTTTTTGTATGTCCAAGCGTAATGTCACACTTCTGGAAGCAAGTGTGAGATTACTCTTCACAGCCTTATGTAGCACTTTGTACTTACAGAGGAAGAGGAAGACACTGAAGATGCTGGGTTAGATGACTGGGAAGCTATGGCCAGTGATGAGGAGAGAGAAAAAGGTAACTCTTGAGTATACCAGGGCACCTACTGCCCACATGTGTGTGTTCCTGAATTATACAACCACACCCACTGACCATACACATGTGTGTTCCTGATTTCTGAATGTTTATTTAGAAGGTGTTCTTCAAGGTGACAGCTACCCAGAATGCATTTATCCAGACTGTGTGGCATGCCTAGCTTGTCTCTAAAGCTTACCTACACAAAGCCTAGCACAAGGCAAACATTGGCATACTCCCTGTTCATGGTGAATAAGATGTAAACTTTGGTCTTTTATGACTAAAACCCCTTTTTTTGAATGTAATTTCTTACTATTTTCTTTTGTGTACTTTTGAAAATGTTTACTTTTTTGATTTCTGAGATTCTTCCTCTTCCCTTTTTTTTTAAAATTTATTTTTTAGTTAACCAGGGGTTTCACTGAATTCTGTAAGTTTTAGTGTTAATATGGTCTAGTTTCTTGTTTTATATACTTTACCTAGTGGGTTTTACTCACTATACTATGGTTTGCTTTTTTTTTTCCTATATATTTTACCTAGTGAGTTTTTAACCTACAGAATCTGATGACCAGGGAATGCCATGATTCTTAGTGCCTCTCTCCTTCCCCCTCCCTCTCTTCCACCCCACCTCCATTTGTGTTTATGTGTATCTGTGTGCTGGACAGCAAACCCAGAGCTTTGCATTAACTAGGCAGGAGTTTTACTGGTCATTTCTTTCTCAGAGGTTCTCTGGTTCTCGCCATAGAAATATGATGGCTCTTGCCTTACAAGTCAGTGCGTGCTCAGATATTTTGTTTTCAAATGTGATAGAAGCTGTTTAATCTGTAGAATTTTATTGTCTTGGATTTTGTATTGAGCCACTAATTACTGATTATTTTGTTCAAGATTTTATTATCCTGAGAGTTTGTTCACATGTGAGCACACCCATGCATACAAACTCATTTTATTTTTAAAGACAGGACATCTGCCGAGCCGTGTCCTCAGCTGTGTGCTCCTGCCTCGGCCTCTGAACACTGGGGTGCTAGGAGTGCCTGACTGACCTGACTTTAAGATGCCAAGAGTCCAGTGCTGCCTTCTTTCCCAACAGCTTTACAGCTTACATACCATTCCTTTTTTTCTTTTCATTATGTTTTTTAACTTCCATTGTTTGTCCTTCCTCTTTTTTATATATAGTAAAGTATTCTTTGGATAGAAGAAATTTTTAACATCTTTTGCTTCATTTTTCTTACTGGTTTTTTCAAGCTTTATTTTTTTACTTTTTTTTTTTTTTTTTTTTTTTTTTTTTTTTTTTTTTTTTTTTTTTTTTTTTTTTTTTTTTTTTTTTTTTTTTTTTTTTTTTTTTTTTTTTTTTTTTTTAGCAGAAGATCTTGAGTATCTTTGGTTTGTTTTGAGTTAGAAAATTGAAGCCTTGTGTCAAAAGAGAAAAGTCAAGTATTGTTTTTGGAGAATTTCAGATTCAGGGATTTTTTAAGTTAAGGGTATTCAGTCACTAGTACACTAGCATCTGAATTGTTTCACTTTAGATGATGAGCCGATGGGCAGTGCATTCCCTTGTTATTTCCTGTTTGTTCTAGGGTATACCATTTGAGGATGTTATCCCCACTATCAGTGCTAGAGACTGGTGTCTACCCATTCATCCCTCCCTTCGTCTCCCTCCCTGACTCAGCTTTGGCAGGTCTGGACTCGGAATGTCTCCCTGTTTCCAGAACTCTCACAGCACTGTGAGGGACGGCAGCCTCTGTGTTGTACTGAGCTGAGCTGTCCTGCTGTCAGCCTGTCCAGGGTCCTGGAATGTAGTGGCCTCAATTCTCTTCACTGACTACAGATGAATACTTGGTATTTATCAGGAACAAAGTGTAGGGCAACTGCTGTAATTAGCGTAATTTCACTGTTATTTTTCCATACTTTGTAGTCTTGTTCTTTTGGTTTAAATCTATGATATTAACTTTTATTTTAAAATCAATTTGTTATTCCTCAAAGAAGGAAATATGATTCACATAGAAGTAGAAGAAAATCCTGAGGAAGAGGAGGAGGAGGAAGAAGAGGAGGAAGAAGAAGAGAGTGAAGATGAGGAAGAGGAAGGGGACAGTGAGGGCAGCGATGGGGATGAGGAGGACTGCAAGCTGTCGGACGAGAAGGACTCAGGGAAGGCCGGAGACACGAAGCCCAGCAAAGACGCTAGCTCAGACTCCGAATACGACTCCGACGACGATCGGACTAAAGAAGAGCGGGCGTACGACAAAGCAAAACGGAGGATTGAGGTGGTTGTCCGCACGCTGCCTTTGCTTCCTTCCTTAGCCCTTTGTGCTCATTAGCTTGTATAGCTAAAGGCTTAGAGTCAGTGCTTTAACAAATATTAACATGACTAATATCTCTCCAGTTTTTGTAATGTTGGACCAAGCTGTGTTTTTGACACTTCTAAATCGGGAATGTCCCTTTTTCCCTTAGACAGGATGGGGCCTGCTTCATCAGAGTCTGTTCATTTATTCCAGATATCAGTATCCTGTTGGGTGGTGGCTTGGAGACATATGGTGTGTTGAACGCTGCTCTCAAGGGGCAGATGCCTGCCTTGTGCATAGAGATGGCTGGTGTAAGCACCTGATCTCAGTCTGGAGTGCTGATGAAGCTTCTTTGCTTATTTTTTTTCTTTTTGTCTAGTTTTTATGTTTTTATTCCTTTGAAGACAGGGTCTGGTAGCCTAGACCGGCCTTGACTCTGTTCTTCTGCATCTGTCCCCTCAGTGCTAGGATTGCAAGCATATGCTTCTTTGTAGTAAAGTACATGTGCCTGCTTATCTGTTTGCACTTCTCCTATTTACTACCATCAGCTTCAAGAGATTTAAGAAATTCTGTCAGTTAAATGTAAAATAAAGTGTAGCTTAAGGACTAGAGGTATGACTATAGATAAAGTGCTTGCTTCAAATGTAGGATTGAATTTCATTCCCATTCCTCTGGTAACATCTGGACACAGTGGCATGTACCTGTAGCTCAGTGCTCAAGTGGTAATGCTCATTGGTCAGGCAGTCAAGCACTAGTGAAGGTAAAGGCAGGAGGATCAGAAATTCCAGGTCCCCATCACTACATGGTTAGTTTGTCTTCAGTCTGGGCTCAGTGAGATCCTGTTTCTCAAAAAAAAAAAGGCAAATACAGTAAGAGCAGTTCTGTGTGGTCAGCTAACCAAGGCGTGGGATATAAGCTAAGAGAATGAAAAGGACGCACAGTGTTTAATTTGTGATCCCTCCTTCTAGAAACGACGACTTGAACATGGTAAAAATGTAAATACAGAAAAGCTGAGAGCCCCTATTATCTGTGTGCTTGGACATGTAGACACAGGAAAGACAAAAATTCTAGATAAGGTAAGAGAACGTGTGCATTAATATTCTGTGAACAAGAATAAGCTCCTCTACACAGCTGTGCTGTCAGGCAGCCTGTCAGGCCATCAGCAATTCTGTAACTGAGTAAATGGGACTGGGGGAGGACGCCCGGTATCTGTTCTGAGAGCTTTTGTCTGGGGTCACTAATGCAGCCACTCTGCCTACAAAGGAGTTCTTCATCCCAAAATACAATCTCATTTTGCTGTCTTTTCGTAGCTCCGGCACACACATGTTCAAGATGGTGAAGCAGGTGGTATTACACAGCAGATTGGTGCCACAAATGTTCCCCTTGAAGCTATTAATGAACAAACTAAGATGATTAAAAATGTAAGTTACCTCATATGTTATTTGTTTTGTTGACATAAGAAACACCTCCTACCTTAAAAGGCAATTATTAGTGAGCATGACCCAGGAACACAGATTCAGGTTACCCTGAGTTTCACGTTCCAACATGGTAGCAATTTTATCAAGTTTTTATACTAGTATAGTAGTAGAACAAAGTCATAAATCAATATGCTTTTCAAATATGTTGGTAGAAATACCAGGTATGAGAAACTCTTTCTAAAAGCTCCAGGCTGATGACTGTCATAGCTTTGGGTACATTCCCAAAGGATTTCCTAAATAATCATAAGGATGTTGGAGATCCTCTGTTTAGCACTCTGAAATAACTTGGTGCTGTTTGGCTCTAGACTGCCGGCTGCCCTGCTTTTCAAGGCCCCGTTGTTGTGAAGTTACTTTGTGTTTTTTCTGTGATTTACTACCCTTAGCCCTTCATGTTTAAAGGCTAATCTCTACACATATGGGCTTAAGGAGCTCCTAAGGCAGATCTTTTTGATGTAAGAGACTATTAGAAGAGCCATGGTTACATAAGGGACGCGTTCTGGGAAAGTAAGGTTGCTCAATAGGCAGTGCTTTCCTACCATGCACAAGGATCTGGTTTTGATGTCTGGGGCAGGAAGATTACTGCATATTCAGGTCCAGTTTGAGGTTCCTAGTCCAGACCAGCATGAGCTATATAGGAGTTTAAAAGTTGAACCAAATCATATAAATATGTTAACTGAGCCGGGCGGTGGTGGCGCACACCTTTAATCCCAGCATTTGGGAGGCAGAGGCAGGTGGATTTCTGAGTTCGAGGCCAGCCTGGTCTACAGAGTGAGTTCTAGGACAGCCAGGGATACACAGAGAAACACTGTCTCGGAAAAAGAAAAAGGAAAAAAAAATGCTAACTGAATATTTTCTCTACTTACTTGGATGTGCCCACATTGTCAATGTTAATATAATGAAGGAAGTATAAAACTTACTGGGACTCATAGTACAAACCCTGTGTGACCTTGTTAGGAAATAGGTAGAGCCTTGCTAGTCCCCTAAGCCTTAACGCTAGTTAACTCAGCCTTAGTTCACTGTTTCTTGATCGTTTTTTGTTTTTGTTTTTACTTGTGTGTGACTTTGTTGCCTTTCTTCTTGCATAATTATAAGTTCATGAGACATCTGGCCATTTTCTATCTTGGTGTTGGTTTCTTTGACCGATTTTCCAGTTACTTAATATTGTGTTGTTTTTGCAGTATATTGTTTTGAATCTCTGTTTTATGGATTTTATGGATTCCCCTATAGTCCAGGCAGCCCTGAACCTGCCTTCCAGTTGCTATGCAGACACAAAGCAAGCCTCACTTAACCGTAACTGTGTGTGAGCTGCTTATTTACATCTCCCATGCCAGCACACCAGGCTTAGGACATTGGAATCATGTCCTCATGCTCACACATATTAGACAGCCCCAGCTCTGGTTCACTGCAATTTAAATTCATATTTCCTTTTAGAAGTAAAAAATATATATATATTTTTTAGCTGTATGTGTTTTATTTAAGAAGCAGTTGAATCACTTGGAGTTACACCTGGTCATGATGAGCCACCCAATTTGGGTGCTGGGGCCCAAACCTGGATGCTCTAGACCATGAGTCAACTTTCCAGCACCCTTAAGTAATACTTGTGTGTTACTCATTGGATGGTTCCTAACAGTGAACTCCTGTGGTTTTGGTCCATAAAGATCAAACTTAACATGAAGCCTGTACTATAGCTCTCTGTACAGCTAGTATATCTGTGATTTACTCTTCATATTCAAGGTGCTGAAGTGGAAACAATACAATTCCCAATTCATGTTTATTTAAGACAAAAATGGATTTGAAACCTCATGCATTTCAATCTCTGTGACATAGATGAGGAGCAGGAAAACACAGAGTCATAAAACAGGCTGTGATTCTGGATCATGGTGGTCAAAGGCATGTGATGTGTGCTGGGTATGCTAGTACTTGCTCTTAATTTAGCACTTGAGAGGTTGAGGCAGGGGGATTGCATGTTGGAGGCCAGCCTGAAAACTTTAAGGGCTATGGATGTACATCACTGCTAGAATGTTTCCCGTGGCTGTCCAGAGCCTGAATTCACCACCCACACTGTAGAATGAGTGAGTGGGTGAATGAAGGAATTAGTGAACGATTGTATTCAAGAGCATTGTCCAGGTAATCAAATGCTTGCATTTAAAGCAGGATGTGCATTTATTAACACTTGTGATCCATTTGGTCAGTATTATTAAACTATAATTTTGAGGCAGTTTTGGTATTTTAGATTTATTTAAAATTGGGCCAGATACGTTTTATTTATGGTGTGTCAGTATGTAGGTGTGCACATGCCATGGCGGGGACAACTTTGAGGAGTCACTCTCCTTCTATCATGAGATCATGAGATCTGGTGACCAAATTCAGTAGTTGACAGGCTTATGTTGGAAATGCCTCTAACCCCTGAACCATCCAGCCCTCAGATAAATTCTACAGATATTAAGTCAAAATCTTTTTGTTATTTTTGTATTTTAAGACATGATTAATCTGTGTAACCCTTGCTGTCCTGGAACTCACTCTGTAGATCTGCCTGCCTCTGCCCACCGAGTGCTGGGTTAAAGGCATTCGGACAGACACACACACACACACACACACACAAAGTCAGATTTTGTAGATAATGCAGATAGATGACTGTACTCTGCCATTTGAGTCAGATTTATTTAAACTTACAGACTTACATACAACTTCAACACAAATGATTTCCTTTTTTTCCATAAAACTTATTTGTATGTGTGTGTATCTGCATGTGTGTGGCTGCCTGTGAGAGGCTAACAGTGGGTAGCTGCATCCTCTGGAGCACAGATGGTTTGAGATGCTTGATGTGACTCCTGGAGTCAAACGTGGATTCTCTGTAAGATCAGCACGTACTCTTAATAATGAACCATCTTCAGTCTCTACAAAACTTTGATATTAAATAGAGTATTAAACATTGTGCTGTTTGACCCCGTTTTAAGATTATTCTTTGGAAAAAGGAAGCAGTGGTGTGATCAAACTTTGGTAAATAGTTTTGTAAAGAAGCTTTCATTGTTTGGACTGCTTTTAGACTCTGTATCTTTCTCTTCCATTGCTAGTTTGACAGAGAGAATGTCCGGATCCCAGGGATGCTGATTATTGATACTCCTGGACACGAGTCTTTCAGGTAAGACTGAGCATTTGTCATCAGACAAGAAAGACTTAACTCAGTGAGCCAAAACACTGGGGTGTAGTCATTAACTCTGAATAGTTCCTTGGTATCTGCAGTATCATAATTAATCTTTTGATCATCATTGGTTTTATAATATTTCTTGTGCTTTCTTGGTTTCTATAGAAGACATGTTTTATAATTGGAAAGAGCATCACTTCTGTGTAAGAAAACTTCAGGAATTCCTGTTCTAATTTCTGCAGACTGTTACAAAGGAAATATTGTTTTCACTTCACTACATTCACACACACACACACTCTTAGAGGAACTTTTGGCATTAGCTTATCCCAGCAGGCTCAGTTTTCGTGTCTGTTAGGTGAGTGTCTGGCAACTTGAGGGATAATGGGAGTCCTTAATACACAGCTGCCTGCACTTATGCATGCCGCACACGTCCGGGGTACACCCTGAGGTTCAAACAGCTGAGGAAGGTCACGTTCATGCCAGCTACAGGCAGACTCCCCTTGTTGTCACCCTTGACTGCATGTGTAACACCTGTCACACAGCACTCACGCTCACTGGTGTTCCAGTTGAGCCCCTTCCCTGATGTGCCTGGCAGGGGACATGTTTTACATATCTGTGCACTTTCCAGTCAAATATCCTAGAAGTCTCAAATTTAGTATGTCTTAGAAGGGTTAGATTTGGATTTTTTGGGTCAGAGATGGCAGTCCTGCCTGTGTATCTATCCTAGAGGTGATGCTGTGCACATGTGAGAGGATTGTGTATTGCAAACCATATTTAATCGCTGTGATTTGGGTATCTCTGTGTTGCTCATGACCAGTCAATCCCTGCAGATCCAGAGAGACTGCACTTGCTTTCTTCTATCTCTTTAGGCTTTACAAAGAAATTAAACATTTAAATATAGGAAAAGTACTGAAAAGACCTCCACTTACACAGCTTTTTTTTTCTTTTTTTTCCTTTGACAGTAACCTGAGAAACAGAGGAAGCTCTCTTTGTGACATTGCCATTTTAGTTGTTGACATTATGCATGGTTTAGAGCCCCAGACAATTGAATCAATCAACATTCTCAAATCTAAAAAGTGTCCCTTCATTGTTGCACTTAATAAGGTAAGCACTCATCTGAAAAGACTTTTCTAAGATTTGTTTCATTTTTTTTATTAAAGCGTGTGTCCTTATGTGGATTTGTACACATGGGAATCCTGATCTCCAGGGAGTCCTGAAGACAGTGATTCACAGTGCTTGTGAGCGGCCACATGGCTGCTGGGAACAGAACTTGGCTCCTCTTGCAAGGCAGTATGAGCTTTTGAGCACCATCTGTTTATCCTATGTTAGAATAGGAAGACTTAAAAGAATATTTCATTACATACGTATGAGTGAGTGAGAGAGAGAGAGAGAGAGAGAGAGAGAGAGTACTAAGCCTAGATGCCCATTAGTAGATGAGTGAATAAAGAAAATATGCCTTATGTGCAAAATGGAGCATTCATTGATAAGGAAGAGTGGACTAGGGATGTGACTTGGTAGAATGCTTGTGTGACATGTGCAAGGCTGAGTTTAGTCAGTGTGGAGGACAGCCAGTCACCAGTCTTCTGAAGAGTGAAAAGATGCCACTTTTGGGAAATGGATGGAGCCGAGCACCATGTTAGGAAGCCAGATTCATAGAAGTGCTACTTTTCCTCTCATATATTGATTCTTGATTTAATTTCTAAAAAGCAAAAATAGAAGGAGGAACTATTTAGGAATAAGAAGAGAATCAAGAGAGAGGAGAGACAAGAAGGAAATAGGGATGGTGAATTTGTTTAATTATGTATGTGTATGAAAATAAGGTGCTCATTATACAATTAATATTTGCTAAGTTTTAAAACAAGATAGAAATCTAGTGTAACATGAAAGCTGTGTAAACAGTTGTGAATTGTCATTCTCCAGAATGCAGTCCCTCTAACCCAGGCACATGCTGACTTACAATATTGTTCCTTTGTCTCTGTACTAGTTCTGGTAGGACTGTGGTGTGTGCTCTTTCCAGTGTCAGTGTGTCCTGCTGTCACAGCCATCTCCCTTCTTTGCGTGTTGTTAGATAAGCTGTAATACTTTTAGGATACTTAGGATAACAGGATAATGTTCCATTCTCTAGTAACACTACACTTGGATAAGTTCCTACTGTAGCATAGATGGATTGTAGTTCCCAGTTACTTATTAGCAGTGTAGCTATAGATATTTGTATATAGTCATTTATTTTTGTTTGCTTTAAGTTAATAGAATTGTTGCATCATATGTATGGGTGGATGTTCAGTTCTGTGAGAAATTTTTTTCAAAGAGAATCATTTTGCATTTTTAACAGAATTGTGTTCTAAAGTTTTTGTACAATGTGGCTAACACTGTTTTGGGTATATTTTGGTGTTTGGCTTGTTTTGAGATATGATCTCACTATTGAGTTCAGATTAGACTTGAATTTGTAATTCTCCTGCCTCAGCTTCTGTGTGTCCATCATACCTGGACATCGGTTTGTAAATTTGTGTCTTTGGAAGAACTACCTTTTGTTGCATTGGGATTCCTTTCCTTTTTAAAAACCAATCTCTGCACACCCTTGTGTATGTGTGTGCATGAGTGTAAGTGTCTTTAAAAACAACAGCAACCAAAAGGAGCAATGGGTGTTGCTCAGTGCTAAGACAGCTTCCCTCAGAAGCCCCTGGCTGACCTCCAGTTGACTTTGATCCTCCTGACTCTGCTTATAAGTGCCATAATGCCATTTTAAGCAATGCTTACTTTTTTTTTTTTTTTTAAGTAAAAAATATTTTGATCATCTTGTATTTGTCCTTGATCTATTCATTACTTTAAGGGGGATGGGTCCAGATACTTTTTATTTGCCTTGTGATCAGAGGACATTATCTCTGGCTGTTTCAGTGGTCTCCTGAGACCAGCCTTGTTGTGTGATGTTTCATGTGACAGTCTGTTGCTGACTTTGGTGTCAGCTTGGTGTTGTGTACTGTCACTTACTTCTTCTGTCTTCTTAGCAGAGCCTGTGACTCTGTGTACAGTCTGCATGTTCTTTTTCACTCTGTTCGACACCCCTTCTAAGTTAGAGTAGTTCCTGCCTCCTTTCTTTTTTGCTTTTGCTCCTTTTTTCCTTATTTATTATAAACCCACAATTTCTTATTTTTACTTTAAACGCTCAGTTTAAAGTACTTTTTTAAGATAGCAAAATAGGACCTGGAGAGATGGCTCAGCGGGTGCTCTTTTGCACAAGACCCAAGTTCACCTTCCAGCACCTGGGTTGGGCAGTTTGTAACATCCTGTAATTCCAACTGCACTGTATCTCTGCATTCCTCAGGCCCTTGCACGGTGTGCACACCCTCACACAGACAAAACAGTAAGAATAAATATTAAGACTGTAAAAGAGCCATCTTGGACTGTCATATCCCATTTACCACTGGATCATTCTTCAGAACTCACTTTTCTGCCAGTATCATTTTAGTTCAGGTCATCCTTAAAACTGTCTTTAAAAAAATATATAGCCTAATGGTAACAAAGTTCTGTTACCTTTCTTTTTAATGACAAAAATGTGTTACTTCAAAAGCCTTCCTTCTTGAAGATGTTTTCACTTGTTATGGAATTCTACTTTTTTCCCTTAAAATGTTCTTTTGTTGCTTTCTGCTTCCATCTTTTCCTGTTACTCTGCATGTTTTTTATATTGCTTACTTTTAAGACTCCTTTTTAGAATATTTGAATTGTATTGAATTATATTAGTGTTCATCTAGTCTTTATCTTTATTGGTGACTGTTCAGATATTCTCTACTAAATTGATTACTTAATGTCACATGATAAACTGAAGCGGAGTGTGTTTCGTCCTCCAATCACATTTCCTGTATGCTGTCTTGCTGCTTCTCAAGGCTATGTCTTCAAGATCACTTAGCTTTGCATTTTCCAGTAAAATGGGGTTTTTAGATCATCTCAGGTTTCCCTTCAGTTCTACAAACATTAGCCCTTTTTCTTTTTGCCTTTTTGTCAAGGTTAGAACAAACCTTGAGTATATTTTCAGAAATTTTTTTGTTGTTTTTCGAGACAGGGTTTCTCTGTATAGACCTGGCTGTCCTGGAACTCACTTTGTAGACCAGGCTGTCCTCGAACTCAGAAATCCGCCTGCCTCTGCCTCCCAGTGCTGGGATTAAAGGCGTGCCCCACCACACCTGGCTCAGAAATTATTTTAAGGACCTCAAGCAGTAATTTGATCCTGACAGTCATCTTGGGTCTGTTCCTCCTTAATTAGGTTTTCTCTTAGTGACAGACAAATCTGCTTCTTTACCTTGTCAGGGTGGGCTCGCTGTCAGGTGACATTCACTGTCATTATTTAGTGATTAATTCCCTCCCTTCTCTTATTCTCGTACTCACAGGGGAGATATGGATACTCACAGGGGAGATATGGATAAACAAAATTAGTTTCTTTTAAATTGATGCATAATTAGATAGATTTCCGGGTTCAGTATATTGATTTCTGTTTGCAGTTAGCATTTCCTTCACCTGAAATATCCCACAGATTGACAACTGAGGAAATACAGTCTCTATTATTAACATGTCAGACTGATTATTTCTAGATTGAGCAAGGAAACTGTTACTACATAATACTGACTGGTACTTGGCTATCTGCTGATTTATTAACTCACATGTCAGTGTTCACAGGATCATTCTAGGACCTTCTGTTCTGCAGAGAGCAGGTTTACACCAACTCACTGGAGGCCAAAATGGACAGCAGGCCACCTCAGCAGTTTCTCATTTGAGAGCTTCATTTGCACAGCCTCGAAAGGGGGCCTTTTGTACAAGAAAATGACTGAATTCTTTACACTGTGTGTGTGTGTGTGAGTGCACATGCATAGAGACAGAGAGAAACAAATTAGGAGCTTATAACCTTTAATGTTGGATTCTTGAAATGTTTCTGATCAATGTTTTCCAGATTGACAGGTTATATGATTGGAAGAAGAGTCCTGATTCTGATGTGGCTGTTACTTTAAAAAAGCAGAAGAAGAATACAAAGGATGAATTTGAGGAGCGTGCAAAGGCCATTATTGTAGAATTTGCCCAGCAGGTAGGGAGAATTTCTTTCTGAAGGACCTAGCAGAATGTCCCCTCAGCTGGGTACTTTTTTACTCTCCTGATTTTTGCTATTGTTATTTATTGTTAGTATCTCTGAGATGGGGTTTTGCTGTTTCCAGGCTGGTGTTAAACTCCAAGGCTCCTGATCTTCCTTCCTCAGTCTTCTGTGTGACTGGATACTGGGTGCACAGTTCTTTGCACGATCCATTTAACACCAGACACTGGGTTTGGCAGCTTTCTTTCTGCAGCCTGAGCATTCTCATAAACTACACTGATTTAGAAATTGTGTTCTCTTTTTTCTCTAATGCCTATACAGTTATTTCTGGATTGTGTTCATTTAGGGGTTTTTGTTTGTTTAATGAAGGGCTTGAGTATTCAGCTAAGTACTTACCTACTGACTAGCAGTACTTCGTTTCTCTGGGTGTATTTGTGGAATTTAAAAATAGCTAGGCTTGGGCCTTCTGTTAACAGTGCTCTGTGCTGCTCTTGCTTATAGGGTTTGAATGCTGCTTTGTTTTATGAAAATAAAGATCCCCGAACTTTTGTGTCCTTGGTACCTACCTCTGCACATACTGGTGATGGCATGGGAAGTCTCATTTACCTTCTTGTGGAGTTAACTCAAACCATGTTGAGCAAGAGGCTTGCACACTGTGAAGAGCTGCGAGCACAAGTCATGGAGGTAATTATCAGGCTTCCTTCCCACTCTACACCCCTTTAGTAATGGACACACACTGCTTTTAGAGCTAGTGACATGCCTTCAGATATATATAGATATAGATATAGATATAGATATAGATATAGATAGATAGATAGATAGATAGATAGATAGATAGATAGATAGATATAGATAGATATATAGATACATATATCTGTCCTGTTTGTTTGAAAACAGGTTAAAGCTCTCCCAGGAATGGGCACCACAATAGACGTCATATTGATCAATGGACGTTTGAAGGAAGGGGATACAATCATTGTCCCTGGAGTAGAAGGGCCCATTGTCACTCAGATTCGAGGCCTCCTTTTACCTCCTCCTATGAAGGAATTACGTGTGAAGGTAAGCCAAGGTGGCGGGCGTGGACATGGGGACTTTACAATGCTTATATCTACAGATGTCATTCTGTCTTTCTGAGGGCTGCTTGGTGTAACACACAGCACAGATGTCCCTGTCCTTGTGTTACTGCAGAAGTGGACATGGTTAGTCAGGTTACTAGGACTTCCTAAGGATAGACAGCCTTGGGTGCTGCATGGAGTCATGACTAACAGAGGCTTCCTGTGGAAGTGGAGCCATTCTTGGTGCTGCCCCTGCCCCTTCTCAACTGAAAAGCACTTCACATTTATAATCCACTCCGTGGCTTTGTTGTGCTGTCCATTCTACAGGCATTGAAAGTGCACTTCTTTGTGTACCTTCTGCTAACTTGGGCCTGTTTTCCTAGTGTGTGCAGGACACATCTCACTGTTGCCCCAACAGGAGTTAGAATCCTCCATCTGTACTGCGGCTTTCAGTCTGACATCTGTGCCTGCTCTGAGCCATCATCCCTTTCTCCTTTCTCCCTCCCTTTCTCCCTCCCTCCCTTCCGTCCGTCCGTCCTGGTAGGCGTAGCTGACTGCAGTTGGCTCACTCACCTCTGCCAGCAGAGCTTTGTGTTTATTCTGTTTATCCCCTTCCTTTCACTGCCCCATTTTTTTTTCCATTGATTCTATAGTTCTGAATAGTTGTCTGTTTTTACTTTTTATGTGTTGCAGTATCTTCTGACTTACCTTTCCTGTGTTATTTTGAGAAACAAACTATGCTGTAGGTATTGTTTCTTGTGCAGAGTTTAAGAACGCTTTCTCCATATGGTCACAAAATACATCAGTGCTACCACTGTTGAGAGAAATTCAATGGAAAATATTTTTTTCTCTAGAACCAATATGAAAAGCATAAAGAAGTGGAAGCAGCCCAGGGAGTAAAGATTCTTGGGAAAGACCTTGAGAAAACACTGGCTGGTTTACCTCTCCTAGTGGCCTACAAGGATGATGAAATCCCAGTTCTCAAAGTAAGTTCAATAGCATTTTTTTCCAATGCTGTTTAGACAAACCAGTTTCCCTCCCAGTGGCCCAGACTAACCTTGAATTCATCATCTTTGTAGCCATACATCTTTTTTTACCTAGAGATGCCCCTTCCTCATAATCAAGTCTATTTTATTGGGATTGTTCAGGTCCTGTTTAGCCAAACTGTTGAGGTATCATGGGTGTAACTTCCTGTCATTTATAGAAGGCACAGTCTTAGAGCACACTTCCTTATCCTGGCTCTTACAATCTTTACACCCTGTTCCGTGATGTTGTGCAGGCAGTGGGTATGCTGTGCATGTATCCTTTTGAGGCTAGGCGCCCATGATCCATTGATCTGTGAATTAAGACTTACGGTGAAACTTGTTTGATGTGAGGTGAGGAGAGCACACTTACTGTAAACATTGGATGTGCTTTAGAATGCAGTTAGGAATGACGCTGGTCTGGTATGGTCATGATCCTCTCAGTGGGTGGCTAGGGTTCTAGTACTGGGCATGAGCTCCCTACTGTGAGTGGGCCTAGTCCACCTAGACAGCTCTTGTGTACCACCACTATATGGATGTAAGTCACTACTATAAACTTTTAGGGACATCTTAATCATTGTAGTTCATAGCATCACTGCTGGATGGGACTTTTGTGTGTTGGTATGTGTGTGCGTGCACATATGTAAGTATGTAAGTAATGTTATTGTTTGGGTCCTGTTTAGTCATACTGTTTAATCATACTATCATGGACATGGCCTGATTGTGCCACTAAAAATGGCCTGCAGGCCTGTAGAAGGGATACTCTTATAGAGGATCGCCCATGTAGTGACTCCCAACTATCTCCAACTCTAGTTCAGGGATCTCCCCTCTTTTCTTACCTCCATGGGCACCAGGTATGCATATGATGCACATAAATACATGCAAGCCAGGCTTTCATAGTCATAAAACTAAGTTTTAAAATAGATGTATGTATAGATATGAATATATGTATATATAGTACATAATTTTATGTCAATATAACCTATTCCTTGAGGATTTATCAAACATCCTCTTGCCCTCTCCTGTTTTGACTTCCCTCCCCTGTCCCTAATTAAAGTCTACTCCCATATCTTATCCCTTACCATACCCTGCTGTTCCCCTTAGCACAGTGTTCTGTTGAGGATGGGGATGCATCTTCTGTCTTTTTCAGAAAAGTGGTTTCTTTCAAGTTGTTTGTACAATCATCAAGTTGTATAAGTTTATATGCATGGTTTTAAATGTTCATTTTCCTAATTTAAAAAGCCCAGACCCGTGACTGGGAAGCAGCAGCTTTTAGCGTACTTGCCCTGGGTAGGATCTCAGCACTGCATAAAAGCAAACAGAGCAGTGTGGGACTGATCTAGTGCCTTGCAGGTGGAGGGGTTGGAGCAGAAGCTGTGGCTGTCGTTGATTGCACTAGTAGTTCAAGGTGACCCCAGGCTTTATAAAACCACATTTCAAACATGGGGGAAAAAGACCAAAAGCCCTTTAAAAGTAAACGGTCTGGAGAGATGGCTTAGTTAAGAGGACATTGGATTGAGTATTCACATCTGGTAGCTCTAGGGGGATCCAGTGCCTCTGGCCTCTAAGGGCACCAGCACTTAGGTTCATGCACCCACACGCAGACATAAACACTGTTTTTGGTATGTTTGTTTTGCATCGCAGCTCAGCCTGGCCTTAGACTTGTAGTGCTAATCTTGAACTTGCCATTTTCTTGCTTTAACCTCTTATGTGCTGGGGTTATGCCACCGGCTGTTTTTATTTCACATCCCTTAATGCAAAGAACTTAAAGGGAATCTTAATTTGGTACCAGTAGTCAGTTTAAAGCCTATTTGTCTGATGGGAAGATCAGTTGGCCCATATCCAATGAAAAGCAGGCTCTAGTCATAGCTTATTTACTTGCCAAAGAGAAAATAGAACTGTTGCTTGCTGTCAGGCATACAGGCCTATAAGCCACCTTCAGTATTTAGGCAGAATCAGGTCATGTCATTAGAGAATATACTACCTCAGGCCTGAGTGGAGTGGATCTGTCTCCAGTGAGGTGATGAGTTAGGTAATTCCACATTTGAGGCTTGGCGTTGCCCACACATTTGTGTAGTCCTCACGAAGGATGACATTCTTCCCAGTCATCATCTACTCTCTTTACTAAGTACTGCAGAGATTTAGTATATTTTCTATTAGCGTAAGGCAGAGATGAAATGGTTTAGAACAGGGTCGGGTTGCTTATGCCAGTCTCTCTTCTACAACATGCCCTGATCCATGCTTTCAGGTGGGTGAAAGTTAATATTAGGGTGAAGATAAAGGTGTACTTTGTCATGTTTGATGTCTTTTCAAGGATGAATTGATCCATGAGTTAAAGCAGACACTAAATGCTATCAAACTAGAAGAAAAAGGAGTTTATGTCCAGGCATCTACACTGGGCTCTTTGGAAGCTCTTCTTGAATTTCTGAAAACATCTGAGGTGCCAGTAAGTAGCTACCCAGCTTTGTAAGTATATGGTGGTCATGATGGGTTGTTACAATTACCTGATGCATGCAGGTAAACCTGGAAACTCTTTTACAGTATGCTGGAATTAACATTGGCCCAGTCCATAAAAAGGACGTTATGAAGGCTTCAGTGATGTTGGAACATGATCCCCAGTAAGTACTCTCTGCTTGTGATTGTCTTCAGGCTCTTTAGTGTGACTCACTCCTTCTCACTGAATGATCTTTGATGTTCCTATGTTTCAGGTATGCAGTAATTTTGGCCTTTGATGTAAGAATTGAACGGGACGCACAAGAGATGGCTGATAGTTTGGGAGTTAGAATCTTTAGTGCAGAAATTATTTATCACTTATTTGATGCCTTTACAAAATACAGACAAGACTACAAAAAACAAAAGCAAGAAGAATTTAAGTAAGTTGGTGTTTTCATTTACAAGAATGCAGACAATAGTATTAGCTGTGTTCTGAAGTGGTATGTAATGAATGACCCAGGAGCTGCTTTCTGGGACAAACATTCCTGTGTGTGTTTATGTATGTGTATGCGTGTGGTAAGAGGGTGGCAGTGGGAGAGAGAGAAAGAGACGGGAGCCTTTTTAATTCCAAATTTTCATTCAACTTGGTGGGTTTAGGTCACCTTTGTGTAAACTAAAAACATGCCAGAGGATTCTGAGGGAGACAAAGCCACTCTTCTATAGACCTTACAAGGTGGTTGTGTCCATGCTCCCTGAGGAGTCTACAGGGCTTTAACTCGCCTTCCTCCTCCTGGGCCTTACTTAGCCTTGAGAGAGGCACCAGTAAGTGTGTGAGTAGACCACTCTGAAGCAGATGCAGAGGATGGTCCGTGACTGGGGAAGCCGACTCCTCTGGGCCTTGTTGGGAATAACAGTCAGAAGCAGACCGAGTAGTCAGTGTGTGGTATGCATACACAGAATAGTACTTAAGGCAACCAAACCACACTGGCAGAGTATACTTCAGAAAACATGGCAGTTATAAAGTTGGAGTACAGGAGTAACATCCTAGGCTGCAGCAAAGGTTGAGCTTTTATGTGCTTCCTTCCTCCGTCCCTGCCAAGTCACATCATGATTACATTGGGGGTTACTTTAGTTACATAGACTGCTGTGTGGTTAGGAAGTCTTGGGGTTACCAAGAAACAGAAGCTCAGGACTTGTCCTACTAATGTGCTTCCAGCACGTGAATGACAAGGGCAGGAACTTTGTGTTAGCTTTTTTTTTTGAAAACACTAGGAATATGAAGAGGAATATATAGATGGATGACTACATGCATGACAGACATGTCAGCAAGTCCTACCCATGTTCTAAACTCCAGGACATGGTTAGCAAAATTTGTTACCTTTGGGGGCAAGGCATCGTCATCTAGCTGGAGCAGGAACATGTTCCTTGACATAGCTTTGCACTGGGTTAGAGCTTTGTGGCATTCATCCAATTAACTTGCCACCCATCTACACTTGCTTTCTGTTCATCAAATTGGTGAGCTTGAGGGTTTTTTTGTTTTCTTTTTACTTTCAGGCACATAGCAGTATTTCCCTGCAAGATGAAAATTCTCCCTCAATACATCTTCAATTCTCGAGATCCAATAGTAATAGGGGTCACTGTGGAGGCTGGTCAAGTGAAGCAAGGAACACCTATGTGCGTTCCGAGCAAAAATGTAAGTTGCAGACCAACATCAGTGTTCTTATCTCAACCTTGATGCTGTCTTCCCCTAGGTGGTATCACTTCAGCAGTGTCTGTCTGCAGTCTTCATGTCTGCTTACTCCTGCACAGAGTTATGTCGTAATCTCAGTGGAGGGACATTATTCATTTTTATTTGTCCATTGCCTCGTCTATAGACAGACTTACTGAAAGGGAACCTTCAAGGGGGTACGTTATTTCTCAGTGACACGGGCCCCATTGGATTTACTTTGGAAAAGGCAACAAACTTGTGTTCTCCTTCTGCTTCTCGCAGGCCAGTGGCTACTGGTCATGTACCTACTGTCAAGACATGGCCTTTGGAGCCTTCATTTGGGGATAGTGATCTAGGCTCATCTAGTACTTTCTGGTGTCACTTTGAGCTATTGGCTCTGTAACTCAGATGCCTCCTGTGCCTCCATCTTTCTGGCTTATTTGTATGTCCTATCATAGCCTGAGAGTTTACAGCAGGACCACAAAATGATACTGGGGCAACAGACATGCCAGTCTTCAGGGAATTGTTTGGTTTTGGCTGCCGTCTTGGGTGTGGTGTGAAGAAATGACTGTGGACACTGCAGGGTTAGACCAAGTTCAGCTGTCATGAGAACCTATGTGAGCCTCTGACACTGATTTTTCTCTTACAGTTTGTTGACATTGGGATAGTAACAAGCATTGAAATAAACCACAAGCAGGTGGATGTTGCAAAAAAAGGACAAGAGGTCTGTGTCAAAATAGAACCTATCCCTGGGGAATCTCCCAAAATGTTTGGGAGACATTTCGAAGCTACAGACATACTTGTCAGCAAGGTAAGTATTTTATTAGCAAAAGTAGCATATTTTCAGACTGAAAGCTTCAGAAATCTTAATCCCCTTTATCCGTCTGGTTGCCTATTGCAGTAGCTCAGAGAACTAAAATATGGCTTTGGGAACATCGGGTGTTGATTCTGATAGTGACATTTGGGTCCACTGGCTTTCTTTCATTGACACAGTTGTTGTACCTTTGGCTCACCCTGTTTGTGCCTGGGCTATTGCAGATCAGCCGACAGTCCATCGATGCACTCAAAGACTGGTTCAGAGACGAAATGCAGAAGAGTGACTGGCAGCTTATTGTGGAGCTGAAGAAAGTATTTGAAATCATCTAATTTCTCTCACATGGGACAGAATTTGGAGTAAATGTAATATTATGTTGTGATATTACCAACGGAACAGACATTTGGACGCTGATGGACTTAGGTGTATAA
>LR749615.1:1886001-2247855 GCA_902729485.2 Mus minutoides
TACTCACCCACCCTTCCTTTAAGACTTGGCTGCTGTTTTAAAGTTTGCCCTTCCTTCAAATTTGGATTTTTATTATAAATCTAAATCTTTCAATTTTATACTGATTAAATCAGTCCTGCAGTATTTGATTATCCAAGCTTCTACAGATTTTGTGATTCTTGGGACTTTTTTGATGTAAGAAATAAGTTTATGGGTATTCTTTCCACAGTGACTTACCCTTCTCCCACCCCTAGCACTCTTCTGCCACATGCCCTTAGTGACTTTTCTAACTAGAAAATGTAGGTAGGGACTCTATTTCCTTCTGCTTTGTGTGCAACCATGGCTGGCTACAGTTTTACTGCTTGTACTAGTCAAACTGCCAATAAAGAGGAGACACTGCTAGGCCTCCATTCTAGCTCATCCTCAGCACCTGCTAAGGCTTTGCCCTCAGAGGGGCGTTCTGCATACATTCCATTGTTTTCTGTCACTGCTTCTGCATGATTAGACCTCAGTGATTCATTCACACACCTCATGACTAGACCGTATAGTTACTCCTGAGGATCCAATAGGATCCTTTGAAGAAACCTGTTGTAGGAGAACTTGAAGTTCAGAGTTCATTCATTCAAAGTATCCACTACAAATGAATGTATTATGTATTATAAGAAATGTGTTATGACACAGCACACACTAGAGAAGAGATATTATTTTCTCAACATCATCTCGGACTTGAGTTGTTATATAGTAAATCCCAGGCTAGGACTTTATTGGTTTTCCTTGTTCACAAAACTAGTAAAATGCTGGCATTGGACTGTTGAGCAATTTCACAGCATCTGTAACAGGCTGGCTTGGAGGTTCCAGTCTTTAAGTAGAATAAACTGTTGCTAGTTCATCCTATAGCTAAGATTTTTAGGGATTCACAAGAAAAAAACCCTGTACAAAATATACATACAGTTCTTTATTAAACAACTGTAAACACTTCACTGTAAAAATCCATAAAACTTTATAAACAAACGTTTTGTAAATAGAATCTATGCTACAAGTAAAAGAATTAACACAATTATTTACATGCAATACTGACAAATTTGGCACTTTTTTGAAAAGAAATGTACAAAACACTTGCTTAAAAAGAAATGTAGAATTATGAAAACTCAGAGCATCACTATCATGCACTTTGCAAATACCTCACAAGCACTGCTGGCACAGCTGGCAGAGAGCACCAGGCTCTCTGGACAGTCAGTCAGGTCACTTTCAGTGTGCTTCCATAAGTCTGCTGTAAAACCACCTGAACATTGTCAAGAATAAAGTCAAACGCCATGTTCCATACAGACTCCACCGACTGCTGCATCAACCTGAAGGTGAGGAAGCGGCACCATTGAAGAGAGAGCTCCAGCACGCATGGTTGTCCTTCAGACTTAGCTTCATTCTTGGTTTTTTTTTAAGATATTTTAAATTTTGAACTGGATACAGTGGCTCACGCCTATAATCTCAGCCACTGAGTTGAAAGGCCAACCCAGACAGTAAAACCAAGTATTATAAACTTGGCTTAAAAGACGTATTTGGGCACTCAGAAGCATTTCATGGTCACTTGTGTATTGGACATAAACTATGGAAGTGGTTATTTTTAACTTAGTATTCCTGTCAACATTATTATATGGCATTTAAAACCAGGAACCTTAAAAACTTGTTCTATCCATATGCCTTCAATTGACTGTTGGGACATGTTTTTTTTTTTTTCCTCTCTCTAAAAAATTTAATAAATTACCTTTTCATGTATTTTATAACAAGATCCAATTTTTCCAAATCTTTCTCCTCTATGAGGTCAGTGCAGTATCTCACGACCTGCAGGATGTCTTCTTCCATCGGATCTAGGGAGGAGGAAAACCCCAGGTGAGGACCCAGCATGCCTTACAGCTTAAACACAGCTCATAATGTTAGAAAGGGGCTGGATCTGTTGTGCTCTGTTCCTGTTCTCAAATCACAGAGCTTCCACACAAACCTGAGATAGTAGTGATCCACTCTTTGAGCAAGGTCTTCACATCACTGAATTCCACAGCTCCAGCTAGGTTGGGTGCTGCTGGTCTAAAACAGCTGCTCTGGCCTGGCGGTAAACTAGATAGGTCCTGTGCACCAGGGGTGAAAGCTGAGACTTCTTCCTGTTGAGAAAGTGAATGAGAATGCTGTATTCAGACAGTGTCAAGTACATTAAAATCTAGTAACAGTATTTTGTTCCAGTTACCAGGGGTCTCTCCAAAGCCATTCCTTCATGTTGTAGAAAACCATCCATTAACTTCTGGGGGCTCCCATATGCCCCTGGCAGAGTTTTTGCAGGACTGCTAAGCAGCTTATTTTTCAAAGGACTCTTTCTGGGAGAACCAATAGGGTTCTTCCTCTTGTTCCTCTTGTCTTTCATTGCTGGTGGCTTTAGCTGAAGTAAAGGATTCTTTGGCACTAAAAGAAGAGGTATGAGAGTCTCAAAATGAAATCAAGGTAATACCATTGACTCTTTGTCCTTCCAACCCACCCTACTACCAAGAGCAGGACAAAGGCCAGGCATGCTGTGGCTTAAGGCATAAAGTCCTCCGAGCTCAGCTGTACGGCTCAGTATTCTTTCTCATTTAGCAATTACGTAGGTTTAATAAATGTGTGTTCAGGGACTAATGTTTTGAGATTTACTGTTTTGAACCCACATTGTTTCAAATAGCAGTCTCAAAGGACAAGTAGCTTGACTTGTATCCAAAAATACTGAGACCAGCACAAATACTAACCAGCAGTGACTTTACAACACTCGCTACTGGTCTGCCTTGATCACTTCAGATACTCTCTAGGATGAAGAGTTATAAGACAATGATGTCATCACCCTAGTCCCTTTTTGGGACATGATAGTTCTCTCCTCTTACCAGATGTACTGGCTGGCTGCTGATGAGTAGTGTCCTCTCCCTGCCTTTGTCTTTGATCATATGCTGCTTTCAGCTCCTTTTGAAGCTCAGTGGGAAGGGCAGCAAAGACATCAGGGTCCACCTAGTACAAGGAAACTCATACTTGAGTTAATTCTGGAGGACAGCTAGACTTGTTTTCAAATCACTTTAACAGGTCCTTAAACAGCAAAGCTAGGACAAAACCTTCCAAGAGACTGTGGAAATGAGCAATTCAATTTCTGTGCTAACTGATCAGAACAAGACACTCAGTTACAAAATGGGAAGCCAAAAACACATGCACACTTCTGGGCATCTTCCCCCTATTCAGGAGGTCTCATGATCTGTGTGGTCAACAAAGAGTGTTCTTCCAGAAGCTTTAGGGACCGACACCTGCCTCCCACGTCTCTTCCCTCTGGTGCTGAGGTGTCAACCACTGTCTGCAGATGTACACGCTCCTCAGGAATTAGAGGAGAGGACAGGTGAGAAAAGCATGACTGAAGGTCCCTGACATCAACATACTTGTGAGAATGCTGGAAGGGCAATGACGCTAATCCTGGTGTCACTATTACTAGGTTCTTGAGGCTCTGGGATCTGTAATAAAACTGTGCCAACAGGATGTGGCAACACCCCTGAACTGCAGCCGTTTACTGGTTCTTTCTTCTTTCCACGTGGCTCTCCTTGCTGAGCAGCATAAACTTGTTCTATTTGTTCCCGGAGATCAGGTGGGAGCGCTTCTAAAACAGACTGATCAATCTGTAAAATACCAAATGTG
Organism: Mus minutoides; assembly: GCA_902729485.2. Lineage (NCBI taxonomy): Eukaryota > Metazoa > Chordata > Mammalia > Rodentia > Muridae > Mus > Mus minutoides. The sequence continues at coordinate 1,889,668 of LR749615.1, forward strand.
AACTTGATGCTCAGTAACAGTAAAAGTTCAGACCATCAGCCTTCAAAAAGCTAGTCCCTACTGCATCTTGATGGACACTGAAGCCTGAGTCTGAATGTGAGTACAGTGTAGGAGTCAGTAGCATACAAGGGAGTCCGCATATTACTCACACAACACCTTGCAGTAAGAACTCACCCATGGAAAGGGACAACAGAAATTACCTTTTCAGATGGGGGATTTTTTTTCCCAAAAAATATCATCCTATACTTAAAAGTACTTTTTTTGTTCTTTTTGCTGTTGTTTTTTGAGACAGGGTTTCTCTGTGTTCTCCTGGTTGTCCTGGAACTCAGAAATCCACCTGTCTCTGCCTCACAAGTGCTGGGATTAAAGGTGTGTGCCACCACAGCCCGGCTTAAAAGTATTAAGATAAAAAGGTATTTATACAAGCATTAGGCTATCTATCCCAAGCATGAGAATTGCCCCTCCCTTTCCTTAGATCTGGAGACAACATTTTCATTTCTTTTAGGCCCGCCCCATGTGAAATCATGTAAAAAGAGGATGGGATACCCCTGACACAAAGCAGACTAGCAAACAAGTGGGAGGGGCTTAAGTGAGAATAGTAAGACATGAAGTTGACTTTGTATGCTGACCAACAAAGGAAGAATACCACTTCTGTTCTTAGTACAAAACTGACTTAAGGACCAAAACCCATACCTGGGATGGTGATGGGACCTCTATACTGAGGTTCAACCTTGATTGTCCACTGACAGGAGAGTGCAGGCCATTCCATTTCCTGGAACACTCTCCGCTGTTAGCGTCCGGACTGACACTAGCTGTCAGATGGGCAGAGAGCGGAGACAATAAACCACAAGCTCTAGAGGTGGAGGACACTTCCAGATCCACAGCAGCCAGAAGTACTACAGTTGTAGGAAACAGAAATCAAACAGCCTCTTTAGCTCACGGGAAGGGGGAGAAATAGCCAAGACCCTCCCCATCACTTCACTCTTATCCTTACAAAGTTTTAGATTCATAATTTAGAATGTAATTTTACTTTTAAAACAAAACAAAACAAACAAACAAACAAAAAAAAAAACAAATGAAAGGGCATAGACCCATGTGGATTTAAAATGGAACTTCTTACTCCCCAAGGACTTGGTGGAGCAGAAAGCCGCCGCACACTGAGGGCCACCCACCTTCCTTGTGCTCCTCCTCTGTGGGTTTCTTAGCTTTCTGAAGTTGGAAGAGATCACGGACAGAATGTGGCCGACCAGAGAAGAGGCTTGACTGAGCTGATGGACGACTTGAACATGTGGAAGGATTTGAATTAGCAGGAACCAACTGATTCACTTGAATACCAACCTGGAATCAAAATAAAAGAGAATGTTTCAAAATTCTCAGTTATTTGTTGGTGCTACCAACAATGCAGTTTCTAGAATAAAGGATCCATTGAAACAATGGAAACCAACAGCTTACTTATGAGTTGTCCCACAAACAACTTGTGGCTCAGTGACGTAAGTAGCTTGATCTTGATACAGAGTGTGCATTCTTACCCAAACATGGTGGTGGGTAGTAACACTTTTAAAATCAGAATACCCAAACAAGTGGATTTCAGTATTCCATAGGTTTTCTGGGTGGCTTTACAGGGTTTATTACATGTAAAAGGGAAAGGCTGGTACAGTGTAAGCACGGAGGCCCATGACAACCAAAGTGCCTGTACCTACTTAAGTGTCTCACCAGCCCCAGCTGAGGTTTTAAATAGGGTTTGTCTCTAAAGCTGGCAGGCTGGGTATAGCAGAGTGGTCCACGTATCTACTTAGCATGATCAAAGTCTCCCTACAGTAGTAAGAGTTACATACGGGTGCTCGTCCAGTGCTGGGAATAGAATGTGTAAGATTTGAATAGTATTGTGCAGAAGACAGAATCTACACAGTAACTAATCTGTCAGAACCAGCATGAGGAGGCTTGATGAGAAGTCCTGTTTCCTTTCATGGACTGCATGGAAGAAGTTAAAATTGTGTCCGTAACAAGCTCAGAGTAAGCCCAGATTTCCCGCTATGGAAAGAAGGAGCCAGTGTAATACTCACCCCTCTCATATCCGATATATTTAGTTTCATTGTATGAAACATGTTTAGAGTAGCTTTCCCAATTATTTTTGCACTATCTGTTGCCTGGTCCAGAGTTACAGTCCTGTAAGTATTAGAATTATATTCTTAAGGAAACAAATGCATATTCCATATATATTCATTAAAAGATCATATACACATTGCAAGGAGTTAATAATTGCCCTTATAGTAAGCCAGGAAGACCACCCACAAGCATAGAAACCATAACATTGGTGCTTTAAACAAGCCATGAAGACCCAAACCAGTTGACAAATTTAGGCAAGAAAATTTTTAGTTAACGCATGTAAAGGAAGATGTATATATACATATACAATGTTGGAATTAAAACATAGACTGCATGGTAGAAAGCCTGTCCTGCCTCTCTCCCACCTGACCCACAGACCTACGCTTAAGAACCAGTTTCACACAGAAATGTCCATTATTGTTGCTTTCAATTTCTACATGAAATAAAGTATGTTGTTTTACTTCTCCCCACACTTCATAATATTTTCAATAACACACTGTTTCTGTATTAGAGACTTTATAAGAACAAACATGTTTAACATGAGCTCATCTTTACTGAAAACTCACATTATTACCCTTACTCAGACTGACTGTTAAAGACCCTAACACTGGCTTATCAGAATGCAATTTGCTGAACAGAAAACCCACTTTAAAAAGTGGTTTCGTGTTCGTCACAAACTAAGTTTTAAAGAACAATTTTCTACAGCTTTCAGATAGGAACTCTGGAACATCCCAGTCTCACAAACCACGCCCGTCCCCTTGTCTTGCTCATGTGCAGCCCTTTTCCTTTCTACACTCTCAGTTAACAGCCTGGAGATCCACCTGGCTGTGACTTAGATATGCTCTGTTCACAGTCATGCTGGTGTCAGTGATCTGGACCTAAAAAGTCCGCGACAGGAACTGACTAGGTCACTGCTCTAAGAAGCTGCTGATCCTGCTGTCCTGAGCACTTGTTTAGAGAAGGGAGGAGGAGCAAGCCTGGCACATTCAGAGCAGTTCAGCTTCTTGCCTCACCTTGTGTCTGTCATCTGTATTCCTGACACTGGGATGCCAGCAGCTGGCAGACAGTAGAAGGGTACCAACCTCTTGCATCACCAGGAACTGTGAACTAAATAAATCTTTTCTTTAAAAATTATCCGACATTCAGTATTTTGCAATAGGTATTAAACCTAAGACCATGGGCTGTGGCCTGTCTCTACAGGCTACTTAACACCAGGACTGGTAAGTTATAACTGAAACTACTACTACCGCTATTATGTTGTATGACTTATAATAAGCTGCACAGAATAGAACTACCAATATTCTTTTCTTAAAGAATAAGTTTACCTGGCGATGTTATCACAAATTCCATGGCCTCCAAATTTTGCAGTTTCTACAGGGGCCCCTGGCTTCCGTACCATGATTTTCAGAGTCAGGCGTTTGCCCTTCACGCCAGCAGCTTCAAGTCGTCTTTGAATTTCTTCTGAAAGACTCAGAAGGAAAGCTTCTGCTTCTTTGGGCTACACAAAGACGAAAGATGAAAAGATGAAAAGCACTCTGATTCTTTTCCTTAACTTAATAGGTTCTTCTCAAGAGTCTTAGCTCTGCATATTGAGCATATCTTATTTCCCTATCATATGCATTGATTTAAAACAAGCACTGTGTATACACCTTGACTATGTGTTACTGTAAGTGGTCATGTTCTCAGTGTACTAAGTACTCTATAAGGCATTTTTCTTTTTTACTTTTTTATGCTGTCACTGACCTGTTGCAAATATTAGTATCCCTGATAACATGTGAATTCCAACACTCTGTTAGATTCCTACATAAATTCCAAAGAGCAAGAACTTGCCAGATCTCAAATCCTTGGGATGTGCAGTGTATGGACCTAAATCCCAGAGAGGTACTCAAATGCAAATGTGCATTCGAGGGACAGGAAACACCATTGTGAGAAGTGATTATTAGATTTGAATCTTGCTTTTCTGGTGTGATGTGGTATCCAGGTCTTGCTATATATATGTTGGGAGAATTGGGTTCTGATGATGCCAAGTAACCTTGGTTTCTGTTGCTTATGTTCTTATGCTTGCCTCCCGCCTTCTGGTTCTCACTAGTGCTACCTATCCTCGCTATATCTGACTGGAGCCTGTTCTTCCTGTGACAGGTTGTGTCAGAACTCCTCAGAGTCCAGCTGTCTCTGTGATCCTGAGATCCTGGGTGTGTCAGAGCTCCTGGGAGTAAAGCTGCCTCTGGGATCCTGAGATCCTGGTGTGACCAAGCCCCTGGGATCCTGGGTGTGTTAGAACACCTGGGAGTAGAGCTTCCTCTTGGGTGTTGGACTGGCTGCAGAGTTTGGGCCCAAGGTCTGCTCAGGGTTCCGGCCCAGACTGGGTATGAAACAATTTTTGGCACTTAAAATACTTGTCTGGCCCTTTCCTCATCATTGGTAATGAGAATAATTGTAATTCAAATCACTTTTGACCACAAAAACAGAATACTTTATATCTTTCCTTAAGACCTGCATTTTTAAATTAAGGATCTACCTTAAAAGTCGTCAAGGCTCTGAGTAAACCAACAGTTTATATGTTTATTTCAATCACTGAGAGCTTCAGAGGTTAGAAACAGGACCATGTAAAGACACATTACCTGGGTGAACCTTATTCCATAGTTGATCTCGGCTGAAACAGATTTTCGTTCCTTCTCTGTTCTAACAGGTCTATCATCCAAACCTCGGCAGAACCTATACAGCATCTGCCCTGTCTTGGGGCCAAATTCTTTCTGGAGTTTTGCCATGGTCAAACACTGCAAATCTCCACAAGTCTTAATCCCCAAAGATGCAAGCTTAGATTCCATTGAATGTCCAACTCCTAGGAAAAGGAATACGTACACAAATGACAAACTATTAAAATTTTGGTTATTTATTTACATATGCACAAAACATAAATTTTATACAAAAAAAATTTTCATGACAAATACCAAGATTAAGATCTTATCCACAAATCAAGTAATTAACATTCTTGTTTAAGAATTCATTATGGGGGCTGGAGAAATGGATCAGTGGTTAAGAACATTGACTGCTCTTCCGAAGGTCCTGAGTAAATCCCAACAACCACATGGTGCCTCACAACCATCCGTAATGAGATCTGATGCCCTCCTCTGGTGTGTCTGAAGACAGCAACAGTGTACTTACATATAATAATAAATAAATCTTTAAAACACACACACACACAGAATTTGTTATGATCTGAACCTGCAGGATAGACACAAACACCAAAGAAATCAGAATGGAACTGTGCTGAGATGCTGATGTCTACAGACATCCATGATGGCTTCGCCACATTTACTCTGAACCACAACAGGAACTGATGACATAGGCCTTATCTCACAAGAATGTGACATGGGACCAAAGCTACTAACTATAAGCATGGTGGTGTGCAAGGGAGGGACATCTGTTCCTCTTAAATCAAAAGCTAAATGAGCATCTTAAAGATCCGTCCTACAGCTGGGCCAGAGTACAACAGCCACCATGGTTTCCCAAACAATGTACACAAGGTTTCAGTGCTACCCAAGACATTGGTAAGCTATCCTGCCTCACACCATATCTAAATATAAATAGGTATTAAAGAGAGATAAATATTTGAGAAAACAGTTTACCATAACTCAGGTAAAGTATTATTTAAATAACTTTACATCATAAAACTGGTATAAGCAGTGAAAATTACATGTCTGTATGCTGTTTGTATGATATCAAAAAAGAGCAAAGTCTGCTGACATCTTTTGTTCAATGTGGTCATGTAACTTTTGCTTCTACCCTGTGACAGGAAGGACCCTAGTCCATTCTCTGCTAAGACAGCTCATAGATACAGTAAAATAGGACACAGGTGAAAACTTGACAGACTTCTAAAGCATCTTTGTCTTGGAAGTAGGCCACAAGTTTAAACAGTAAGAATCTGTACCAGTGCTTCTCAGCCTTCCTAATGCTGTGACCCTTTTACACAGTCCCTCATACTGTGGTGACCTCAACCATAACATTATTTTCATTGCTACTTCATAACCGTAATTTCGCTACTGTTAGGATTTGTGATGTGATTCTTGGAGACAGAGGTTTGTCAAAGGGGTTGTGGCTCACAGGCTGAGAACTGGCGATGTATACTCTGGAAGAAGGATGCTGACTATAAATAGCACAAGTCAGAACAAAGGACAAGCAGAGGCAGCACTGACCCTGTGTATGTGGAGACGATGGTGTGGGAGAGGCAAGGCTTCAGAGGGGACCTTGGAATGGCATCACCCACTGATAGGTGCAAAGGAAGCACAATCCACCTAATGCAATGGAACCATTGTCAGTGTGGACAACTAATCTGCTGGAACGAAATGGTCCTGCGGTGACAGTGGGAGGGAATGATGGAACTCCAAGCCACGGCCAGAATGCTTAATTATTCAATGCAATGCACCAGAGTTCATAACAGAAAGTCATCTGCATAAAAAAAGAAACCAGGGCTCAAGGCCTAACTAGCACTGCCAACCAAGGAAGAAAAGATTTTTTAAAAGGGGAGGGGATGTACTACCTTAAGGAAAAAGCTGTGGAAGCTGATGGTCAATCAGCTGGGGCATGATGTGCACCTGCCCTTGAGAGGAACCATATTAAAAATGGACAATAATCACTAACCACACAGCCACACATGGCAGTCCACTTGATAAGGAAAACGAAATCTTTGTCATCCACAATGAAATGTCAATGGTGATGGAAATGTTTGTGCAATTCAGTAGGCACTTGCTCAAGGCTCGAGAGTACAGGAAATATGGCCAAGACAAATGAGGAACCTGTTAACAATAAATGCTGAGGTTGAAGAGTCTTTCAACAGCTACATGAATGTGTGGAGTTGGAAGTCACAAACTGGATGCAAAAACCCTAACCCTGACCTTGTGCACAGGGTTCATAACAGAATATGACACCCACAGGGTTAAATTGCTTTGCTAAGACCCAAGAGTCCTTAGTATTGAAACCACTGTTAGAAATAATCCTTTCTTTCACTAGTAAGTATACATTTGTCCTTATAACACACAGTCACCATCTGGTAGAGTCCCTAATAATAAGTCTTGTGTTTTACTGCTTACATCCACTCTACAACTGCTTACTAGTTTACAGAGCACATCAGAAGCTAAGTGCACAATTAGTGAGTGCACAGGGCTAAAGAGAGTTTGGGCTGATAGCAATAAAGTTATTCTAATTATTAATTGGAAAGTAAGTTTTTCTGAAAGCATTAGCCACAAAATAAAAATAGGTACTATACTTACCAACAAACATCTCTGGGTATTAACTCGAGTTCAGCAAATTAAATAGGATTCTTTATTATAATGTTTAGAATTTCTAATGCATAGAGCCCTCAAATACACACACACACACACACACACACACACACACACACACGAGCGCGCACGCACGAGCATGCACTCTCTCATTCCTGTTTAAAAAGCCTAGCACAATGCTGAAGCAAAGGCACAGCAGGTAAGGGTACTCAGTCTTACAAGAGAGCTGGGGTTTGGTTCCCAGCACCCACAAGACAGCTCATAGGTCCTTAACTCCCATTCAAGGGGAGTCAATGCTCTCTTCACCTGATCTCCACAGGCACCATAGGTGTGCAGGTGGCACGCATAGGACATACAGATGAGACATCATACACATAAAATAAACGCTAGGCATGGACACATATGCCTATAACCGCAGTGCTATGAAAGGGTGGGGGAGACAAGAACTGGACTACAGAACTCACTAGAGAGCGACAGAGTAAGATACCAGACATCTTCCTCTGGCCTCAGCATGCATGTGCACATATACACTCTCTCTCCATCTCCCAAAGAGGTGTATATCCTCTTGAACACTCTCTGGGAAAAGATCTGTAAAAATGCTATCTCTAGAACAGCAACGACATGCAAAAGTCCCATTAAGTACATACCAAAAGTACCCAAGTCAATTCAAACTTGGGGATTTAACAGGATCCATCTGAGTGATAAGGACCTAAACAAGCCAACCTTGGTGAGCCATTTTTTTGGGGGGGGAGGGGGAGTCAAAGAAGAAATACAATGCTTTAATACCTCTGAGCACAGGCCAGGATATATAACGTCACAGATGCCTGTTATAATATATGGGTTGAAGATGGTTCTGAGTGCACACTGTTCTTGCAGAAGCCCATAGCTGGGCACAACCTTTAACTCCACCCCAAGGCTCTGTGGGCATCTGCATTACATGCATGCAAACAGAGAAAAGCAAGCCCTCCTCACCCAGTGTAATAGCAGTGGGACCCCAGTCCTCAGGAGGCTGACTGAACCTTAGCAACATGGTTTCGCCACTTAATGCTACCACGGAGCCATCTCAAGAATTAAACAAGTCTTGCCATTCAGAAATGGAGGCAATGACAGAGGTACTAGATGGAGAGCTACAAGCTACTTCTATTTTTAAAAGGATTATAAAATTCAATTCAGTTAAAATGACTTTTTATATTGTTCTGTGTCCCCCCAAACATGCTGAAGCCGTACCTCCCCATTTTAAAGTTTTCACTGGGACTATATTTGAACACAAGCAACTGAGGTAGTAAAATGAGGCACAGGACCAGTATGACTGATGCTATTGCAAGAAGAATTTGAGACCACACTGGTTAAACATGAAGGAAAGATCAGGAGGCACAACAGGGTGGCAGGGACCCTACAAGCCTTAGAAGCAGCAAACCCTCCGATGTCTGCATTAAACAGGCACTATGCTGCATACCCGGAGCCCAGCCTATGGGAGGCAGACGTACCCGGAGCCCAGCCTATGGGAGGCAGACGTGGAAGAATCTACAATTAGAAGTTATTAGTAGGTCAGCCTCACCCACACACCCTCAACTATCTAGACTCCACAAAACACAGTTTCTATTAAGACACGGAGTCTATGATGTCACGGCAGCCCTAGAGCAAGCTGATATAGCTGGTGTAATAAACATAAAGTTTACACACAGCTTTTAAAATACTTGTTCTAACTTAAAACTTGTGTTATCACAACTATTTGCATTGTGCTAAGAAGAGAATTTGCTACTTGATCTCCCAAATTAATTACTATTGAAATTTAATCTTACGCTGAACATCAGAAATAGACCACACATTCTAAACAGAGGTGACAGTAAACTTTTAAAAGTAAAACTCGCCACCATAAAATGGCATTTCAGTTGTTTGCAATTTGGCTTGTAACAAATTTCTAAGTTCATATATATTTTCATTAGGTTTGAAATACAAGCCTGAAAGTTCTACTAAATCTACTTGTACACACATGGTCTCTAACATCTCCCTGCAAATACAAAAACAATATAGAAAAGGTTTTGCAAAGCTGACAAGGTGGAATATAACTACACAAAACAAATCACTACTTTTAGCAAAAACAAAAACCCAAAACCCCCCAAAAAACAGAAAATAGAAGGTTTCTTGTCAAAGTCCTGAAATTAACTAATCAATTAATGAAACTAGAAGAACTTTTCCAAATAAGGCCCATTCATTTTCTACTTTTTTTTTTTTAAGATTTATTTATTTACTATATGTAAGTACACTGTAGCTGTCTTTAGACACTCCAGAAGAGGGCATCAGATCTCATTACGGCTCATCCATAATGAGCTGCCATGTGGTTGCTGGGATTTGAACTCAGGACCTCTGGAAGAGCAGTCAGTGCTCTTAACCGCTGAGCCATCTCTCCAGCCCCATTTTCTAATTTTCAAACTGCTGGACTGTAAAGTCTGAAATCCATCACTAACCTTGCAGGCTGACTTTCTATTTTTAATGTTGTTCCTCACTCCCTTCTTTTTGTTTTGTTGAGATAGGGTCTCAAGCAGTCCAGAATGGACTTGAACTCCTCATCCTCCTGTCTCTAATTCCCAGGTGCTAAGATTACAAATATATGCTGCCATGTATAACTCTTCTGGGTTTTCTTTTTTAAAAATCAGTGCTAGGTGGGGTTAAGAGTACTTGCTGCTCTGGAGAGGACCTGAGTTCAGCTCTGGGCACCAACCTCAGGTAGCTCACAATTACCTGAGGGTGCAGCTCTAGGGATCCGAGCCCTCTGGCCTCCATGGGCACCTGCACTCACATGTACACATTCCACAGACACACATGCATAAATACACTTTAAAACTATACAGACTAAAATCTAACCTTTAACCAGTGCTACTCAAACCCAAGGCATCACATGCCTGCTGTGTGCCCACAGTGGACTTCATCTGCATTTCAGAAGCATCACATCATAGAACAGAACCTGTGTTTTCAGCTCAGATATAAACCATCTATGAGACTAAGGAAATGAAAGCTGGGCTGCCAAGTCAATGGTTCCCTGGGGAAAAGCACTTGCCTGACAAGCATGATGACCCAAGTTCAATCCCCAGAACCCATAGTTGAAGGAGAAAACGGATTCCTTAAAGTTGCCCTTGGACCTCCATACACAATGGTATATAACATGCACAAATACAGATTCCATAAAATTTAAAGAAAAGTTTTTAAAAGACTGTAAGTTAATTTCATGTTTCCTTTAAAATTATTTCTCTAAATCCTTGCTCTTGTTACTTAAATACTTGTAACTGTTGCTTGCTTTAGCCCAGGGTGGTCAAGTGCTAGCTGAGCCTGGAGATGCTCAATTTCCTTCTCCCAGCTTGTACCACTGGAATGCCTGAATTCTAGGTTTCTGTGCCAACAGCTAGGTTTATAAATGTGGTACTGGGAATGGAACCCATATCCTCTGGCAGGCTAGGGTAGCCAACTACCAACCTATCAGCCCAGCCACCTACCAAATAACATCAGTGAGAATATGTAAAGTAGAATCTACTAGGTGAAAGCTAAAATTTGTAATAAATAAATCAACAGGATGTTTAATGTAGTATTTCATTTTCTGTATGTATTAATATTGTATTTAAAAATAAACAGAAGACAGCTGAGCATGTCAGCGTGTGCATGTCACTCCAGCTGAGGCACGAGGACGCAGACAGGGAGAGGCAGGTGACCTCAAGGCACTAAGGCACTAACTACTAGGACACTGCCTAAAGACAAGCAGCCTCCCAAGAACAGGACAGAGGCACAGAGAGTACCTGTCATCTCCCACAGACTTACCCGGTAGGTTAGTGACGAGCTGCCCTCTGAGGAAATCGTCTACTTCGTCTGGCTGCAGGTGGTACTGACCATCTGGCTTTGCTTTTTTAGTTGCCATTCTAGCAAGAAGAATATTAGAACCTGTGACATTGAGAACAAAAGAAATGCTCAGAAATATACATAATTATTTCTTAAAATTTCATAAAACAAACATGTAGATTGAATCATTCAAGTATCTTAAAATGGTAAAAACTAATTCAGTTTTGATAAATTCAAACAAGGTACACGTACATACACACACTCATTTGGTAATTTTATTTAATTTTTCAGAATATGGCCAGTATGGTTGCTAGATGAAGTTTTTTATTTATTTCAGTGTCTTTTTGACATGGATGTAGGACAGAGAAAACAGGGTGAGGGGTTAACCTGGGTGTGGTAGGTCATGTAAATAATCTTAACACTCAGGAGGCTTAAACTTCCCATTGGCTATGAATTTGAAGCTAGCCTGGGCTACAGAGTAAGAGATCCTGTCTCAAATCCTATCTCTTCCACTCAAAGTGTAGTAGATTTATACAAAAATAAAGCAAAAATAAAAACTGGTTAAATTTCCCAACCCCAGGACCTAGGTTATATGGGGACAACAAGCTATCAGGCTTTGGAAACAATGCCCCAAATCAGACCATGTGACGTGAGAGGGTCTTAAGGGCTTCAGAGTGCAGGGGAAGGGAGGTCAGCAGTGAGCAGAGACGGTGGGGACCTGCAGTAGGACGGAGAGAGCCATAGAAAAGATAAGCTTTCCTATGAAACAAAGAAACATTAAGACATCAGGAAAGTCCTATACTGACAAGTTACAGAAGAACCAAGAAACAGTGTATGATAGATTCAATAAATATAAATTCTTATAAGGAGTTGAAGCTCAGAAAAGCTGTATCAAAATTATAGAAGTGTTAAGTTTAGGAAGTTGGAGAAAAAAGGCAAGGAGGTAGAGATTACCAAGTGGGATTTCAGTTTTCATTCTATTTTTAAACTGAAAATGTATCTACACCACTTGTAAATTAAAATAAGTATGATTAAAAACAAAGAACTAAAACTGTGTCTGACACTGAGATACAAAGGTTGGTAGGAGAGAAGGCTGACTTGTAGGCTGACAGTCGGGGTGAAAAGGCAGGTAGGCAGTAACTGTAAATAGTGCCCATGTATTCATCATTTCTTTTTTAATTTTCAGTATGCTATGGTATTTCACATTGTAAACACCTTGCTGGAAGATGAACTCAGTTGGTGCACTATTGGGAATGACTGGTATAGGGGTCAAAACTGCTCTGATTTCATGTGAAGCCTGCTCTACCAGGCAGAATTCTGTATTGTACTAAAATCTCCCTGCTGGGTGGGTGGTGTGAGACTGTGTATCTAGTAGTGTTGTTTCAGTAAATGGACATGTTATCAAATTACCTGCCACAGATATTTATATTATGCCCCTGAATTATTTGTGCTGCTCTTGACCTTGGTCAAATATGTTTCTTTCTAGTGAATAGATGTTCAAAAAGAATTTTAAGTGCCAAAGACATTAAGAATAAGAGATTTCCAAGTGCTCAGCTTTGATGGACCTCCAGAGTGCCATCCCCATCATCCACTGAAGACTCTGGAGCATCTTAGAAACAGGGTGGGAGGATTTAAGAGCTGGACAATGGGAAGGTGTGCTGTCTCCTGCAGGACAGCACACAATGTACTCAAGAGCTCACAGGAGCTGTGGTCACTCTCCTAAGAAGACCTGCTAGCCACAATTCCAGAATAAATGTTCTCACCCTAGTTAAGAGACTACTGGCAGTCAGGGGAAGTAATTTATTCCACAAGTCTGGAATGCTGATCAGTTGTCTTCTTAGACAGAAAGTCCAACAACCATGAGCATGGCAGTGCATGTACAAGGAATCAGTGGATCAATAGAAACCAAACAAAAACAGGACATAAACATGGGAGGAAACCTGGTAGTGGATATGAGCAAAATACTTTGTATACATGATCAAACTACCAAAACAGTAAACAGAATATTTCTAATTAAAAAAAGAACACAGCTTGGGTGACATGGACTAATTTTAAAGACAGAGGGAAGGAAATTTCTCATATGCATATCTCAGACTCTAACCAGATCTTCACCCAAATCTCATTCACCAAGTGTGGTAGTTTAAATAAGATGCCCACTGCAGTCTCAGGCCTGTGAATACTTGGTCCCAGTTAGCAGCACTGTTTGAGATGGCATAGGTAGTAGCATGGCCTAGTTGGAGGAAGTCTCTCACTGGGTCCAGGCTTTGAAGTTTCAAAACCCAGATCCCATGTCCAGTTTGTTCTCTCTGCTTCCTGTTTGTGGTCTGAGCCGTGAGGTGTAATCTCTCGGCTTCCAGTTGCCATTTCTGCTGTGTAGTGCCATGCTGTGCCATTTTGGATCCCTACCCATCTAGAACTGAGAGCTCAAAACAAACTTTTCTGCAAATTGCCTTATGATATCACAGCAATAAAAACAAGCACCAAGCCCATCTATCTTCCTCACCTCAGGGCCAAGTACCAGGCAAGTAAGAACCCTTCAGTGCAACGCCTACTGGAAGTGAGGTCTATAGCTTTCCCACTGAACCCTCATGAGGGCTCTCCCCAGTTCCCATAGCTTTCTTCCTCTTGCTCATGGCCATCCTAGTGCTCCCCAGTGCTTCCGCATCATGTTTGTCCCCACCCACAGAGCCACTGTCCTTTCTCTCCCCAAACCCCATTTTGAGACAGTCTCACCACAAATACAGGCTGGTGTATATTCCTCCATCCTCCTACCTCAGTCTTCTGAGTGCTGAAACAGACTGAGTGTCACCACCCCTGCCCACTAGTTCTCTCATCAATGTACACTGACCTATCTGTGGTGTCACTGAGTTACCCACTTGAGTTCAAAAGATGAGAATCTGTGAATGAGAATGTAGTAATAAGGCTAGAAATAAGCACAGCGTGCTTAGAAAGCTTTATTACTATCCCTCAAGCCTGCAGGACAAAGTCTCTGCTTGGTAAACAGCCATGAGTAGGAAAAGGTGGCACTGACAGCCTGTGCTTCTCAGTTCTAAAGATAAGAATTTAAAGTTAACATAAGGAGGACATGTGGTAGAAAGAGCTGAATAAGCCAAAGACAGAACAGACGAAAAGAGATGCCAGAGCCTGGAATTGCAGAGAACACTGCGATCCAGGAAAGTAAAGGGCAGGAAAGGACATCTAAGCTTAATTTCAAGTTCTATGCTGTTAATCTGCCTTTAAAGGAGTTTCAGTTCAAATTTGAGGAAAACAAACATTTAAATTTAATTTATTCCTCCCTTTATTTCTTTTTGAACAAGAAAGAACTTTTCTGTCCTGTGCTACAAAAATTCCAACCACCAACCTCTTACTTGCATTTGCACACTTTTATTTTACTGCATAGCTGTAAGCAATGATAAAAGTAAGGGAAAGGACACTTCTGCAACGTGTAGAAAGCTAAGCTATTAAACTTCCTTTACACAGGAGATAGCTAAGGATTCCAATTGTTGGGTAAAACAAGCACACAATAAGCCACGTACTAACCAATTCCAACAGAGGCAGCACATTTAGTCTTGTCTTTGATTTCAATACGGAGGGCAGCTGCAAACTCCTCAGGAGAAAGTTTAGTCTCTGCAAGGATGTCAGTGACGTCAATCAGTGCTTCATCGCAACTGACAGCCTCAATGCTGTGCGTGTAGCTATCAGGACAAAGAGAAGGCAGTGAGTGAGTCACACCTATGAGCTGCTCTGGGAGTTGTCAGATACTACAACACCACCCCACCACCAGCACACCATCACAACAACACAAACTTCTAATCTTAACCCTTCCAAAGTGCCACTATTTAGTTATCTGACTCTGATACAGTTAGTGTTCTAATCCTTTACCAAAACTACTACAGCAGAAATGACTGGACCCAGAATACCCTTGTACACATGAAAAGCTTCAAAGTGACAAATGGATCACAATTAACAAAATTTCAAACATGACTTATCAGAAAACTTTATGAACAAAAGTTTACACACATCAACTCAATGACAGCTATTCATCTAAATAAAAGCAAAATACCACGATTAACTTTCTAGTATTTATTAAATCCTTATGACTCTAAAGGACAAAGGGGGTCAGCCTAAATGCTGGCTAGGAGAAACACACCCATAACTTCAAGTGGAAATGCTGTTCCTTTTCCTAACCTTATGTAATCTCAATCTCCCTTGATAAAGGACTACTTGTTTTGACAAGGCAGACAAGAGGCATAATCTCAAACCATGCAACAGACTCAGACCAGACCAGAAAGGGCAGACATGGAAAGAGGCCTCACAACCAAGGTCTGTCTCAGTCTACTTGTTAGTACAAAGCTTTTTTCGTAGGTTACAAACCAAGCCACCAAAATCTACTCATTCAATAAATAAATGCTAAAAATGTTAATAAACGGATTTTTCCTTTTTTTGTTTTTTTAAATAAAGACAATGGCTTTTCCTCTGAGAATAGAAACATGGCACTAAAAGTGTTCACAGAAGGAAAGTGTAAAAGCCCCTAGCTCTCCCTCACTTTTTAGGCTGTAGGTGGCAAGCAAGTCATCTCCTCTGGGATGTGGAACTGAGAAGACAGCAGCATCCCTAACAACTGGTTCCCAGCCCTTCTTTGGATGTCCTCAATGCCCTAAGCTTGAACAGCATTGAACACATTTGTGAAGCAGTAACACCAAACTCCTATACTTGAAGTATAGAAAGTAGAGAAAGGACTGAATCTTTCCATGTATATTTTTCATTACTATTAAAGTAGCTTCTACAAGGGCAGGGACTGGACATTGTTTCTCTTGGTGAGACTGGCAGAATCAAGCAACTACCTGTACATCCTGGTTAGTAGTGTTCAGAATAAAGCATAAGAAGAAAAGGCAGCCTCTGTGGGTCTGCACCATCCTCTGCGTGTATATTACAACTTTCAGCTTAGTGTTATTCTAAGACCCTGAGTGTGTGAATGAGTGGGGTTCTGATTCTTATGCCTATTCTTGGACTACTTGGTGTAATGGATTTATTTTGTTTTGTTACATGTGTTATCACCTAGAAGCAGGCCTGTGTCAGTCATTCACATCACTTAAAACCTTTTCAGTTTACAGAGTCAAAGGAGTTTTGAGACCTCTTCCAGCCCTTTACAAAAAAGAAAAACGACATGATTCTGGCTTTAGAGCATATAAGTTGCTAAATAATCTTAATTCTTTTTAATACTGCCTTAGTATTAAAAAAGCCTACACTGAAAAAGAAATCATTTATCTCCTTTCCACAAGCTAACTCTAATTAACTATTTTTAAAACAATTACCAAAGATTCAATTTATAAAAAGTAATTTGGGGGTGGGGGGCTGGAGTGATGGCTCAGTAGTTAAGAGCACTGACTGCTCTTCCAAAGGTCCTGAGTTCAAATCCCAGCAACCACATGATGGCTCACAACCATCCATGATGAGATCTGACACCCTCTTCTGGTGTGCCTTAAGATAGCAACAGTGTACTCACATACATAAAATAAATATTTTTTAAGTAATTTTTGGCATGCTTAAAGATTTTAAGATGGCCAGGCAGTGGTGCACACCTTGGGAGGAAGAGGTGGATTTCTGAGTTTGAGGCCAGTCTGGTCTACAGAGTGAGTTTCAGGACAGCCAGAGCTACACAGAGAAACCCTGTCTCAGAAAAAGAAAAACAAAAACAAAACAAAACAAACAAACAAAACACAATTTTAAAAAAAGAAAAAACAAAAACAACAACAAAAAAAAGATGAAAAACTATTTTTCTATGTCTGTGTTACTGGCTCATCAGTTTTAACTTTACTCAGTTCCAATATAAGGGTTTCCCTCCATTATCCTGGCTGGAATTGAAATTCTAGGACACAGTACATACTACTGCAACTCACTTTGTAAATTTTAATCTTAAATTATAATGCAAATGTAATAAAGAGAAGAACCAAGTGAGACAACAGCAGCAGCAACAACACACCAGAATTCTCTGTCAATCTGCTTCATGGGAAAGAAACAGAGGCTCACACAGTCTGGTAGATTTCACATCACAATATGCAGTAGCACTTGAACAACAATATAGTGCAAACTCTTCCTGAAACTGAACTCCCAATTACTGAAGCTACATTTAAAGAAAAGGCAGCTATCAAACTGGCAGGCGGAGAAAAAGGATCACAGGAGAGACAGAAACCTAGAGACTCTCACAATAAGTAATCAAGGCAGCAGAGCAGAGGGAAGGGACCTGAGCGGGTCGTTCACAATACCTTGCCAGTGTTTCATACATTGCTTGGGCAACTTCCCTGCATGCATGAAAATCATATGGAACAGCTTGCAGATTAGGACACAGCTGTTTAGCATATCCAAAAAACATTCCATTCTTAATGCCAACTTGTCTAGAAAGGAAAGAAAACACAGAAGTGATTACATCAGGAGTCTTCAGCTGACAACCTAGTAGTATGTGTGTCAGTTGTCCCCATGCCACTGATATACAAGTTCCACCTAACTCCCCTTCTCATCAGGGGTAACAATAGGCAGTAGGAAAACTTACAAGTCTGTTGTCCCCCCCAACAGAAAATACAACTGTCTCACTAGAGTAAATGACATCTCTTTTGTCTATAGCTAAACACTTGTAAAACTTGACCTCTGGCCCCTTTGCAGAGATGCCAGCATGCCATATGCTGGTGATATCACAACCACCACAGAGCAGGAATGTGCTGTCAAACAGTTCTCTTCTCCTAATACGTGGCACAGTATAGCCAGGCTCATCCCCCAAAGACAAAGCAGATAACAAAAGAACTACACAGAACAGTGCTATGTGACAGACAGACAAAGTGTACTCATCCTATTACCACCCAATTCCCAATTGACCAATTCCAATGCTCCTCAATGGCTCCGCAGTGGTTGAGATGCCAACAGCATTGAATGGTAGGACATCACTCTGGGCAGAAGCCAGGGTTCCACAACTTTGAGGGACCTAATTGAAAACGGTAAATTTTAAATCTATTGTGTCTCAATGCCCCACATTACCTTTGATATTTGGAGCATTCAGCATAAAACTACAATTATGGAATTATACATAATTAGTAAAATTCCATTTTATTACTCTGTAAAGAATCAAGAAAAAAAATCACAGTAAAAACACAAGCAAAATAAAGCAATGTTTCACCAGATTACATAATACTGTGCAGGATGGTCATGGTTATTTCACACATCCATTCGGTAAAATTCACAAGCATGGACTTAGTTGGCAGTATGTATACTTAAGAGATAGTTATGATTGTTTCTTGGCCTCTTGTTAAGATAAGGTGACTAACCAGTCTTCTATTACTATGCAGTGGCTTCGGGGACTCTCCTAACATTCACTCCAGCAGACAGAGAACTATTAAGAATTAGGAAACCTTTCAAGTTATTCAGAAGCAAACCCAAAACTACATGCATTTTTCATATAAGTAAAAGTAATAAATTATTTCAGCATCAAGTCTTAAATGCACAGAGGACCTAATAAGAAGCAAAGACAGGAAAGAAGTAGTGACTGACAGTAAAGGTAGCTGAAGCAGTTATGTGCAGTTACAGTATCAGGTATTCTATAAGGTGCTGGATGTACCCTACAAACAGACCCCAAGATGTTTGTGAGCATGTCCTTGAATCTATCCAGCTTGATCTGTGTTACAGTCAGCAGGTCTTAATAAACCAATATGCTTATCAATACATGGAAGTACAAATACAATAGTTTAGATAGGTACACATGGTTTAAATATTATCAGAAATGATGTTTTTATAATAAATAGTTTTGAAAAAGAGTAAACTTTTGGTAATAAAACTCTAAAATATATAAGTTCAACATTCAAATTAAAGTCAGTAACTCAATCTTAAGGCATACGTCACACTGATCCTACCTACATTCTATTTCCTTTCCTTTTAAAAATTTCTATATAAACAAAAATTTCACAAACATTGCTTAGGAAAAATGCTACTGGTACTTAGATACTCATACAACTTTCCATAGAGAAAAGTTTCTATGGATAGCTGCAGATCCACCTGCTTCCATCTCAAGTGCTAGTGAAGTACAAATGATGCCAAAACACCTGGGGGTTTGCTGAGCTTTTGGATCTAACCCACGGCCTTGTGCATGCTGGGCAAGTACTCTTCCAACTGAGCTACATCTCCTATCATAAGGTCAAGTGTAAGGTCACTGCACACCAAGAAGTTCTGAACTAAAGAAACAAACCAAGGAGGCTTCCCCCAAACTGAAGGAAACACATACTTTCCTTGGGAAGATGCTCATGAAGCCAAGATTGGTTTCAGAGAATATAAACTTGTCCTTTGTACAAAGGACAAATCACAAAAATGGTAGCAGAAACAGGATTTTGAATTTTGAGGGCAGGCTGGGATACAGAAAAAGTTTCAATCCAATTTATCAATTGTTTGTTGTGATACAACAAACAAAGCCTGAGGTGGCTCTAATAGAAAACACAGTGATTCATGTGTCCCTCCTCAGTAAAATCCATGCAGAGTATGTTATTAAAGCTCTGCGTCTAAGTATGTGTACTTATGTATGTAGAACTCATACCGTGTACAGCACATACTCTTACTGCCATAGGCTTGGCTAAGACACAGTTCTTTGGGGTTGGACTAGGCAATATAAAAAAAAAGTATCTAATCAGTACTGGTCACTCAGTACACTACAAATCCTTGTCATTAAATAACTGTAAATGTTCTTACAAAAGAATGTGAACAGAAAGGTTTAAAATGCCCGTTTTCTTTTTTCTGAGGGTGTGTTTAAGGCACAGCCTTGAATTTGCTGTGCAGCATCAGGTGACACTAAGCTCCTCCTAGTCCTGTCTTTGCCTCCCACAGATTACAAGTTAGCATTACCATCTTCCTGCACTACCGTGTCTGTTGCTTATACAAGTCTAGCCCTCTCTTCAGGACATGTAGCTCCTCACTCAGTATGCACAGCACTACTCCACACACACTGCACCATCTCCTCACACTGCATTCTTTACAGCTTCACTATTACTCTATGGCAAGCTCAGTAATGCATAGGACTAAGTTGTCTAACCTCAGAAACATTTCTCTGATAAAATTAAATTTGTATAGAAAAAAGGGAGACAAAAAATTGTTTTGAATACCTTCATTGGGAAAAGCATTCTAGAAAATAGAAAATTACAATGAAAGTAAGAGACTCCACAGATGTGGGTTTACTTGGTTTTGCTTTCAAATTCATTTTTATCTTTTTAATCAAATCTGAACTAAACACACACTATTTAACTAGCACTTAGGTGACTGCCACATACTATCTGGTGCTCATCTTCTCTCACTCCAACTATGTTGGCCTTCTGCTTGGTGGTTACACCTGTGGTCGATACAAATATACCACCCAAGTACAGAGGCCAGTGAGTCCAGTACTACCAAACTAACAACACATCCATCCTGACACAACCTTGGACTTCTACCCAGCATTCCTCCTTGAGCCAGCTGGCATGCACCAAGACCTAAAGAGGAATGTGGCATGTCCTGAGCTCTCACTTTATCAACTAGCAAAGTGTACTTCTGGGCATCTTTAGGTCCTCATGCACTGGTCACAAATGTCCATTAGTAGCCAGGTTGCCATTCCATACTATCTATACACAAAGCTCTGAACTGCCTTTGCTAACAATTACCAACAATTCTAACACATTTCCATTTTACTTAATTATTCTTAGTAAAATAAGATTCAAAATTTTAGCCATATCAATTAGCAATAGTAAAACACAGTTTTGTTTATGATAAAACTAAACTTAGTGAACATATGTTTGACAAATCATAAAATGACTAAGAATTTAATATGTTTTATAGTTATGCATACTTAAATATATTTTAGTAAAATAAAATTTTAATAAAATTACCAGTATTTTAAACAAACTACTCTGATAATACTATGCTGAACTCAAATATTTTATGTTCAGATCAGATTTCCTTAAATAATCCCAAATCTGAAAATATTGAAAACTATAACAATTTAACTTCTTCCATAATCTTTCAAACAACATGTATCAATGATGCATGAGGGCTCACTCAATAAGGCAATAACATCTGAATTTAATTACTAAAAAAGAAAACAGATTTCTCTGAGTAGATATTACTCCTTCCGTAGCGGGTATACTCTGGTATACTTTCTATATTTTTCGGTTATCAGGTTGAGTTTAGGTCATCGTGCTTGTGTACTTTCTCTAACTGCTGACCCATCTCACTGGCGCTTACATAGTTTTCTGTTATATAAGGCAAATAATAATTGTGGCTTCCAATTATTGTAAGATAACTGCCTACACTAAAGTTAGCAATAAGAAGTTTATACATTCTTACTAATTTGAAGTGAGAATAAGTCTGATGGTATTAAATACTTTCCTTACAATTTAAAGGTAATCAAGTTTCAGCTTAATGTTCTGTGTTTGTGTTTTCTTGAATATATCTGTGCACCACATGTGCCCTATGTTCACGAAGGCCATAAGAATTAAGACAGTCAGGACCTGGAAGACGGAGCTGTGAGGCACTATGGGTGCAAGAAACTGAACTTTCTAATCTTCTGCAAGAGCAGTTGCTCTTCACTGTTACCTTTCCAGTCCAAGTTCTAACATAAAAAAATTAAAAAAAAAAAAAAAGAAGTTTTTGGGGGCTAGAGAGATGGCTTAGTAGTTAAGAGCACTGACTGTTCTTCCAGAGGTCCTGAGTTCAGTTCCCAGCAACCACATAGTGGCTCACAACCATCTGTAATGGGATCCAATGCCCTCTTCTGGTGTGTCTGAAGACAGCAACAGTGTACTCATATACATAAAATAAATAAATGAACCTTAAAAAAAAAGTTTTTCTTATTTGTAAGAAGATTGAATGAATAAGGTCCTACTTACTACATTTCAAAAAAGAGAAAAAAAGTAATTTTCAATTTTATACCTCAAAGGCGATAAATACAACAATGCCTAATTTTTTTTGTTTGTTCGATTCACTGGAGGATATATCATAAGGAGCTATTATATTATTTAAAATTAACATGTAGGGTAAAAGAAGGACTCAGGATAAAAATATTTCTTTTCATATGTATTAATATATGTTGAAATCATAGGCTTGATGTGCAAGACTTTTATCTTTCTAAAAGTATATAAAAACTAATTACCCATTAAGAATTAGAGCTCACTTGGCTTCTACATACCTGGCTTCATAACTACAAGAAGCAATTTCAGCTTTTGACAGAACAGAATCAATTCCATTTGTTTGTGTAGAATCTTGATTCTCCCATACTGATGAATCTGGTATATCTGCTTTAAGATAAAATTTAATTATTATGTTAAAGATTTGTTTTCCTTAACTTTTATTAAAGAAATCTGTTTTTTACATTTTCAGATGCAAATGTTTAAATTCCAAATACCTACTGAATTGGAATTATTTCTATATTTAGTACAACAAAACTAATAAAACTGTTTTCTTTCATTATATTCTTCAGCATCAGTCAGATAAAAACACGTCACATCACAATAAATGCAAACTATCTCTCCTGTAACACAGTCGCTTAGGGTAGACAAGGGTGAAGTGATCAGGGAGATAAGCCCCTCCCCTTGCCTTAGGAGAACTATGCAGTTCACTGTAATGGGAAAAGGTTAAAAGAAAATACAAGTTTCTTAGAATGATTTTTTTTTTAATTTTGTTATTTCCTAAAAGAAATTTCTACAGAACTTTAAGACTAATATGTTAAAGAAAAATCAAATTTCTGATCGAACAGTAACTTAGTAATACTTTTTAGAAAGTTCAGTTTCTTGTTCCTTATATTCAGAAATTAAGCCAGTGTAACCAAATGATCTAATCTATACACTACATATATACATATATGCACATACATATATAATATGTATATATGTATAGTATGTAAATATGTCTTCATATACTATAAAGATGCTTCATTTTCAAGGTTTTTCTTCTATACACACCAGGTAAAAACAAACTAATAGTATTATTTTCTACTTCTAAGTTTAGCAACTGCACCTTCATGTTAAAAACTTGAGCTCAGTTACAATCAGTAGTAACTGCTTTACAGAACATAATTCTAGTCTCAATAGAACAATAGCTCACCAACATTTCTAATTTCCAAACCAAATTTACAATCTCACCCAGATATATAAAAGTGCCCAGCCTAGAGAGCCTAGTAGCTACATGACAGAGATTCACTAATAATTGAGAAGTATATTAAAGTTTTGGTTTTAGTCTCAGGATAATACTATTAGGTTAAAGATAAAGTATGCTTTTATACAACTTTTTATTAAAATCATAATACATTCTTAAAACACAATCTCAAACATGTTTTTACTCTATAAACATCATTAGTAAAGTAAGGCTCAAACTTATCACTTTAGCTAATCCCAAAGCTGTTCTAAGTACACTACAATAGCACACAGCTAACAAACTACTCACTACCTCTTTTTCACTAAATTAAGAGCCTCAATGCTCCATGAAAACAACCAAGTTATTGCACCACCAGAAAAACACAACACAATATCTGGCTTCATTAGTACAATAACTCTTCCTATCTGACCAATAACCATCAACATCTTTACCTAATGTACAACCTGTGTAAATATTTCCAGACCCTAGCACCCATACATGAACACCACAAATACAAGCCAAACTCAGAACTGGTATCTTGGTGGGAGTTAACTGCTACTTGCATCTAAAAATAAAAACAAGAGTACGCAATGTGCACTATGTCTTTTGGTAAAATGTAAATATATGCCACACTCTTATGAACTCAAGACAGAAAGTGAGCAGATTATTCAGTGTTTCTGTATCAGTCCACTATCTAATCTATAAGAATTTTAGGGTTGTCAGTAACAGACCAACAGAGGGTACCACTAAACAAAGACCACAGCCACAACCTGCTATTTTCCAAAGTTATAACCATGAATTATGCTTTAAAAGGGAGTTACATGACCTTTGTATTTGAAGGACTATTTAAATAAGAATCTCATTTGAAGTGAAATCAGAGTGTGGTCCATGCGCCCCCAACGCCCTGGCCTGAGAGGCAGCACCATGGTGTTCCTCTTCACTGGGCTGGCTGACCTGTTCCACAGTGCAGCAGAGTGCGTGGGTCTCTCCACCAGCGGAGTGAGTTGCTTCATGTGAGATTCGGGGAAATGCAGGGATACACTGTCCTCACTGGAGGGCAAAGTAGAGAACTGCTGATCAAAACTTGACAAACTAGACGGGCACATGGAGAATGTGGAGGAACGGTTGGAGAAATCAGAGGCCAGGACACAAGTCTGTGAAAAAGAAATCGCTGAGAATAAATCTATGACTAATACGATTTTTTAAACTGTTGCTCTTTAGAATGAAAACTGAAGTTTGTTGAAGGGATAGAAAACATCTGCATCCTGGGAATCCAGGAAGGGGTAAAAGGCCCCAACCACAAAGTGCAGAGGTCAAATGGCTCTGAATGACATCATCAACGAGATGATTCAGGAGACAGCTCACAAAGGAAGTCACGGATGGATGAGACACCCTGCTTACACGAACCTAAGTTCTGAACAGAAGGAACAAGAAATCAGTCTCTAAAAAAGACTAAAGATGCTTTCTTGGTTCTAATATTCTGCCTCATCTAACCACACAAACCAAAATATTAGAATGATTTTTATAAAGCTGGTGTGTAGAAGTCAAAGAATCTAACTTCTAAACTGGTCATTAGTACTTTGGGGTTTTGGTGCTATCTCTAATAACGATCTAAAGAAAGAGCGATCAGGAAAAGTGGAACAAAAGAACAGGAAAACAAGTTCTGGGCACAGGCGTGGCTGTGAATTAATAAAAGACAATCTAGTCCTTTTATGTATAGCAAATATTTTTACAAGCCCCAAATGGGTCAAAGGGCTTAAGATACAAATATGAATGTCCTCAAGTTAAAATAAGAATATCAAGGTATTAGTCACTTTCTCTAAGGAGAGGAAAATCTTGTGTCAATTTTTCAATACCTAAATATTTCCCCTAATATTTGGCTTCCGTGGCACCATCCAACAGAAGTGAAGGAGATATGAATTATAGAAGGCCGTTAAAATATTATAAAAATCCAGTGGCTACAAAGATGAAGATAATTAAGTTAACAAGGAAAATATTTTACTGCAAAACCATGTATGGCCAGACAGTGATGGAAAGACAAAAGAAGATCAGCTCCCTGCTACTTTCAAAGAACAAGTGCCTACGAAGGTCAAAATCTAGATGCAGACTGCTCAAACAAGCAGCTGACTTAGACTTTACCCACCAGACTGAGCAACAAAGGAACTTAGAGAAGCCACCAAACATGCATATCTAGGTTTTTTTCTTATTTTGACAGCTGTTCACTAAGTATTCACTTAGTGTTCAACATGTGACAAGTGTGCTTCCTTTAGCTACACATTTCTTGCTTTCTATAACAAAAGTTTTTATCTTTTTAATAATATCATATAGAAAAGACAGAGAGAAAAAGCAACCGTGTACAAAGGAACACATAAGAAGCTAACCATAGACCATGAAGTGAAGCTTCCACAGGGTCAGGAAGGTACCCCACAATCTACCGACACAAATCACTAGGATCTCAAAGCCTCTGAAAACATTTACCAACTATGAAAAGCCTTAGAAAACATGAGAAATGGATACACATATCAAGTACAAATGTGAGTCTACAATTGCCCTTCCCGATGTTCACTGTGAAGCAGACGACTGCAACCAACAAAGACTAACTGTAGAAAAGAAATCCAGACTTTGTTTTGCCTCATCAGGGTCTTTTCTAAAATTATCCCCGTGTTTTAAATCTGACAAAACAGGGAACAGAAGTAACTGGGGTAAAACCAAGCTAGAACCTCTTTACTGCGCTATATGTCTTTTGTCTGGTTAATGTTTTTCTAAAAGAATTATTTTTTAAAAAAAATTGAGGTTTTACAAGATAATCTACAAGGAAACTAATGTGGAAGACTTTCGAGGTAAATAGTTCTTAATAACTTTAAGGCAGGGCAATAAAAACACATGAAGATCTTATGATTGTAAAGAGACTAGTTTTCCAAGACAGCTATAAAGATGTTTCTTCTAAGAAACAAGTTCACTCAAATGAGGCATTTAGATTCTAGAGTTCCAACAGAGGTTGTGTCCTTCCTTGAATCAGAGTTTCCCTACTCTGTAGCCTTCCCTTGAAAAGTACTATTCTGGTGCCATCTCCCAAAGGCTGGGATTAGGTACCATAGTGTCTACCTTTAAATTCTTTAAAATACTGATGAACACAATCTTCAGTATCTTTACTGTGACATAAGCCAAATGGCTAGTAACTTGTCCAGATCAATGTTTCTATGAAACAATCAAGCTTTTCATTCCCAATCTAAATTATAAAAAGTAGATCAATCACCGTTTTAAAAATCATACCTCACTGAGTTCCAAGAAAACACCATCATCCAATTCCAGAAATCATTAACTATACACCAGTCATCTGTTTAGATTCAGATTTTGTTTTGATTCAAGTTACTAGCATCCTTAAAGCCTTCAGCTTGGAAGAGCTAATTATTCTAATTCTACTTTTACTTCTACAGCACCAATAACATCCACCAGCAACATCCGAGGCCATCCATAGGAGTGTATGGGTTCAAGAACTCGTGTGTACCTGCTTTTCCTCTTAGGGCTCTATTCTGGTAATACTGCCATTCCAGCTGCGGGTTAGCACCAGGACGTAAAGGTGCCTTTCCTGTGCCCCTGTTACTTGTAACAGCCACTGGTTTTCCTGTGAGAAAAAAAAAATTACATTTTTTTCTCTAAGTACAAAAGGATGTTAAGAACAGGTAATAAAAAATTTTTCATGAGATTTTAATTACCTAAGTTGTTTTCTAATCACATAGGCATTAAATCTTCAATAAGCTAATATACCCATCACCATATAACTCGCCTAAGGTTTTCATTTTCATTAAAAGGGACAGATTCAGCAAGTTTTTTTTTTTAAAAAAAAAAGACAGGAAGTTCTGGAATTCTCTATGTAGACCAGGCTATCCAGGAACTAACAGAGAACTAACAGGAACTAAGCCTCCAGAGTACTGGGTACTGGGATTAAAAACATGTGCCACCAAGTATGACTCCAGAGACATTCCTGATAGACTGACTCAATCTAAAAGCAGCAGAGAAAGTTTCCCATGGCTTTTGAATTTTTTGTTGTTGTTGTTAAAGATTTATTTCATTTATATGAGTACACTGTAGCTGTCTTTTGACACACCAGAAGAGGGCATCATATCTGATTATAGATGATTGTGAGACACCATGAGGTTGCTGGGAATTGAACTCAGGACCTCTGGAAGAGCAAGCAGCCAGTGCTCTTAACCTCTGAGCCATCTTCTCCAGCCTGGCTTTGGATTTCTTACAATGAAAACTGGGCAGCTCAGATCCCAGGTTCAGATTGTAGGAGTGGACAATGAAAGAAAAACTATAAACAGACATTTTATAGTTCTGTAGGTTCAACATGTACATTTATCCTTTTAATTTTATTTAAAGAGAAATAAGTTAGACAGTCATAAATAACAATCAAAATCTGAATTTTGATTATATATAACCAAATGTGAATTTTCAGGCCCCCAGTTTTTGCTTTGGTAAAGAACATTACTTTAATGTTTCATTTCCTTTGTGTATGTATTAAGTTACAAGACAGCTATAACATTGTAAAATTGATTTACAAGTGGTATAACACAGGTTTAGAGGGCAAGCAGCTCAGAACAAAGAAACACACACACAGAACCTCTTGCCCTCCATAGAAGCTAAACAAATATCACAATCTACTAGCTGGTAAGTTATCCATAGGCTAAAATCATATTCCTTCACATTCTAAACACCTTTTCAGAGCTGAGTGGCAACTTTACTGAGGACAAAATTAAGGCCCTGTTGGGAACCTAGAATTTTCTAGGATTTTCACTCCACTAACTCCTATTTAGTTAAGAGAAAAAACAACTTTTAAGAGAAAATGCTAATGTAGCTATCTTGTCCAGAAAGAATTTAAGAAAAATCCTGAATAAATACTTCTAATGGCAGTTAGCAGTACATAAATAAACCTAAAATTTCATTAACAACAGAATACCCAATGATATTCAATGATACAAAATTATCTCTCACAAGTCAAAAATCAGGGTGTTTTCCTACAATGAGGGTGGAGAGTTTATTGAACAGGAAAAATAGAAAGTCTGAAGACACAGGATACCAGAACCCTTTAACAAACTATAAAAAGATATGGAAAATATTCAGAAGGCTTCATCTATGTGGTAATAGAGTCCTCAATTTCAGATCCTCTTTTCTATATATTTCATCTTACACCAAGCACTAGTTTTCTAATTTCCCTATACCTGTGATAATGGAGTCCAGCCAATTTGAAGAAAGGAACTGATTTGACCAAGGAAAATCAAAATACTTTTCAAAGAACACATTATCAATTAGGACATATATACTGATAACAATTTATCAATTTTCTTAAAACAGACAGGAATACAGACCTTTGAGATCTGGTCTATTTCTTATACCCACTGATACAAAGAAGCAGTCCATATCAACATGCATCACACAGCTCTGATGTCTGGGTGAGCTCATCACTGACATAGTGCCTAGAAGGAAAAAGAGAACATTCAAACCCAAGCTCGTTTTTCTTATTAAAAACAGGTCTAGTTCATTTTCAAAATTATATTGAAGATGAATGATATCTTAATATAGAGTATATTATAGACTATGTACCGCCCCAATAAACAAATATTCACTTTCTTTAGTTTTCTGATAGAATTTTAAATCAATTCTAATAATAATACTATATCATTTCCTAGTCTACTTTCTAAAAGTCTTATCTTAAAATTATGACTTTATTTAGATAATTTAAAAATATATGTTTATAACAATTTTGCTGTCTGCAGTTTCACATGCTGAGTTTCATGGAGCTAAGTCATCTTTGACAAGCTCCATTCCCCACACCCTACAAACATTATTTAATGAAACAGCAACAATGGCTACCACCACTCAATGCGCTTGGGTAGGTACAAGACAGAAGAGGTTTACAGGGCTTAATTTAGATTAATTCTCACTGCACTACCACTCCTACCTTTTACAGACTAGTAAGTCCTACAGCCAGGGAGTGCCCGGTTTGAATTCTTTGCTCTTAGACATTCATGCTACTATTCTATTTAGACATTCTTGAAAAGGCAGCCCACAGAACAAACATCTATACACAGTGGAAACTTTTCTTACACCATTACATGTTACTAGTTCTGGAGCATGTTTATTACATTAATGCAGATGTAGGTAAATATTATCTCATTAGGACAATAAATGACGTAGAATAACCATAGATGTGTTTATAAGGGTTATTATAATCCAACTATTAGGACAATATTACCTTATAATAACATCATTACTATTACTTCTCCTGGTAATCAAAATTGAGCCACTTCATGTATTAACTGTGAGGCAACTGTCAAGTCTCACTAGGTACAAGACACTGAACCTTTCTCCATGTTGTCTTTATGCAAACATAAGCTGGATATCACTGATTCCTGCCATTCCTCTTGCAGAGAGGAAATAGGCAAGAAAGGCAAATACCTGTGCACACTCCTGTCGCAGAAAGTGGCAGAGCAAGGGTTCAGTTCCAGGCTACACTATCTAAGTCAAGCCCTTGCTGTTCTCTATGAACATTTCAGTAATCACAATCTTTCTTTCTTTCTTTCTTCCTTTCTTTCTTTCTTTCTTTCTTCCTTTCTTCCTTTCTTTCTTTCTTTCTTTCTTTCTTCTGCAGTGCAAATTATCAAACTAAGGACTTTGCACATGTAAGGCAAACAAAGATCACAATTCTACTGTTTCAAGGTGTTATGAAACAGAAGGTAAACAACCTAAAATAGTATTAAATATTTAAGAGGTACAGAATGTATAAATAAAATACCTATCAAAAGCTTTCTTACAATATAAAAATTTATGAATTTATTCCCATTCATGAACCTAATTCATAATAGTATTTTAAAGCTTTCAAAATTAAGTGACTTTCAGGTTAAAAAAAAAACAAGATATAACATAATCTAATACCTATGGTGTTCAAAAAGCATTTTGACTGAAAGTATGTTGGAATATATCAAACAAATTTAACAGAATCAAACACTCACACAGAAAGACCCAACTTTCTGAAACCCCATTAGTGTCTTTCTCTCTATGCCTCCCTTTTCACAGTTATAAAGATTACTATCACATAATCTTAGAACTCTTTTTGCCACACACCCACAAAAGAAAGCCAAACTCTTTGTCAAAAACAACCAAAACTTCAAACTGGATCTGAACTAGAATCTAGTTTAAGTAACAACTGTCACACAACAGCTTCCTGTTTTAGATGGCATTTAGATGGCAAATATTAAACACATAAACAATCTGTGTAGATATAAAAACAATCTAAGATTACCACTATAAGTGCAACAGTTATATGTCATTGTTTAATTTGTAATGAAGCAGGCTTCTAGAAATTCACAATTACCCTTACCAATCAACTTCATTCTCACAGGAGATTAGGCATGAAATATAAAATGTTATATTTATACAGTTCAAAACCAACAATGTATAAAAGTCTCCATGAGGAAGGAATGCTTGGAATCCCAGTTCTGAGTGTTGAAATGACCCAACATTTTAAGTTACCACAATTAAATCTAAAATAAAAAATAGTAATAAAGTTTTCGGGTATACTTACTACTGTAACTTATATAACCTGATATTCCTGGAGGTTTTCTATATTAAGAAGTTTGTAATAATTAGAACACTAATGAAAACATCAGAACAAAATTAAATAGAACTTTTTTGAAGAAAACAATTTTAGTATCTACCTGTGTCAGTTACAACAAGAGAAGACCTGCCTGTTTTCACTTTTTTTAACTTTTCCCTTCCCGGAAAGATACCACTACTTTGTCTCTGTAGGGTATTGACAAACTCAGTCAATTCACACTTCCATGTTGAGATGTGATGCAGTCTTGAACGCGAGTAGAAATCTGAAATGAAGTTGCAGTCCGATGGTTTGGATGGCACTGAAGGCGCTACTTTACTAAGAGTCAAAACAGAAGTGCTTTTTGTGCTTGAAGGCCCCTGAACAGTGGAGTGGTGAGCACCATTGATTTTAGTGTTACTGTGCAAAGATGGTGAGAGAGAATTAGTTCTGTGTGGACTCCGCAAAGCATCTGCACTTCTGGGGCTGTGCTGTAGGTGCTGCACTGTGTAGTCTCTGAAGTCTGTGCTGCTCTTCTCCTCCTGGATGGAGTCTAAAGAGAGCCTGCTAGCAACACTGTTGCCCACAGGCACCAAGCAATCCTGTGTCTTTAAGGCACCATTTGAACTATGGGTGTGTCCATTAAAAATGACAGCGGTATCTCTGGGATGCATTACTCCATTCTGTTTCCTTCCTGGAAATGTATGCTCCAGGTCCTCAAAGCTAAAGTCATCATCTGCACCGTCTTCATTCCAGCTGCTCAGTCCATTTGCTTTCACTTCACTTTCTGTCTCAATCTTCTTAATTATGTGATTTCTAAAGTATAAGAAGAATCTAAGTTAATGTATATGATTTGAAATCTTAAAATTAATTCTTTGTGACTTACTGTTTCCCTCTTAAATACTAAAAGCTAAACCATAAACATTATATTTTTGTTTCAACAAAGGATAAGCCTTGTCTAAACTAAAGAAACATTGATATTTTCTTTCTTTTCTTTTCAATAATAAAAAAAAAAGTCTAAGTTGCCTACTTTTTAAATGGCCTTCTACTGACATTTATTACTGAAATTACAGGCATACACAAGCATGTCCACTGGTATTCTGAAACTTTCTCTAGAAAAGCTACCTATCATCTCTAACTTCCAAAGCACAGCAGTTGTCATTTATTTACTATCTGTTTTTCATAAAATGATCAGTAAGTTTTCCCTCAGTCCCTGCTTCTAGTTTTACTGTACTTTTTATGTAAGTCATTCTCTAACACATTAAACCCAATACCACAATACATGGGATTGAAGTCGCTCGTTAGCTCCAGTCAACATGAGAGCTAGTGAGACTGTATTCAACCACAAACCAGCTGGCTTACTACTATTCCAGATGGTATGATGTAAGAATCAAGTATGCAGTATTAACTCAGTACAATTTTTTTACAAGAAAATAACAACACTTGAACAATTAACCCAGAAATGTGGATTTAGATGTCAGACATCCAATGGCAATCTAGATCAATGGTCACAGGCTCACAAATGCAGGCAGGATCTATGACAAATGTTATACTAAATTCACATCCTGGTTACATGTTTCGTTTTGTTTTTTAAGCAGCATTAATAAGGACAAAATTAATTTGTCTTCATAAAGACATGTAAGTAACAATATCCAAAACTGGATTACTCCAGTAATTCATTCTTTCAAATATCTGTCTACAGTGTTACTCCAATTATTCTCCCAACTCCAGTCAGAGGGTGAGACTACAGCACTACCAGATGTTGTTCTTAAGGTCCTTACCCTAGTGCCAACTTGACTTTTTGGTAATGATGGTCTGAAGACATAGAAACCCATACAGTATAGATGCAAAAACAAACAAACAAACAAAATCCTCACCCATTGCTACTGTCTTAGGCCCTGGCTGAATCTTTCATGCACTACTATGACAGCCAATTCTGAGTACATCCAACTCTCATAAAAGGCCAGTGAAAGAAGAACACAAACTGGAATTAATTAAAAGAAAGCCTATTTAGTCCCAAATCAGAGGAAGCCTGCCTGCCTGTTAGGATAAAGGATAGAGCAAGAAGTGAAGATCCATTTAGACATCTTTAAGGTGCAAATTATACTAGCTCTCACCAAATACCCAGAAGTCAACAAAGTGATGTGTGTGTGTGTGTGTGTGTGTGTGTGTGTAAATAAAAAAAAAATCAAGCAGGCACAGGACTTAAACCCTAGCATTCAGAAACAGAGGCAGGCAGATCTCTGTGAGTTCAAGACCAGCCTGGTCTACAAAGTGAGTTACAGGACAGCCAGGGCTACACAGATAAATCCTGTCTCAAAAACAAAACTCTGACAATGAGCTTTCTGGTGTCACTCTATTATGGCTCTTTACATGATCAACAGTAGCACAATCAACAAAAATGCATGTATTGCTGGCAGGAAACATATAGTTATAATACATGCTGTTTCTATGCTAGTATCTCAGATAGACAAATGCTCATTTTGAAAACAGCTATGTAAAATATATAGTAAAACACACATTTAAGCAAGTAACAATATTTTTATTTGTATTAAGAAGTAAGATCTCAAAGGTAAATTCTTCCTAAAACTAGCAACAGAAATAATATTGAGAAAAATCTATTTTCTACTTGCATCAGTCTAAGGGGAAAACAAGGCATATTTTGTGCTTTTCCTGTTATTAGTGATTATTAGTGATAGTATGTTGA
Source organism: Mus minutoides (assembly GCA_902729485.2). Taxonomy (NCBI): domain Eukaryota; kingdom Metazoa; phylum Chordata; class Mammalia; order Rodentia; family Muridae; genus Mus; species Mus minutoides. The sequence continues at coordinate 1,923,317 of LR749615.1, forward strand.
AGACTAGTAGTTTGAAGTATATTAAAGAATTTTGGGATGGACTTCTGGGTAAGGCAAATAACAGGTAACAAGAAGAAAAAACCAGAGAGGCAGTGACGTTGAGTCCTTCAGGTGAGATTCCTCATCTCTTGGGGAAAACCCAACTCCCACAGCGAGCAACTTAGTAAAAAAGGACTAGGACAGTGACAGTGACCACTTGATGCACAAGTTAACACAACAGGCCACTCTGAAAGAGAAGCCAATGCACTCAGAATTACTGCAATTAAAACTTAAATCAACATATTTTTTAAAAATACATAATAATGTCTAGAGTGACTCCACAACTATAACTGAGAATCAACAACTAATAAATTTACAGACTTAAAATTACAAATATTTAATTTTTCAAAAGCAATGTGCAAACATAAGCAATTTAATTATTTTTCTATGCATGGAGCATAAGGGAAATACCATTCGGTTTTTAAGAACATAACATACTTCAGAAAGCTGCTTACCAGAAAATACTTTTCATGAAAATCCACAAGAAAGAATTTAGCATAACTAGAAAAACTTGTTTATACTGTGCTTCTCTAACTTTATTACAAAACAGGTTCATTTATAGGGACATAGTCCTATACATAATTTAAAATGCTTATGAAAGTTGAATGCCCAGCTTTTAAAGTATTTGCTTCTATCTTCAGTAGAATAGGGACCAAACTCACTACTAAAACCATTTTTGTTGGCTTTCCAATGTACACAAACTTACACCCTGTTGTTGAGCTGTTTGGCTATATTGCTTGGACCTGGCCCAGGATCCTCAGGTTTGCACACAGGATTGAAGTTGAGACTCTTCTGTGCAACAGACGGCTTAGTGTAGAGCTGATAGGGAGCAGAGGACAAGAGTCTCCCAGCTTTGATGCTGAAACAGAAAGGCAATACCAAATCAGTTTCAGACTAGGTGAGAGTGAGCTTCAAGAAAATCCAAAGTTAACAGGCCATCTGTTTCCTAGTGTATTTATTATCATCTGTTTTAATGGCTTTCTGTTTTCTCCTAAACAGTCTAGTGTTTTCTTCATATTTTATATTCTGATGGGTAAGGAACATATACTTTTTTTTTCTTCACTTTTTATGAGGTTGGAAGATAGCCTAAAACTCTGGTGTTAGCTAGAATTAATCTAGGAAAAATCATCTCAGAATATATAGGATTATAAGAGAATAATGTAAACATCAAGATTAATGTGTAATACCCTTAACATTTATATTGAATATAGTTTTAACTATAACAAGTTTAGGTCCAAGGCAATACACAATCTACAGATTATAAAACATTATAAACAAGCTAATGTACTGTTTGGGAATTGGGGGTAGGGCTTTGGGAAGATCAGTCCTACTAGTGAACTGGCTTAACGTGAAACAAAACCAGCTCCTCCATCTATCTCCCTCCAGTCACATGCAATCTACACATGAGCCTAACCAAAGGGTGGATTCCCAATGCTACGGGACTGAATACCAAGACCCTAGCTAGGAAAACCAAGAGCAATCAGCAAACACTGAGGACAGCATTCCTGCAATGTGACAGCTCCCAGGGCTTGTGACAGAGCAGATGGAGCAATAGGATGATGCCCTGAGAGCATCTCCACACTCTGCTTCAGAGTCCACTGTCCCATGGAAATATCAAGACAAACATCTCAGTGACGCAACTGTATACTTTAATGTACACAGACTGCTCTTTAAAGGACTCCCTGACTCTTGGGTGCCAAGGCTTTATGCCTATAATATTCACTTAGGTTTAATGGCATACTTAGGGAATTCTAATGAAAGCAACACTCTAAACACCTTTAAAACTGCTCAAAAGAAAAGAGATAAATCACTTATAGAAAAGAATCGAATATACCAGCTGTTAAATAACAAATATGTGTAACAAAAATCTCATTTAAATCTGCTGAGATCAACATGATTAGGAGTAGTGTACAAACCCAAGTCCTATTATTAAGCCAAAACTATTTTATGCTGTAATAATGTAAGAGATTTTTACATATTAAATTTATGCTCCCACAAAAGACACATACCAAGGCTAGATAAATGGTATAGATTAGATACATACAATAATCAGAATATCTTAATTCTACATCTAGCTGTTTCTTGGACAAACTAGTGAGTTAATGACTTTATCTTCTCATCCAAAAATGAGGTCAACAGGCCATCTAAGTTACATACATTCATTTAAAAGGATGATTGAGCATTATCTCTGAGCTTTACTAAAATCTTGTTTTAATATGCATCACATCACCTCTCATGATATCTTCTTAGCTGAATTCAGGAAGAACTGGTAAAGAGGCAGTAACCGTAATCATGGAATCTAGCTGTGAGCAGGTAAGCCCTCTCCCCGGCTGCCTACTGTCAACTCTCCCTCAGACTTTCCAAATCAAAGTGTCACAAACTCAGATCCACACTCTAGCCATGGTCACTGACAGAACTGTTCGTGATGACATTCTTCTTCTCTGGAGTGAAGCTAACTTCGTACCCTGAGAGCTTCACTTGAGTCTTATAAGGAGACACAGGGCTAAAATCCACAATTATACATAACAGAACACAGCATGAGAGAAGGCATTAGAGGGATGGTGTAAGAACGGGCCTTCACATTTAATCCTTCAAAGTTTACAGATCTTTTAGTCTAACAGATATGTCTAACTTTCTAGAAGTAATAAAACATTATTAAACTTTTAGAATTTATTGAGGCTTACAGATTAAGTTAATGACAGTACTTCTTGTATAGTATGCCTCTATAACACGCCCACTATGCTTAGTCTGCACAAATGATTTCTAGTTTTCATAAAACCACAACAGATATATTCACATCTGTCTTTTTATATTTATTAATTCTGTTAGAGAGTAAGAGAGAGACTGTGTGTGTGCACATGTGAGAACAGCTGGCAGCAGTCAGATTTTGACCTCTATTGTGAGGATCCATACTGACCAAACTTGGGTTCTCATACTCATCAATGAGCACCTTCCTCTCCTGAGCCAACTCTTTGGAACCCACATTTTTTCACAAAAGAGGAAGTAAACATTGCAGGTAAATATATAAAATTTCTAAATCCAAATTATATGGTCAGAAGATTATTAAATTTGGACATGAACCCAAAGTTATCCCCAGAGTCCAAGGACCATCTTTTCTACTCTTAAGCTGCTTCTCATGTTAAATAATTTATGTGACTTCATTCATTATATAATGGTGCATAAACTCCATGGAGTATGTTCATGATTTCTGTTAGAATTAGTTAAGGCTATAATTACAGAAAAAAAGAATTTGGGGGATGGAGAGATGGCTTATCAGTTAAAAACATGTACTAGACTTGCAGAGGATCTGATGCCCTCTTGTGGCCCCCGGGGCACATGCATGTACATTTGATTTGTGTGGATACATGCACACACACAGTAGAAAGCAATAACTGACTGGTGCAAGTTATTCTTTGACCTTTTTATGTGTGTTATGGCATATGTGCATGCATGTATGCATGTGTGCACATGTTCACATGCGCATGCACACACAGGCACTCACACACACACTTTCTAAGTTTGTTTTATTAGCATCCCATTATACAATTTGACTGTGTTCTTACACTGAAATAGTATGTGTGTATGCAAGCATTCATGATGTGTGATCAGGGAGCAGCCTCAGGTATCCAGCCTGCACTTTCAATCTTCTTTGAGCCAAGGTCTCCTTATACACTGCTGTGTACATAAAACTGGCTAGCCTTAGGGAGTGGAGTCTCCATCTTCTGCTACCTGTCACCTATAGGAACATTAATTACAGATGTGTGCTGCAGATCTGGCATTTTATGGTTTTGCGATACATAAATAAAGATCTTCATATTCTGCAAGCAATTACCTACCTACTGAGCAATATTAAATTCCTCATACTACTTATTATAATTGATCCATGAATAAAATTATGATTTTAGTATTAATTCACCTATAGTTACATGTATTTTTAAAATATATATATATATATATATATATATATATATATATATATATATATATAGTGTGTGTGTGTGTGTATGTGTGTATGTATTTATGAATATGTATAAGATTTCAAATAATTAATCTTTTAAGTTTCAGTTTATCACCAAAGTTCCAGAAGACCTGTTTTAAATTAGAAACACATTTTGTCATTTTTAAACTAATAAAAGAGATAAGAAAGTACGATCAACAAAAACTAATAGGACCCAAATGTGATAATTACCAGCATTCAATAGACTAATGTAGGAGGATGGAGATGGGAACAAGGCTAACCTGTGACAGTGCCTTCAAAAACACAAAAATGAATACATGTTTTGAGGGATGTAGTTTTAAGTGCAACCTGTACAAGGCCTTAGGTTCTAGTTTTTGCTTTTAGTATTATTAAGACAAAACGAAGTAACAGTATTGCAAACTGCTCTCCTTTGACCTTACTCTCAGAAATTCAGGTCCATATTAGCCTGCTATATTATCATACCAAGGGGGGGGGGAGTAAAAAGCCATATACTGCTTCCTTTGCTTTCTATTTCTTTGATAAACGCCATCACAAAAAGCAATGTGGAGAGTAAGGGGTTACTCCTTCACACAGCTTAAAGGCCAGCAGGAAGTTATGCCACGACAGGAACTCAAGACAGAAACATGGAGGCAGAACTTGAGGCAGATGCACAACTGCTTGCTTTCAAGAGGTAGCACAGCTCACACTAGGCCGAGACATCCTACAAATCACAAATCAAGAAAATGTTCCAGATTTGCCTATTGCCAATCGGATGAAGGGAATTTCTCAATTGAGGTTCCCTCTTCCCAAATAACTTGTGAAAACTTAAAAACTGACCAGCATACACACATTATGAAAAAAGATGCAATTCACTCTGTATAAAGCGTACTGTTCTGTGTCTCCCAACAGAAGGAAGGAACACTCCATGAGGTAGTACAAGGCTTTGGGAACTGGGGTTTCCCAGGAACAAACTCCCCCACCAAGCACTGAGCACACAAATACTTGTCAAGTACTACTGACTACTTCTTGCTGCTTGTCCTTATTATCTCCTCTGCTTTCGGGCAACTGAAGTGGCAACACTATTAGCCACATTTCTGCATTGGAAATGGCTTCCAAAGCATACCATGTGTTTAGTCTCAGTCAGCAGACACATGCTATTTGAAAGTAAGGCCAGTTTTGTAACAGAAATAAAAAAAAACCTGGAATTTTTAAAGAACTTACCTTTCCACAATCCATTCTGGTCGTATTACTTTTTCCCCCTTTAATTCTTTAATTTTAGCATTAGGAAGATTTGTAGCAATAATGTGTGTTGTTTTGGATCTAGAATAATACACATGGTATTGACCTCCATGCAACATCATTAGATTTCTCAATTCCTCAGCAGAAGGATCTGTAAAAATCAGTATTGAAACATTAGCAGTTTAAAGTATAAGGCAGCAGAATGTTAGGTTGTAATAATCCCTTAACTAGGACGACTTAAATAGAACAACACTAGTTCACATTCTTCTTGGCTATGTTGCCATAAAACAGAGCTAGGAGACAGTAGCAGAGTGATAAAGCTATCTCTGCCTTGACACATTATTTTCTCCTGGCTGCAAGATACCTACTGCTAAATGACATCTAGCAGAGCAAGCAAGGACCGCAAACAAGAGCCAAATCCGAATAAGGCAAATGCTTACAACTTTTGATTAGGAGCACCTTCCCAGCTGCTGCATCATCTGCTGTGAAGCTGAGCTAACCACAAACACTGCTGACAACTGAGGGCCTCAGCAAGGCTGGTAGCCCTGTGTCCTCTGATCTCACTCATCCCTAGCCACAATTTCCAAGCCAGCACCATTTCAAGGGGAAATACACACACAAATATACTTTTATACTCTTTCTTTTTTTTGGGGGGGGGGTGTTTTGAGACAAGGTTTCCCTGTGTAGCCCTGGCTATCCTCAAACTCATTGAGATCCACCTGCCTCTGCCTTCTGACTGTTGGAATTAAAGACATGCGCCACCACTGCCCAGCCTTAAAAATATTTTACAAGTTATCAATTAACTAACATCAATGGCAAAAACTACACCTACACAAAAATATTAGACTAATAAATATAATTTAAAATGTCATTTCTTATTACGTGTGTATACATAATGTGTATGCGCGCACGTTATACAGAACTAGTCTCTGAGCCTACCATCATCTGAGTTAAGCTGTAACGATAGAAGGTCACCCTAGCTGAGCCTGTTGGTTGCTGACGTTAGTTCACAGGAGTCCAGGAGAGTCACTGGATGCTCCTCTGAGCATCCAGACATGCTTCTCAACCAGTTACATACAAATTCTGCCCTAAGTAGACCTAGCCTCAGAGTTAGAGTACATAGGTTGGAAAGGCTAAGGGAAGGAATGGGCTCCCTCTACACAGCCATGGAAGTCATTATCCACACTGTATGCAGAGCTTCCAGTTTGGCTCCTGTAAGGTTATCCACATTTCTGCCTGAAACCCTTTACACACTGCTGTACAAGGAAGCCTAAAAAAATTCATTCTTTAGGGCACTGGTTCTCAACCTCTGGGCTACAAACCCAATAGGTGGGGGAGGGTTTCACAGGGGTCACCTTTGACAATCATAAAACACAGATATTTACATTATGATTCAGAACAGCAGCAAAATGACAGTTATGAAGTGCAACAAAAATAATTTTATGGTTGGGGACAGCACATCATAAGAACCTATTCTATTAAAGGGCTAGGGCATTAAGAGGGTGAGAACCACTGACTCAGGGAAAACTTTGCTGTATCATGGTACCTTCTGAGGGGGAAACAGACTATACCTAATATGTCTCCAACCCACTGAGAGAAATTCTTCCAATAGCAAACATGCCATGGCATTTTATTTTTGAATGTTAATAGGACAACTCTGTGAAGCTGGTTCTCTTTCTACTTTTTTGTAGGTAGTGATTTGAACTGTGGTCACCAGATTTGGAAGGTGAGCATCTTTACCAGTTGGTTTTTTTTGTTGTTTTTTCGAGACAGGGTTTCTCTGTATAGCCCTGGCTATCCTGGAACTCACTTTGTAGACCAGGCTAGCCTCGAACTCAGAAATCCGCCTGCCTCTGCCTCCCGAGTGCTGGGATTAAAGGCGTGCACCACCACACGCGGCTAGTCTCCCATTTCTTCCTTTGTTATAGAACTTACACAGACACTAAGTTTTAATAATCATGGTATGATGTAGTTTTGTAAAGGGGCAATCTTAAGATGACGTTTAGTTTTGTACTACAGAAAAACTAGTAAAATTTACAGTATGTGCTAACTGCAATAAATAAAACAGAGAATGAGAAATAAATGGTCATTTATATAAGCATATGACTGAAAACATTTTAACATTTTAGTATACAAATACAAAATCATTTTTATCCATTTTAATGCAAATAATATTATGCAAATAATATTACACATAAATGTGATAATGACTACTGATTATCAACTTCACTGGATTAAGGAGCACCTAAGGAATTAATGAAGCACATCTCTGGGTTTGTTTCTAATGGCCATTCCAGAGGTAATTAGAAGATAAGGGCTCTAATCGAATTAATGGAATGTATAGTGGGATAGGGCTATCTGGAGGAAGCAGGACATGTGGGCAAGTCTCTGGGGTGATGATATCTTACCAAGCCTTTTGCTGTTTTCCATGATTCCTCTCTACCATGAAGTGAACAGTGCTTCCCTGTATCCTTAAGTTGTTTCTACTGGGTATTTTGTTACAATGGCCCAAGAGAGTCTAAGAACCAGACTCAAGCCTGTGCTCTACAGAAGTCAGATAAACAAGTATAGGCCTACTACATGCAATGAACAGAGAGAAAGCTGGAAAGGGCCTCAACGACTGGAGGGAGAGGATTCTTTTAGGAATAACATTTTGAAGAGATGGAAAGGTAAAGAGCAGAAGCAAAAAAACAGCAAACCAAAGGCTCTCTGGTCTATCAATTTACAAAAGACGCTCCCTGACAAAGAAAGGTAAAACTCAGGTTTCAAAGAAAATATTTCTAGCAGTGATGAGATTACAGACTGGCTTAGAGAAAGGAAAAACCTAATTTGATCTGCATCTTCATGGATAACTCCCAAATGCACTTCATAGGAAAGGGGAATCATCAGAGGCAAAGAACAGAAACAAATCTACATAAGTATAAAAACAGAGTCATAAAATTTGAGTAAGCCTATTGACAAAGAATATAAAAATTCAGAGCAAAAGCCAAGTAACACTAGCACACCTTTAATCAAAACTAAGCAAGCACCTGTCTATCCAACTCCTACAGGCTCCTGCGACATTCCCTCTGGTACGCGGCTAACTCGCAGACAGTATTTGTTACAAAAGCCAATATTATCTATCAACCACTGTATCTTTCAAACAGTTCCTAAGACTCAAGGAAATCTAAAATATATTTGCTCAACCAACTCAAATAAAGTAAAAAGGGAAAGAAGATTCACTGGCTAGAAAACATAGAAAAGATGTCAATTCTACCAACTGATCTATATGTTTAACAATATTTACTATCCAAGCCCTAAGCAAGATTATTTTGTATACATAGAATTCTGGAATTAATTACAGTTTGGCCCAGGACCAGGAAAGCCAAACAAACTTCATTCAGAAGAAGCAAGGAGAGAACTCTACGGTAAGACTCACTGCAGGCGAACAATGACTTAAGACTGTGGTACTGTTAAAGGAACAGACACAGAGTCGAGTAGTCAGGGAGGACAGTGACAAACAACTATAACCCCAATACTAGAGAAGCTGAGCAGCACGAGTTCAAGGCTAGCCTGAGCTACACAGCAGGTCTCTGCCTGAATTAAAAAAAAAAAAAAAAAGTAGAGAACTCATAAAAGCATGCACTTAAACATGTGCCAATGGTTTTTTAAAAACCTTTATTCTTGTATATGCCAGGGGAGGGGTGCACATGTGTGCAGCAGGCCAAGTGTAGAGCTCGCAGGCCAGCTCTGTGGAGCTGGCTCTCTCTACCTTACATGGGTCCCAGGGGTCAAACTAGTCTATCAGGCTTACACAGAAAGCACTTTTTACCCAAGATCCATCTCACCAATCCCTAAATGATGTTTGCCTAATGTACAAAAGTAATTCAAGGGGAAACAGGCAATTCAACACAAAGCACTAGATCAAATGCAACCAAACCTCAAAATGGGCTACACTATGAACTCTCACCAGAGGAGATCTAAAAAACACAATTCATGAAATGTATTACCTGCCCACTAAGGACTACAGAGGTGGAGGCCACCGCCTGGACAGACAGAGGTGTTTGCTGCCAAGCCTGACAATCTAATTCAATTCCTGCAACTCACAGGGTAAAATGAAGATAACCAATTCCTACAAACTGTTCTCCAAGCTCCACCTAATGCACAACTCTCCCAACCAACAAGTTTTTTAAATTATAAAAGTGGTTAAATTGTTATTCATTAAAATTATGTTTGGCCCAGGAAAACAAAAACCATAAAAACCAAAACATTTGAGAAATTATTAGCAAACCACATGCACAATAGTAAAACTTAGATGAAGCTGGAGCAGTGGTTCTTAACCTTCCTAAAGCTATATCCATCCCTTTAACACACTTCCTTGTGTCATGGCGACCCCCAACCATAAAATTATTTTCGTTGCTACGTCTTAACTATAACTTTGCCACTGTCATGAATCATTATATAAATATCTACTTTTAGTTGGACTTAGGCAATCCCTAAATGGGTCATGACCCACAGCTGGGAATTGCTGAGCTAGGGGATTTGGTGTTTACATGCTGCATTATCAGACTTGCTTGGTCCAGCATTTTCTGAATCTGCCCCCAATCCCCTTTTTAGTAATAGTAATGCCTATCTATTCCACTGTATGCTGAAATTAATTCACTTTTAGAATTCACAGGGTTTTATTGAGACTGTGAAGACTATGGGGGCTTCTGAAGTAGGATTAAATACACTTTGCATTATAACAATGGCCTCTGAGCCTTTGGGGCCTGGGAGTGGAATGTAGTGGTTTGAATGAGAATGTCTCCCATAGGCTCAAATATCTCAACCCTGGTGGTGACTCTACAGGCTATACCTTGCTAGGGCAGACTCTGAGGCTAGTATGTAGACTAATCTCAATTCCAGTTCACTCTCTCTTATTTCATGTTTGGGGCTTAACATGTGATCTCTCAGCTCCCTGCCATGATAGTCTCATCCCTCTGAGAGCACAAGTGAAAATAAACTCTTTCTTCCATGAATTGCCTTGGTCATGGAATTTTATTACAGCAATAGAAAAGTAAATACAGATGCTAAATAACTGGAAGATTTAAAAAAATATTTTCAATCCTAAAAAGTTCATGATAAAATTGGACATCAAAAAAGTAAGAAGAACTCAACCTGTATATCCATTAACATAGATGGCAACTCCACTAAATATTGCAGACGCTGTCCCATCCTTCTGCTTAGCAGCATCTGAGCGGAACTGCTCCTCCAGCTTCTGGACCTTGGCAGCCATGTACCCACCCTAAAACCAATAATAGAATGCCAGTAAACAACTGTGTCAGCTCCCCTGCCACACACTTTTAACTTAAAACCCTGACAGATTTACAAATACAGTCGCACTTTTTTTAACCTTAAAATAATTAGGCTTGACTGTTTTATTATGTCTTCAGAGTAAAGCCATAGATGACAACTACTGGTATACACTTTGTCCAAACAGCAAACCGCTTGCTTTTACTGACTATTAAAATTGTGTATGTTCACTATAATTGTTTTCAAAATCAGAGATATATAAAGAAAATCACATCTGATGCAAGCCCATTCTCTAACATTTTGGGAAGCTATTTCGAGCCTTTCTGCTAAGCACTAATTAGAATCACAGGTGATACTCCTTTACTCCCCACTGCTTTCCTCAAGGCCATCTAAGCAGTAACTGCAGTATTGTACTATATACAGAAGACGAACTGACAACACTTTACTTACTGGATACTTACATATTTCTTCCTATTTCTCAGTATTATTACCAATGCTGAGATAAATTAAAATATATTACCCTTGACGGTAAAATACAGTTCAAGGGTTAGGGTTTATGGACAGTGTTATGGTTTTCAATGCATTATGAAAACAGAAAGATAAATAATAAAGTCATATGTTACACCTTAAGCCATATGATAAACTAAAAAGAACAAAAATTATCTAGAAATTTAAGTATTCATTAAAACACACCCATTTTTCCCAGCCATCATTCTCTGCTCTCTTTCGCCATCCACCTCGCCTCATGGTGGAGCTTCTGTATGGAAAGAGAGAAAAAAAGTTAATCTTATACCATAATGTACTCTTCACTAACATTTAATCAAGGAAAATGGGAAATTTGAAAATTCAAACATTCAATGAACACAGACCGAAGTTCAATGCCAAGTAAACCTCGTCAATGCACCACCATTCTCAGGTGCCTTTACCAGGGAAACTGTCCAGAGCACCCTCTCTACCCGGCTAAGCCTCATGTTTAAACACTTTTCAACTGGGTATGAAGGACTGCGTGGGAAAGGATCCACACACTCCTTAATAACACTTAACATTCACTTTGCATAAAACAGCAATAAATCCAACTGTGCTGGCTAGTTTTGTGTCAACTTGACACAGCTGGAGTTATCACAGAGAAAGGAGCTTCAGTTGGGGAAATGCCTCCATGAGATCCAGCTGTAAGGCATTTTCTCAATTTGTGATCAAGGGGAAAAGGCCCCTTGTGGGTGGGACCATCTCTGGGCTGGGAGTCTTAGTTCTATAAGAGAGCAGGCTGAGCAAGGCAGGGGAAGCAAGCCAGTAAAGAACATCCCTCCAGGGCTTCTGCATCAGCTCCTGCTTTCTGACCTGCTTGAGTTCCAGTCCTGACTTCCTTTGGTGATGAACAGCTGTATGGAAGTGTAAGCTGAATAAACCCTTTCCTCCCCAACTAGCTTCTTGGTCATGATGTTTGTGCAGGAATAGAAACCCTGACTAAGACAGCAAATAACATAATCACACTTACTTGTTACCACTAATTAGTTAAACAATCTACTAAGTCCCTTCATCATGGCTCTTAAACTGTGTCACACTAGCCACTCAAGAATGCACACACATATCTGTCCTACAAAGTGTCTCCCTAAGAAGTTCATTAAAAGAATGCATCATAAGGGAATGATTATCTTGATAACAGATTAATAGATCTGGCGTTCTTAAGGCAACACTTAAAATCAACTGTACCACACAACACCAAGATTACCAAATCATGGCTGTTTCAAGCTTCAGGCTTAGGGACTAGAAAACCAGTTAAGTCATTCTAAGGACAAAAAAATTCTCTAAATAAATTCTTACAAAGTCAAGTTCTTTCCATCTACAAGTTGGGCTATCATTGAATTATCTTTCATAAATTTATACACTAGATTTTTCTGTAATTATATAGGTTTATATCAAAGATTATTATATAAAGCCTTATGTACTCTATCAAAGTTAAGTTAGCTTTGGTATGATTTATGAGAATATTCAACACTTAAAACATACTTTATCCACACATATAGATACTGTTTCAAATACTCTTGGTTCTTAAAGTGCCCTTTGATTTGGTTTCTCTCTCTGGCATTTGTATTAACAACAATATTGTATACATGAAAGATGGCTAAAAGACATGGAGAAATTGTCAGCCAAGTCCCAGTAGTGAAATAGGACAATTTTAAATGTTCTAGAAGCAAATGTATACAGGTCCTAAGAATGAAATACCAATTCTGTAGACAGAAGAGTTTTGCTTTTAAATTTGCTCTAGGCAAGTAAAAGGTTGTTCAATGGTGTATTCATTATCAAACTCAGAACTGCCATATATTTCTCTTAAATTCTCCTTAAGTAGCTTACTTTGCCAGTCCTAAAGACTTCATTCCTTAAGATTCAAAGAAATTCCTAATACAAAATTACTGGTTCAAAGAAACTCTCAATTTGTGCACCTACTTTTTACAAGCAAATGACTTGAGAATTCCACTCAGGTGTATGTCACAGTCATTAAACGTAGCTATCTGCAGTCATCAGAATGAGAATGTCCCCACAGACTCAGATATTTGAACAGGTAGTCAGCTGGCAGTGCTATTTGGAAAGGCTTAACAGGTGTGGCCTTGCTGGAGGAAGTACACCCCTGGAGGTAAGCTCTGGGAGGTTGAAGACTGTCGCCATTCCCAGTCTGCTCCAGCTGCCATGCCTGCTGCTTACTGACATGCTTCCCGTCATGCTGGATAGCAATAGGTTTGTACACAGCCTGATCTTATAGAGGCATTTTCTCACTTGAGGTTCCCTTTCTTTCTGATGACTGTACCTTATGTCACCTGACATAAAACTAGCTTGCATATTCATATAAACACATTCATATTTCACTGAGACCAACAAAAATCATATTTTATATACTCAAAATACTATAATGGAAATATAATAAATTGCCATTAACTGTTCATGTGATTAGGTAGTCAGAGTGTTTCAGGTCAGTCAGGGCTATACAGTGAGAGCCTATTTTAAAACAACAACAACAACAACAATAAAAGTCTTTTCCCAAGACTGGAGAGATGGTTCGGGGGCTGAGAAGATTCTAGTTCTGCAGAGGACCAGAGCCTGGCTGAAGCAACCACATCTCCAAGTTCACAACCACCTATAACCCCCGCTCCAAGCGATCTAACACATGGCCTGGATGCTACCAGCACTTACATTCATATGTGCACACCCCTATACACAGCCAAGAATCTGCTACACACGTACACATATATACACATATAATTAAAATAAAAATATGAATCCTTAACAAAAAAAATTCTGAAAATTCAGAATCAAATTCTGAACAAAGACCATAAAAAACTCTGCTAGAAGTGGTACAGACAAAACTAGCAATTGGACCACATTTGATAGCAATAAGAACCACATAGTATATGAGAGTTAACTACAAATAATTTATAGGATTGGTAGTATGATGTTAAATAAGGAGCTAAGTAAGTGTCTTAGTCAGGGTTTCTATTCCTGCACAAACATCATGACCAAGAAGCAAGTTGGGGAGGAAAGGGTTTATTCGGCTTACACTTCCATACTGCTGTTCATCACCAAAGGAAGTCAGGACTGGAACTCAAGCAGGAGCTGATGCAGAAGCCATGGTCCCTACAAGAAATGACCGAACGAAGGGAACCGAACGAGTCCCTGCTCTCTTATAGAACCCAAGACTGCCAGCCCAGAGATGGTCCCACCCACAAGGGGCCCTTGATCACTAATTGAGAAAATGCCTCACAGCTAGATCTTATGGAGGCATTTCCCCAACTGAAACTCCTTTTTCTGTGATAATTCCAGCTGTGTCAAGCTGACACAAACCTAGCCAGTACAGTAAGTAAAACTCTATTCTTATCATCTACAATGTGTCGTGATATAAAGGGTAAATTTCTACTAATCCATAGAGATCATCAAAAAAGAAGTGGTTTATCAATGCCTCTGAAGGATTAGCTACAGAAAGGTTGTCCACTTCAAGAGATTGATCTATTTATTTAAATAAGGCTTTATCTAAAGGGAGGAGGGCAATGGATCAGGATAGAAATAACCTGACAGAATAGTCCAAAAACTAATGAGCTGTTTTCTTCCTCTGTTCTTTGCAATTTCACTATGTATGCCTATTCATTAAGAAGCAATGGCCCAGCCAAGCTGCCCTGAGCAGCCTGCTAGCCCAAAGAGACCACCATTCTCCTGCCACCTCCATCGGACCTGAGGCTCCTGAACCATACAGAAGTGCAGGTCCAGAAACATACAGGCCAAGGATACCCATCAGAGGCCTGCCACACCAGGATCATTCAGGTTAACCAACCTCCCAGTGCCTACTAAAACAAGAGCATCCAGGGACCAAAAACATCCAGATGGCTAAAGGCCTTCGATACAACCAATCAACAAAAGCCAGGATGATATGACACCTCCAAGCACAGCTACCCTACTAAAGAAAGCTCTAAATATCCCAACACAACTGATACACACACACAAAAAATGATCTTAGTTCCAATCTTATAAAGATGATAGAGGCCTTTAAAGAGGAGATGAATAAATCCCTTAAAAAAAAATACAGGAAAATACAGAGGTCTTTAAAAAGAAAACAAAATAAAAATCCCTTAAAGATATACAGGAAATACAATTAAACAGGTGAAGGAAATAAATAAAACTGTGCAAGACCTGAAAGTGGAAACAGGATCATTAGAGAAAACACAAACTGAGGGAATCCTGGAGATAGAAAACACAGGGAAGAGAACAGAAACAACAGACACAAGAATCACCAACATTAGACAGGAGATGGAAGAGAGAATCTCAGGCAGAAAAGATACAATAGAAGAAATAAATCAGTCAAAGAAAATGTTAAAGGTAAAAAATTCCTGACACAAAACATCCAGAAAATCTGGGATACCATTAGAAGACCTAATCTAAGAATAATAGGAATAGAAGAGCCCTAGCTCCAAGGCCCAGAAAACATTCTCAACAAAATCATAGAAGAAAACTTTTCCAACCTAAAGAGATGCCTATAAATGTACAAGAAACTTACAGAACCCCAATTAGATTGTACCAGAAAAGAAAATCCTCCAGGCACTTAATGATCAAAACACAAAATCTAGAGAACAAAGATTGAATGAGTAATTAAAAACAGCAAGGGAGGCCAGGCAGTGGTGGCACACACCTTTAATCCCAGCACTTGGGAGGCAGAGACAGGCGGATTTCTGAGTTCAAGGCCAGCCTGGTCTACAGAGTGTGTTCCAGGACAGCCAAGGCTATATAGAGAAACAATGTCTCGAAAAAAACAAAACAAAACAAAAAACAAAAAACAAACAAACAAAAAAAAAAAAACAGCCAGGGAAAAAGGCTAGGGAACATACAAAGGCAGACCTATCAGAATCACACTGGACTTCTCAACATAGACTCTAAAAGCTAAAAGGGCCTGGGCAGTTATCCTGTAACCTCTTTTAAAAAAAAAAAAAACACAAACAAACCAAAAAAAAACAAAACAAAACAAAACACAGCTGCCAACCTAGACTACTGTACTGGCTAGTTTTGTGTCAACTTGACACAGCTGGAGTTATCACAGAGAAAGGAGCTTCAGTTGGGGAAATGCCTCCATGAGATCTAGCTGTGAGGCATTTTCTCAATTAGTGATCAAGAGCCCCTGGTGGGTGGGACCATCTCTGGGCTGGCAGTCTTGGGTTCTATAAAAGAGCAGGCTGAGCAAGCCAGGGGAAGCAAGCCAGTAAAGAACATCCCTCCATGGCTTCTGCATCAGCTCCTGCTTGAGTTCCAGTCCTGACTTCCTTTGGTAATGAACAGCAGTATGAAAGTGTAAGCCGAATAAACCCTTTCCTCCCCAACTTGCTTCTTGGTCATGATGTTTGTGCAGGAATAGAAACCCTGACTAAGACAAATTGGTACCAGCAGAGTGGGGTATTCCTGTGACAACCTGACCATGTTTGGGGGAGGACTGTGGAAGGACTTTGGAACTTTGGGCCAGAAGATCCATTCTGTGTTAAGAGCTCTNCACCATGAAGAGAGCCTATGAGAGGCTAGTGTTGAAGCCTAGTTACAGAAGCATTTTGGAGATGCCAGTACCATGAGATGACCACCAAGAACAGCAGCAGCAATGGAGTACAGGCACCTGGAGCCTAGAGGACAACGTGTGTGCTACAAAGGGCATGGCTGGAGAAGTGACCCAAGCCCTTGGAGGAGCCCAGAAGATCTGAGTTGAATCCCAGACACTGGACGGTTGGAGATTGACTTTTGCTTTTGATTGTGACTGTGCCCTGATATTTTTCCCTCTTGAAGGAAGTTTTTAAATCATGCCCATAGTTAAGAGACTTTGAATTTTAAAGTACTTTGAATTTTAAAAGATGTTTTAAAAGGATTGAACTTTTTAATATGTAAAGACTGTGGGACTTTTAAAGTTATTTAAGATCTTGGGGTTGAGTAAGAACTAAGGATTGAGGCTTAGTAGTGATGTATTTGTGTGTCAAGTTGACAAGGGGTCAATTGTACTGGCTAGTTTTGTGTCAACTTGACACAGCTGGAGTTATCATAGAGAAAGGAGCTTCAGTTGGGGAAATGCCTCCATGAGATCTAGCTGTGAGGCTGTGATCAAGAGCCCCTGGTGGGTGGGACCATCTCTGGGCTGGCAGTCTTGGGTTCTATAAGAGAGCAGGCTGAGCAAGCCAGGGGAAGCAAGCCAGTAAAGAACATCCCTCCATGGCTTCTGCATCAGCTCCTGCTTGAGTTCCAGTCCTGACTTCCTTTGGTGATGAACAGCAGTATGGAAGTGTAAGCCGAATAAACCCTTTCTTCCCCAACTTGCTTCTTGGTCATGATGTTTGTGCAGGAATAGAAACCCTGACTAAGACAACTACTATACCCAGCAAAACTCTCAAAGTTCGCAGCAAAACTTTCTTCATAGAAAATAAGACATTTCAAGACAAATCCATATTCAGACAATATCTATCCACAAATCCAGTCCTACAAAAAATACTAGAAGGAAAACTCCAACCCAAGAAGGATAACTACATCCACAAAAAACACAGAAAATAAGTAATTCCATACCATCAAAAACAAGGAAGCACAAACATACACACATAAACACATACCCACAACACCAACATCAAAGTAACAGGAATAACAATCACTGGTCATTAATATTATCTCTCAATATCAATGGACTTAATCCTCCCCCAAAAAAGACACAATCCAAGAGTATGGATGCAAACAGGATCCATCATTCTGCTGCATACAAGAAACACTCCTCAGAATTAAAGATAGCCATTACCTCAGAGTAAAGGGCTGGAAAAGAAGTTTTCCAAACGGGGCTGGTAAGATGGCTCAGCGGTAAGAGCACCCGACTGCTCTTCCGAAGGTGATAAGTTCAAATCCCAGCAACCACATGGTGGCTCACAACCATCCTTAACGAGATCTGACTCCCTCTTCTGGAGTGTCTGAGGACAGCTACAGTGTACTTACATATAATAAATAAAATAAAATAAAAGAAGTTTTCCAAACAAATAGACCCAAGAAGCAAGATGGAATAGCCATTCTAATATCTAATAATTAGAATTTCAACCAAAATTAATCAAAAGAGAGGGAAGGGCACTTCATACTTCATACTCAAAGGAAAAAAAATCTACTAAGATAACATCTCTCAATCCTGAACATTTATGCCCCAAACACAAGGGCACCTACATTTGTAAACGAAAACTGCTAAAGCTTAAACCACACATCGAACCCGGCACATTAATGGTGGGAGATTTCAATACCCTACTCTCACCAACTGACAGGTCATCCAGACAAAAACTAAACCAAGAAACAATGAAACTAACATTCGTTATGAATCAAATAGACCTAACAGACATCTATAGAATATTTCACCAAACACAAAATACACATTCTTCTTAGCATCTCATGGATCCTTCTCCAAAATTGATCATACAGACAGTCACAAAGCAAGCCTTAACAGATATAAGAAAATTGCAATAATGCCTTGCATCTAATCAGACCACCATGAATTAAAGCTGCACTTCAACAACAGAACACTGGAAAGCCTACACATTCATGAAACTTGAACAACTCTCCATACTCAATGATCTCCGGGTCAGGAAAGACATAAATTAAGGACTTTTCTAGAATTCAATGAAAATGAAAGCACAACATAGCTAAATTTATAGGACACAATGAAAGCAGTGCTAAGAGGAAAGTTCATAGCAATTAGGTACCTCCATAAAGAAATTAGAAAATTCTCATACCAGCAATTTAAAACTACACCTGAAAGCTCTAGAAAAATAAGCCCACCAAAGAGGAGTAGAGGGCAAAAATTAATCAAAATCAGGACTAAAATCAATCAGTTAGAAACAAAGAAAACACTACAAAAAAAATGAATGAAGCTAAGAGCTGGTTCTTTGAGAAAAACCAACAAAATAGACAAACTCTTAGCCAAACTAACCAAGAGACAGACAGTATCCAAATAAAATCAGTAATGAAAACAGAGACATAACAACTGACACTGAGGAAAATCAAAGAATCGTTGGGTCTTATTTCAAAAGCCTATATTCCACAAAATTGGAAAATCGAAATGTATGATTTTCTAGATAGACACCACTTACCAAAGTTAAATCAAGATCAGGTAAACTATTTAAACTGCCCCATAACCCCTAAAGAAATAGAAGCAGTCATTAAAAGTCTCCTAACCAAAAAAAGCCTAGGGCCACATGCAGAATTCTACCAGACTTTCAAAGAAGAGGTAATTCCAATACTACTCAAAACTATTCTACAAAACAGAAGGAACACTGCCAAACTTATTCTATGAGGCCACCGTCACCCTGATACATAAACCACAGAAGACTCAACAAAGAAAGAACTTCAAGCCAACTTTTCTTATGAACATTGATGCAAAAATACTCAATAACTGCAAACTGCGTCCAGGAACACAAAGACATTATCCATAAGATCAAATAGGCTTCATCCCAGGGACGCAAGGATGGTTCAATATACGAAAATTCATCAATGTGGTCCACCATATAAAACTGAAAGAAAAAAACAAATCACATGATTATCTCATTAGGTGCTAAAAGAACCTTTGATAAAATCCAACATCCCTTCATGTTAATGGTTATTAAAGAAATCAGGGATACTAGTCACATTCTAAACACAGTCAAAGCAATATACAGCAAGCTAATAGCCAAAATAAACAGAGAGAAAAGGCATTTCTTTTTTTCTTTTTCTTTTCTTTTTTTTTTTTTTTTTTTTTTTTTTGTGGTTTTTCGAGACAGGGTTTCTTTTATAGCCCTGGCTGTCCTGGAACTCACTCTGTAGACCAGGCTGGCCTCAAACTCAGAAATCTGCCTGCCTCTGCCTCCCAAGTGCTGGGATTAAAGGTGTGCGCCACCACGCCCGGCTGAGAAAAGGCATTTCTACTAAAATCAGGGACAAGACAAGGCTGCCCACTCTCTCCCTATCTATTCAACACAGTATTTGAAGTTCTAGCCAGAGCAATAAGACAACTAAAGGAGATCAAGGGGATACAAATTGGAAAGGAAGTCAAAGTATCACCATTTTCAGATGTATACATAAATGATCCCCAAAATTCTACCAGAGAACTCCTACACCTGATAAACACCTTCAGCCAAGTGGCTAAATACAAAATTAACAGAAAGAAATAATCAGTTGCCCTCCTGTATACAAATAATAATCGGATGGAGAAAGAAATTAGGAAAAAAATACACTTTACAATAGCCACAAATAACATAAAATATTTTGGTATAACTCTAACCAAGCAAGTAAAAGATCTATCTATATGGCAAGAACTTCAAGTCCTTGAAGAAAGAAACTGAAGATATCAGAAGATGGAAAGGTCTCCCATGCTCATGGAAAGGTACGACTGACCTAGTGAAAATGGTCATCTTATTGAAAGCAATCTACAGGGCAATCCCCATCAAAATTCCAACACAACTTCTAACAGACCTTGAAAGACCAATTTTCAACTTCATATGGAAAAACAAAAAAAACCAGGATAGCCAAAACTATTGTTTTGGACTTCAGGAAGAATCACTATCCCTGACCTCAAGCTGTACTACAAAGCAATAGTGATAAAAACTGCATGGTACTGGTACAGAAAGAGACATGTTGATCAATGGAATCCAATTGAAGAGTCAAAAATAAACCCACACACCTATGGACACTTGATTTATGACAAAGAAGCCAAAACCATAAAATGGAAAAATGAATGCATCTTCAACAAATGGTGCTGGACTAACTGGATGTCTACATGTAGAATGAAAATAGATCCACATTTATCACCCTGCACAAAACTGAAGTCCAAGTGCATCAAAGACCTCAACATAAAACCAGATACACTAAATCTCATAGAAGAGAAAGCAGGAAATACCCTTGAACACATTGGTACAGGAGACAATTTCCTGAATGGCTCAGGCTCTAAGATCAACAATTAATAAATGGGACCTCATAAAACTGCAAAGCTTCTATAAGGCAAAGACACTGTCAAAAGGACAAATTGACAGTGTACACATTGGGAAAGAATCTTTACCAACCCTACATCTAACAGAGGGCTAATATCTAAAATTTAGAAAGAACTCAAGAAGTTAGGTTCCAACAACCCAAATAGCTCAATTAAAAAATGGGATACAGAACTAAACAGAGTTCTCAACAGAGAAATCCTGAATGGCCAAGAAGCACTTCAAGTCTTCAAAGTCTTAAGTCACCAGAAAAATGCAAATCAAAACAACTCTGAGGTTTCATCTTATATCCATTAGAATAGCTAAGATCAAAACCACAAAGAGATAGCACATGCTCACCAGGATGTGGAGCAAGGGGAACACTTTGCTGATGGGACTGCAAACCTGAACAACTACTTTGGAAATCAATTTAGCAGTTTCTTAGAAAACTGGGAATAGTTCTACCTCAAGATCCAGCTATACCACTCCTAGGAATATACTCAAAAGATGCTCCAACATCCCATAGAAATTCAAAGCATCACAGCAGAATTATAATTATCTAAGTTCACTTCTGAGTATATATCCAAACTCTAAGTAGGGAAGCATTTATCTATGTACCTATATTCAGAGCAGCAGCATTCATAGTAGCTAAAAGGTACAAACAATCACAAATGTAAATTAATATAAGACCACAAAAACAAAATGTGCCATATACACATATGAAATGTTACTTACACTTAGAAAATTTAACAAATGGTACAACATAGTCATGAAAATACTATGCTAAGCAAAAGCGACCATATGTAAAACTAACAAAGTTTTTTTTTTTCTTAGCAAAGCCAAAAAGCTAGAGGGAAAAAAAGATACTCTACCATCCCACTCAGACTAGATACTTAAAGTAGTTACAAGAGACTGAAAATAGGATGGTGTGTTTTGGAACTGGGGTTAATAACAGGAAGCATCTTAAGTTAAGATGAAAGGAATCTTCAGATGAACAGCAGTAACGTCTGTTGAACATTGTATTAATGTTACTGAACTTCCCATTTTAAAAAATAGTTAAGACCAAAGAGATGGCTGAGCAGCCAAGAGCATCAGCTGCTCTTTCAGAGGACTGTGATGGGCTCCACTGACAGTACCCACATAGTGATTCACTGTCTTTAACTCCAGTCCTAGGAGTACCCAATGCTCTCTTCTGGCCTCTGCAGTTACTAGGCATGAATGTGGTACAGAGACGACATACAAGCAAGCAAAACAACCGTACACATAGAAACTTTAAAAAAAAAGATCATCAAATGTTAGGTTTTTATGTTCTAATAAGCATTTTTGCTGTAATTTTAAATACCTCTTTAAATTAAAGGCAGAAAGTTAGAAGCAAGCTACAGGATGAGACTGGCAAAGAGGGTGGAGAGCACAAAGCTGGGAAGAGTCAATGCTCCAAGAAGTCTGTGCAGTAGGGCCTATCACATTTTGCTTGGAATCAGGGGCAATGAGAGACCAAACACAAAGGCAATTTACAAAGGCCAAGTTCTGCCCTTAGGAAATGGTTAAATAAATGAAGTACAAGCCCACAGGCCTAAAAAAGTTGAGTGTCTGTACCAATGCACTCTCATTTTGTCCATAAAGGGTTGGGGTTTTCACATCAGACCAACAACCTCTATAATATGTTTAAATACAAAAAGTGCAGCTGCTTTTTGCGAGTTTGTTTTGGCTCGGCCACACAGAGCCAGCCACACATCAATGTCTCAGGCTGTGACTCTCACACTTCTACATTTTACAAGCAGTACACACACTCTTCAATGTCACACTTTATGAAGCCTAGCACATCCAACCTACATATGAATGTCAGGATTCTGAATTTGAAGGGATACACTCCAAGCTATTTAATGTGAACACAAAAGCTACACACACAAGTGAGAGGGCCCAGGAACTATGTCCATGAAAGCACAAATACTAGCTTTTATTTCTAGACTTGTTTATAGGGATTATAAACCAAGATGGTACACATTCTAAGAACAGTGTTATGTTTAAGATAGTACCCCACAGGCTGTTCCAGTCAAGCTTCAGAGTAACTACCTCCTCCACTTCTTCATTGATGGGTGCTCTTCCTCCATCTTTAGTCTCTTGTGCTTTTTTTTTTCTACTACAATAAAACAATTTCTATATGAGATGATATACATTTTTTTTAGGTTTTAAGTCAGGGTCTCCTAACTCCTACCCCAGCATCCCAAGCAGCTGGGACAACAGACAAGTGCCACACTCAGATAAGGCATTATCTTGAGCAACAGGAAGTCTGCACAGAACTCCAAGAGCTTTATTAATAAAGGTGGCTAGGAGCACTCTCCAAACCGAAACAATGAAGAGAATGGATTTGGCCTTGCTCATATCCTTTTCTGGAAGTGACCCTAATTATCTTTTCTTGGGAGTTTTCTGTTCCACTTCTCCCATTACTGACTGGTGTTCATGTTGTGACTGATCTTCACAACACTTCTACAGAACAGACAGGCCAACTACTGTTGCCTTCTAGGATAGAGAAGCTAGAATACTGATGAAGCTGACCTGCTAATTTGTGATATAAAATCCTATCTGTGTTTTTAGACACAGGGCTCACTGGCCTGGAACTTGCCATGTATTCCAAGCTGGCCTAAAATTCAGAGATTTACCTCCCTCTGCTTCCTGAAGGCTGCATTAAAGGTGGGTGCTATCATGCCCAGTTATACTTTTCTTTAAAATTAATGTTCTCATAGTTTCAAATGAGAAAACAACAATGATATTATCATGTGTTGCTATGGAAACCATTTCTACTGAATCAACCTCGTTTAGTACAATTCAGGAAAAACAGTGAGAACAGTAAGATGGCCTAACAGGTAAACATGCCAAGTCTGATAAGCCTAAGGGTCATGACCCCTTTGGGGTTAAACAACCCTTTCTCATGGATTACACATCAGATATCCTGTGTATCAAATATTTACATGATTTATAACAGTAGCAAAATCACAGTTATAAAGTAACAATAAAGATAATGATCTGGCTGGGGTCACCACTACATGAGGAACTGTTTTAAAAGTCACATTAGGAAGGTTGGAGCTACTGCTGTAGAGGGAGTGCTGGGACTGTCACAGATTGTTTCTTAACACACACACACACACACACACACACACACACACACACACACACGTCCCCACACCTACTACCTACACACACTAATTAAGTATAATTGTTTTTAAAAATAGAAAAAAACAGATGCTTTCCCACCAGAGAATTTAGCATCTATCTGTGGTAGACACATTAGCAGTCAAATTTTTAACAGAACTAAGGAGGAAAATACACCCTAAATATGTCGGGCAGTGGTGGCGCATGCCTCTGCACTTGGGTGGCAGAGGCAGGCAGATTTCTGAGTTCAAGGCCAGCCTGGTCTACAGCCTGAATTCCAGGACAGCCAGGGCTACACAGAGAAACACTGTCTCAAAAAAAAAAAAACAAAACAAAACAAAAAACATAAATAAACAAACAAACAAACCCTAAATATAAGGTCTACCAAGACTAATTTCAACTTGTCCATATGCATATAAAGTAGGGACACAGAGTCAACTTGGTCCTAAGTCACTAACTTTAAAAATCAGCAAAATCTTAGCTCTTTATGGACAGAGTTGAACCTGACCAACTCTACACTCTACTCTCATTTTATACATTTATTAAAACAAAACAAAACCCTTATTCATAGGCTGGAGAAATGGCCCAATGATTCCATAACTTAGAGTACTAAGTACTATTTTAAAGAACCAAGCAAGGTTCAACCCCCAAGCACCTTCATGGAGGCTCACAACCACCTGTAGCTACAGTTTCATGGGATCAGATACCTATTTGTGGCCTCCACAGACACTAATGACACATGTGGTAGAAACATACATGCAGGCAAAACACCTGTACATATAAAAGTAATTTTAAGATACCACTAACAGATATATCACTCTAAAGTATATATAAAAATAAAAACAAGAGCTGGAGAGATGGCTCAGGGGTTAAGAGCACTGACTGCTCTTTCGAAGGTCCTGAGTTCAAATCCCAGCAATCACATGGTGGCTCACAACCATCCCTAATGAGATCTGACGCCCTCTTCTAGGGTGTCTGTCTAAAAACAGCTACAGTGTACTTACATATAATAAACAAATCTTTTAAAATAAACAAATAAGCCTTTAAGACAATCATCCCTGACCAAAATAACAAGGCTATGTAGGAGAAAGAAAGAAAGAAAGAAAGAAAGAAAGAAAGAAAGAAAGAAAGAAAGAAAGAAAGAAAGAAAGGCATTATCTTCAATTTTCAAATTTTCTTTCATATTTCCTACATCTTTAATAGGATACAGAGTTGGCAACTGTTAATTACATTTCTTAGGTAAGAGTATGCATGTGACTAAATTCTGATCAGTGAGGCAAAATGTGCAGGCAAAGTGTCTGCCATATTCTTTATTTTTACCTTCCTAGTATCAGGGATCAAATATCCTATATTCTTTTTTAAAAATTGCTTAATTCAAGAATGCATTTGTAAAGTAAAATAGTTTCAACTGTAATCCCTAGAGAATGGCTAAATAAAAAGAAACTGGGGCCCTGAATAGCCTGAAAACTGAAATGTTGCCTACTCTGGATTAGCTGCCTACCTTTGGACTATCACAGGCAAGAGAAAAGTCTCAATACTATTTGCACTGGATCCACAGTCTTTTCCAGCTTAGCCTATATGCTAATAAACTTAAGAACACTTAAACATTTTAGTATTATTTATTCCACTTTAAATGAACTATACATAGTTTATACATCTTACTGTCTTTTATAATCTATCTGGATACACTGTTATGGAAAATGCCAATAAAAGTTTCTAATTCCTTGTCCTACTTAGCTTTGTTAATTTGGCATAGCTTAGATTCATCTAAGAAAGCCTCCACTAAGGAACTACCTAGATCAAACTGACCTACGAACAAGTCTCTGAAGAATTGCCTCCAGTTTTAATTAATGTAAGAGGGCCCAGACTACTGCGGGAGGAACTATCACTAGGCAGGTGGTTTGAACTGTGTAATAAAAGCTAGCTAAGCTTGAGACTATGAGTAGGCAATAGAGCAAGAAAAAAAAAAAGAGTCCAAAGAGAAAGTAAAACACTGTTGGCCATGCCTGTGGAAAAGCAGCAAATATTTATCTGTAGGAAACGTCAAGATTGCAGTCAATCACAGTAAACGTTGAAACCACAGGATTTCATGGGTCATACATCCAAGTCTAATAGTAGAGACAAAACAGGTAAGGAACAAAAGTAATATCAAAGAAGGGGGTTTTTCTCTGGAGCTGTGGTTCTCATTCCTGAGCATCGGAAAAACATAACAGGCCTATAAAACTAAACACAGACCACTGCATCCCAATTTAAATGATTTTGATTCAGAGACTACAGAGCTAGAAATGTGTATTTCTAGAAATTTCCCAGGTAATTCATAAACTAGTCATGGCTGTTTTTGCTGATATTTAAAGTGTACACAGAGGGGAAGTGAAGACAGAGACTAGCCCAGGAGCTGAGAGGAGAAGAGCATATAAGGAAAGGAGCAAATGCTGCCACATGAGTTCTGCCTGCATGAGTTCCATAGGATGCATACTACAGGTCTTTCCTGTCTGCTCGTCCACATTCCTCCCTTCCTAATCCAGATCAGATTAACAGTGTTGTACTGGCTAGTTTTGTGTCAACTTGACACAGGCTGGAGTTATCAGAGAAAGGAGCTTCAGTTGGGGAAATGCCTCCATGAGATCCAGTTGTAAGGTATTTTCTCAATTAGTGATCAAGGGGGAAGAGCCCCTTGTGGGTGGTGCCATCTGTGGGCTGGGAGTCTTGGTTCTATAAGAGAGAAGGCTGAGCAAGCCAGGGGAAGCAAGCCAGGGGAAGCAAGCCAGTAAAGAATATCCCTCCATGGCTTCTGCATCAGCTCCTGCTTCCTGACCTGCTTGAGTTCCATTCCAGTCCTGACTTCTTTCTGTGATGAACAGCAATGTGGAAATGTAAGCTGAATAAACCCTTTCCTCCCCAACTGCTTCTTGGTCATGATGTTTGTACAGGAATAGAAACCCTGACTAAGACAAGTGTCCTTCAAACACACTGTCATTTGCAGTTTTCAAGGTAAGTAAAGTACAAACCATAATGCAAGGTAATCAGAGATGAAAGACTTACATAAAACTAAATACTAGATCCTACATTAGAAGCACTGACAGAATGCAATCAGTGCACAGAGAAAGCAATCAAACTCAGGTTGGAGAAGAAAATTTACCAAAGCAACACTTAAAGGGAGATATAAGCTGAGAGCAGTAATGAATACGTGTGCTGTTAAAGGTAGAAAGGGGTAGGGTAAGGGAGAAACAGCAGTTAGAAAGAGAAAAAAAAAATCATGAAACTACAAAAAATACAGAGACGCTTAAGGCAACATGCTGGAATTAACTGGGAAGTAGGTCCAGTGGCCAGCTGTAGTAGATGAACATAGCTGAGGAAGGTAACAGAAGGCCTTGAGTATCAATCTAAGAAACTTAAATCTTCATCTTGTGTATTTCACTGTACAATGTAAAACTTACAAGGTAAATGAGTATCAGTGATATGCAACTAGAAATAATTTCCTTGGGGGAACTATAAAGTTTAAAAATATGATCTAACTTGGTGTTGAGGAAGTGGATCCGTAGCAAAGCGATTGTCCTTCAAGCATGACACCCTGAGTTGGGAGTCTTCAGCACCTATATAAAAAAAAGCCCACCATGGTGGCATGCAGCTTTAATCCCTGGAGTCTGAAGTGAATCTCTGCAGCTCCCTGGGCAATGATCAGCCTGGCCTAGCTGAATGGATGAGCTACAGGATCAGTGAGAGTGCCTATCACAGAAAATAAAGGCTCGAGTAATCGAGAACATCAACACTGACCTCACAAGTAGTACACACACACACACACACACTGTACACACCCTACGCAGTATGTGTGTGCATGTGTCTGACTTTTCTATATGTTCCATTTTTGAAAGTCTCTTTTCTTACTAATCATTAAATTCAATGTAACTACAAATGAACATAAAAAGGAGAAAATTTAAGTTGCCAAAACTTCTGAATTCTTCCCTTGCCTTCATGCTGAGACTTCTCATATATAGAAAGAAAACTGCTGCCTTTAAAGATGAGATGCTATATTCTTCAAGATACTCAAAGGGTAATTCAACTTAATTTGAGCTCATTTAGTACACTATGCTTTGGTTGGTTGGAGCGTGTTCCGTTTTAAGACTGGCTCTCACATAGCTAGGTCTGGCCTTAAATTCACTAGGTAGCTGAGGATGATGGTCACAAGCACGATTCTCCTGCCTCTACCTTCCAATTCCTGGACTACAGCTATCTACCATAATGGCTACTACTATACCTAACAGATTCTGAGAAAGTTAATTTCAAGAGAGTTTAATATGATCTTTAAAAGACAATTAGAACATTTTCTATTGGTAGTAATGGACTTGCAGAAGAACATTAGCCTCCACTATCACAAATCTGAACAGTGTCAGTACTGCCTCTTAAGCACTAAAACTCCAAACAGCAATCTTCAGAACATTTTACAAATCTAAGAAATTCATTAGTAATACTTCCATCTCAACCACAAAAATCTCACTTATTTTTCAGTAAATTATCTAGATCAAATAATTCGATTCACAGAAATGACAAATACCAAAATTTTCAGACAACTGAGTATTTTAAAAACCAGAAAAGTGGGGCTGGTTAAAAGTCAGTGGTTAAAAGCATACTGGCTGCTCTTCTAGAGACTCAGGTTCAATTACTAGCACCCACAACTGTCAGGAACTTCAAGATCTGACACCCACATACAGACATACAAGCAGGCAAAACACCAATGAAATAAAATAAAAAATAAAGGGGGGAAAAAAAACCCAGAAAGTATCTATAAACCCAACTACAACAGAAGCTACATAAAGAAAACATTTGACTGAAACAAACATCAGCCTGGGTTTCAGATTCTATTGTATCAATAGAAACATTACAATCCTCAACAGAAGCAATCCTTTCAGATTATGTATGAGGCAGGAGACAGCTATTTCCTCTGAATTTCCTTTTGGAAAGGTCAGGAGGCCTTTGAAACTCAGGATTTACTTTACTTTACTTGGAAGTTTCATGGGACCTTTCCCCAAGGTTACACAAGCAGTTAACAATTTACTAGGCTATAGCTCAGTGGAAGAGAAGTAGCCCAACACAATGGAAAGGAGATCCTACACTCAACAAACCTAAATCAAAATTTCAGCTACATAATTCAGACTGTGCCTAAAAGGTGAAAATGGTACAGTCTTAGTAACCTCAGATGTAAGAATGAGAGTTTAGATATTATATAGCCATTGTTGTATGACTAAACCTTCAAGAAGTTCCTCTTAAACTTTCAGTGGGATCAAGAAAGACTAAGCCCGGGGCTGGTGAGATGGCTCAGCGGGTTAGAGCATCCGACTGCTCTTCTGAAGGTGATGAGTTCAAATCCCAGCAACCACATGGTGGCTTACAACCACCCGTAACAAGATCTGCCGCCCTCATCTGGTGCGTCTGAAGTCAGCTACAGCGTACTGATGTAGAACAATAAGAAATGAATCCTTGGACCGGAGAGACCAACCGGAGCAAGCGAGGCTGTCCAGAGCGAGTGGAGCGAATGGGGCGGCCGGGAGCGAGTGGGGCTGGCCGGAGCAAGCTGAGCCGGTGGGAGCGAGCGGGGTCAAGCAGAGCAAAATCCTGGTTCATATTCATGTTAGACTCAAGTACAATCATACATAATACTAATATCAATCAGACATCTTTTTTGTCCACCCCTACTCATCACATGGAAAGCCATGGGGACAGATTGTAAACTTCAATCCAAACACTAGAACCTAAGTAAAACAACAGCAGCAAAACCTGGTTTGGTGGTACATAGCTGTGCTGGTGAAACGTAGACTTAATGTTCTCCCTAGCTAGCCAGCCTAGCCTACCTGTCCAAACTCCAAGCCAGTGAAAAACCCTGTTTTATATAAAAATAAACAAACAAACAAAAAACAGTGGATGGCACCTGAACACCTCTGGCCTGCACACGTGCAAGCTCACATACACCAAGCCACAGAACCAAACCAGCCTATAAAAGGTTTTTCATGAGCCAGTAAGATAGCTTAGTGGGCAAAGGTTCTTAAAGTAAAGCCTGATGCAATCAATGAGTTCAATAGCTGGGATCTAAACAGTAGAAAGAAAAACCTGACTCCTACCAGATATCCTCTGACCTCCACACATACACAAATAAATAAATGTAAATTTTAAAAGGGGGCTGAAGCATTTATCATCAAGCATGAGGATCCAAGTTTCTTACCTATGTAGTAAGAGGATCATCTTTGCACAAATTGTCCTCTGACGCATATAACCATATGCAAACAAAATAAATGAATGTAATTAAAAATAAATACATAGGTTTTTCAAATCATCTCTTCTTGACCAAGTAGGAACGCACACAATGTAGCTGTATTATGACAAAATCTAACTCCTTCCTGGTGTCAATTTTCTAAGGATACACTCCTCAGAACAATGTAACTTTAAAAGTCACAAAATCATCCATACAACTGTTAAGACACTTAAATGTTGATGGTCTCTTTTGAGTAGTCCAGACTTCCCTGTCTTAGGTTTACAGAGATCACTTAAACACCGCTAACTCTCCTCTCTCAAACCTTGTGTTTCCTCTCCCTCAATGTCCATTTTTTTTTTTTTTTTTTTTTTTTTTTTTGGTTTTTCAAGACAGGGTTTCTCTGTATAGCCCTAGCTGTCCTGGAACTCACTTTGTAGACCATGCTGGCCTCGAACTCAGAAATCCACCTGCCTCTGCCTCCCAAATGCTGGGATTAAAGACGTGCGCCACCATGCCCGGCAATGTCCAAGTTTAAATGGGTATTAAATTCTTCATAAATTACAATTCTGGGACTGGCTCCCTGGTTAAAAGAACTTGCTGTGCAATTGTGAGGCCCAGAGTCCAAATCTCAGACTGTGCAAACCACCTCAAACTACAACTTCCAGGGATCAGGCCTGGAAGGAACATACACTTGCAAACATATGACAACAATGAAAAACTTGCAAGGGCGTTAGGACCCTTGGTCATGAATCAGGGAGAAGTGAAACTCCCAGTTCCTTTTGTACCATGTGACCCAACCAAGTACTATCATCTCTACAAACCTGTTTCTTCCTAAGTGTGCCAATTTTATACAATGCTTCTGAATATTAAATGAGGAGCCACTTAGCAAAGAGCCCTAGAAGATAGTCCAACTTACCAATTATTACTACATTTTGGAACAAATGTTAAAGAGACAAGCAGTATTTCTAAGTTTCAGGCACAAGGCTTAGAATCCTATGACTTAAAGTTGAGACTGAGATATAAAAGAAATTACAAAAATCCATTTTGCCAAGGACATATGCTAAGTAAAAATATCTAGTGTTAAGCAGATATAATTGCCATGTGCAGAATCTTACATTTGTAAGAATAACTTGATGCATTAACTCAATTATTACAAAGTCATAGTCTCATTTTCATAAACTCTAAAGGAAAAAAATGCATTAAAAAAAGAGACTAAAAGGTAGGGATATAGAATATCACTAGGTTGCTTTAAGTGCCAAATTGAGAAACAAAATATAGCATGTAGGGAAAATTCCTTGTGCAAGATGGCAGAAAATATCCCACCAGAGATGATCAAACACCTCTTCTTCCTAAACACTACAAAAAACAGACTTCCATAAGATCGCCAACTACTTTCCTGTCTGAAAACAAGAAGCCCCTGCAAGCTCTCTCACCACGATCATATTTCCAGTACAATCTCAAAGCAAAACATAAGAAAGCCACTCTGGTGGGTGGCTGTAGGGAAAATTACTTAGCATCTTCTTTAGATTGAAAGATAAATCTTATATACACAATAAAACTAAAGTGAAGCTATTCTCAACAGTTTTTTATTTTATTCTAGATGGAGAAAGTATTTTAAAAGTCAAGTTTTAGTAAGCAACAAAATTTCATTCAAAAAAATACAATAGAAAAATGAATTCAATTTTATCTCACATCAACAGTAAAAAATGTCAGAAGCCGGGCAATAGTGACACACAACTCTAATCCCAAAACTCTGGAGACAGAGTCTTACATTTGAGGCCAGCTCTGATCTACAGGCTGGTCTAGGACAGTAAGGACTACAAAGAGAAACCCTGTCTCTAAAAAAAAAAAAAAAAAAGATGTTGGTACATGAAACAATTATGTTTAAGGTTTTTTGTTTGTATTGTTTTATGTAATAAGAACTGAGGAGAAGACTCGGTAAGTTCCTGCTCTGCAAACTTGAGGACCTAAAACTCTGGTGTGGTGCTGCACATTGCTTTCTAACTCCAGCAGATACAAATCCTAGGGTCAGCCAGTCAGCCCAAATGGCAAGCTCCAGCTTCAGAGACAGACTGTGACTCAATTGTGACCTTATGGTAGCGAGCAACTGGAAGGCATCGGACAGAGACCTCTGGCCTCTACACACAGCATAGGAAACTCAGACCTGTGTTCTTTAACATGTATTACTCACTGTAATGCTATGAAGTAGGTAATACTCTAGTGGTCACAGAGCTGAATAACATGAAGCACCAGAAGTCATTAATTT
Source organism: Mus minutoides (assembly GCA_902729485.2). Lineage (NCBI taxonomy): Eukaryota > Metazoa > Chordata > Mammalia > Rodentia > Muridae > Mus > Mus minutoides. Next base: position 1,955,950 of record LR749615.1, read on the forward strand.
GTCCAGGGTCATGCAATCAGTAAATGGGAGCAGGCAGGCTATGGACTGAAGATGTCAAATGTTCAAATCAACTACAGCAATTATTGTTAACAATTTTTACAAAGAGCCTATCAGGTGCCAGGCACAGTTCTGAGTACTAGGGATAAAATTGCGAATAAATCTAATAAGATCTCCACCTGTAGTTAGGAAGAGAGAGCCAACAAATCTAAAGGGAATAATTAACAAGTGAAAAGTATATCTGATCATAAATACAAAGGAGAAAAATATTTAATTTAATGTAAAAGCAAACAAAAGAGTCAAATGACAAAAAGAGGGAGAGACTTGCTTCTCTTTTAGAAACTAGGAAAAGTTCCCTCAAAGTAAAACCAGCAAGAGAAGACAAGAGCAGCTACCACCAGCCAGAAGAGGGTGCTGTCTACCTGCCTGGGTCCTGAAGCCAATAGTGAGAGTCATGGGCTAAGGCTAAGGCTAAGTGGACAGCTGCCCTGATGGCAGGGAGGAGCTTAGATTCAAACTCCATATGTAACCCAGAGCTTTTGGAGGATTTTAACTACAAAAAGTTCAACCCAAGTTCTTTTTCAAAAGATCATTCTGATTGCTATGTGAGGAACAGTAAGCAAAATAAGGATATCAGTGAGGGCACTAATCCAACAATCTAAGAAAGGTTAACCGTAGAACTTAAGACTTGCATCTGTGCATGGTTTGCAAGGAGATGAGATACTAAAAGAACCTGCAACTTGTCTTATAACTGAATTATCACACTTCTTATACTTTCAGGTTCTGTTCAAAGAAAATTAAAAAATTTTTAATTTCTATTAATATCCACATTAATGTTTCAGATGGCACTGTTGTTACAAGAAAAGAAGTAAAAAGTATTTTTTGCTTGTTTTTCAACATTCTGTTTAACTTGCCCTATGATTTACTTTGGTTTTGTTTTTTTTCCGTTTTTCGAGACAGGGTTTCTTCTGTGTGGCTCTGGCTGGCCTGGAACTCATTCTGTAGACCAGGCTGGCCTCGAACTCAGAAACCAGCCTGCCTCACCACGCCCAGCCTACTTTGGTTTTTATTTCTGATGGAGTCTAACTATGCAGGCCCTAACTGGTCTGCACCTCACTGTGTAGATCAGGTGGCTTCAAACTACCAGAGATAACCCTGCCTCTACATACTACTTCTGAGATGATCTGAGCCTGGTTCATACTATGATTTACAATTCCATACATTCTAATAAAACACTAAGAATCATACCAGCCTTCAGTATCTGTTCACTAGTAGACAGCAGGTACCTAAGGTCTCCTATGATTAGTTTTCTTCTCATGGTCTTCTCTCCAGCATATCAGGCCCTATTTAGTACACAGCTACAAGAGTATGCCACAGAAAACACTTACCTGTAGTTTCATATTCTTATTAAACGCCTTTCACTTAAGAACTAATTTATTAGTCAGTTATCCAAACTGGAAAATGATGTCTTCCAACTATGAATGAAAAGCTTGTCCAAATAGCAGAGAAAAAAATTCAAGCCCATATGTAAATGCTTTGATCTTTCCACTTCAAAAGCCATTAGATACTGTATGTTTGTTAAATATAGGTATATGTAGTCACTGGAATGTATTTACAGTGACTGGCTGTTGAAAACAGGTTTTCCTTCCTTCCTATTTAGAATCCTAGTTTTCAGTGTTAAAGAAGTGGAGTTACATATTTAAGCACATTAATTTTGAAAATTTGTATTTTTCTACCTGAGATGACATAGAGATTTAATATTAAAAGTGATTCCCACCCTTAAAAAAATGAACAAATATGCATTATTTACCATAAAAAGGAGTAAAGTTTCATGACAAGATACACGATTTGGTACATACTGACCTCAAAGGACCTACAAGACACAAGCAAGAAAACAGAAATTCAAGAAAAATGGCAAGTAACTAGACCAAGCAATGAACGAGCGCACTCGTGCAGACTGAATTCCTGGATGGAGAGCTCCAGGTAAGCTTCCAAGTGTCCTGCACAGGTAGCACTGGAAGGGCGGGAAGGGTATTATTCTAGCAGCATTTGCCTGGGCAAAGCCCGGTCAATGTGGGAAAACAGACTTATGGAGGTAACACTAAGCTGAGCTAATGTGCACTCCATAGGAACAAGATTGTGGTATTATTATTATTCTACGTAAAGGAAGAACAGGGACTAGAGAAGTCAGAGACCAAGCAGATAATTTAAGAGCTGTTACATAGCCCTTAATAGTTAGAAATCCTTTTTATGAGGTCCTTGTTTTTAATCTACATACCATTTCTACTTTATACCCAAGAAACACACGGTGAAATCCTAGGCATGTATCAACTGTAATGTTTTTTAAACAATTAAGGAACGATACTACAGGAAGGTCCGGGCTTTGCAAACCCGGGACGGGAAGAGTCTCCAAACACAAGTGCCCTCTCGGTCCACCCCGACTGTTATTTTAACAGCACACCCAAGTGTGAACAGAGCACCTGTACAAACACTTGGGGACAGGTGTCCTGCACATGAAGGGGACAGATAAGTGACAAGGGAAAAGGAGTGAGAAAAACACTGCCTCCGCGATGCCTGAGAGCAAGGCAGAGGGGAGAAGCCGGTGCACCGGGGACGATCGAAGACCCGCGGCGAGGGCCCCGGGTCCCCCCTGCCACGTTCTGCAAACGCTGTCGGAGCGGACACTCGAACGCGCGAGGGAATGAATGGCCGGCCAAGCGCCGGCGCAAGAGGAACCGGTGACTTGCGACGCCGGCGGCGGGACTAGGAGGCAGGGCCGCGGGCGCCCCGGTCGGCGCGCGGAGCGCGGGGTGTGGAGAGGGAACGGGAGGTCACGCGTTACATAACCCGGCGGCCGGAGGCGCAGGGGCGGCGCAGCGCGGCGCGGCGGGCAGGAGGCCTCGCAGCAGCACCGCGAGCTCCCGGCCTCGGCCCCGGCGCCTCGGGCCGCGCGTGCGGCGGGGACGGCGGAGGCTCGGCGCCCCTCCCCCACCCGCCGGCCCGGGGGTCGCTCACCTTCCGCGCCGCCCCAGGCCACCATGCCCGGGCCCAGCCGCTTCCTCGGGCCTCGCGGGCGCCGCCGTCGTTCAGTGTCCTCCCCGCGGCTGAGAGGAACGCCGGGGAAGGCAACCGGTCAGGCGGCCGCCCAGCCGCACCACACCGCACCGCGGCCCACGCTCCCTCAGTCGCGGCGCCCGCTTCGCGCCTCCGCGGCAGCTCCGCCCCTCCCCCGCCGCTCCTCCGGCGCGCGCCCGGCTCCCCCTCCCGTCCCCGCCGCGGCCCGCTGGCCCGGCCCCACTCGCACTCACCGGGCGCGGCGCACGCGCGCTGCTAGCGCCGGGCCCGAGGCGACCCCGGCCCCGCCCTCCTCTCGCGCCGGCGCCCGCGGGGGGGTGGGGGGGAGGGAGAGAGCAGCGCCTCGGCGGCACGTGACCGTGCGGCTGGCTGGGCGGAGGCGGCGCGGGACCCGCCGCATCACCACGCTGCCTCCCGCCGGGGCCGGCTGGCTAATGGTGCTGCAGCTACGCGCAGCCGTGCCCCACCACGCCCCGCCACGCCCGGGCTCCCCAGACGCCGCGGGTGCCCGGACTAACCCGTCGGACGACCGCGCAGGGTCGGCCGAGGCGTGAAACGCGTCTCCGCACCGCGCTCTGACTGATGTGCGGCGCCACCTAGCGGCGACCAGGACGCTCACAGGCTAGCACATGCTCCGTCGGCGAGTGGAGAACCGCGGCCCACACGGTTCTACGGGAATGCTGGGTCACTTGCTGGCAGCCAGCTCGGCTGTGCCCAGACACGACATCCCACACAATCTTACCACTGCCGGTCCTGTGCTCTACCTGCCTTTCCCACATGCAACACACAGACCTGAAGAAAATTGCTTTCCCTTGTGATGGTTAAAAAAAAAAAAAAAAACCAGCAGCTACACACACTTATTCATGGATGCTAAATACACCTAGCAAAAAAACAGTCCTATCATAAGGCCCATTTTCCCCGCCTCTGTGGTGTCTGTTCAAAGGGAGAATGCATGGTTATTGTGATAGTCTTTATTGTTGGAATGCTCAAACATTAAGCCAACCAACTCCTCGCCCTAGACTCAACACTTTGGTTCCTTCTCCACCTTAAGACATTTGAAAGGAGTTTGCAGGCACTTAGAAAACAGTAGAACTCTTTAAAACTGACTTTGCAAACCTGAGGTTCCTTTCCCAGAAAGACAGGAGATAATCAAAATCAATCAATCTTTCTCTCTCTCTCCCCATATATACATTTGTATGTATATATACATATGAAATATAGGTCTGTATCAATTTTAACCTCTCCCCCTCTGCTCCACTTGCTCTTCTTTGTGAATTCAACTTCAGTATTCCCTCCCCACCCCCTAGAAAGTTGCATGTTTCTCTGGACCCACAATAGAAGAGATAGATACAGTGTAATTTCAGGAGTTTCAGAACAAGCTGCAACACCACCAGCTTGTGTAATGAAATACCACAGGGGGGGAAATGAGGCTTGTGAGGAGTTTTTAAAAACTGTCTCTGCACAGCAGTTATTTCCAATAATAAAAACACCAAAACTTTATTTCTGAGGCTGAAAAATAACTTATGAACTCTTTTTCTCTTCTTTCATAATCAAAGATTACTTTTTTCTGTATTTTTCTCAAGCAAATAAACAAACTGTCCCGTCTTAGTTTGCTTTCTTTTGCTGCGACAAACATTATTACCAAAACAACTTAAGGAGGAAAAGGGCCTTTTCACCTCACAGTCTGCAACCCACTGGGAAGGGAAGTCAGGACGGAACCTGGATGCAGGAAATGAAGCAGAGACCACTCAGGAACCCTACTCACTTCACTGGCTTGCCTCTTATGGCTCGCTCCTCTATTCCTGATACAACCTGCCCAGGGTTGGCACCATCCACAGTGGGCTGGACCATGTCCCAGAGACTTGCCAACAGGCCAGTCTGATAGAGGTGTTTTCTCAGTTGATGTTCCCTCTTCCCAGATGACCCTAGCTTGGGTCAGGTTGAAAAAAAGTGGAAAGATGTCTTTCTCTGTAAAAGAAACAACAGAGAGGTGAGCAGAAGTAAACGGTAGATAAATTCTAGAGTCTGCGTTATGAACAAGTTTGCCCAGGGTTTATTTCTATCTACTTCAGAAAGTTCTTATTTTAACTTATTGTCAACATTCACTTGTCCATCTATTTATTCTCTCTCATAAAGACTATTTTTTTCCTTATCCAAGGTGAGCTAGGCTTTGGAGACAGCACCTAAGATGACCCATCTGGACCCCACACTTGGGAAATCTTTCGGGGATCTGTACCTTTTCACTCCTTTCCTAAGCTTCATTAAAATAGTTTTTTTTTAAATTTAATCATTTCTGACACCTTAAGAGGCCCGTAAGAATGCAGGTCAATGACCCTTTTAGGGTTATGGGTAAAAGGACATGACTTCTGCTACAAATTCACTTGGCCTCTGGCAGTAAATATATATCTGTGTGTGTGTGTGTGTGTGTGTGTGTGTGTGAGCATGAAACTTTTTTTTGGGGGGGGGGTTTCAAGACAGGGTTTCTCTGTATAGCTCTGGCTGTCCTGGAACTCACTTTGTAGACCATGCTGGCCTCGAACTCAGAAATCCGCCTGCCTCTGCCTCCAGAGTGCTGGGATTAAAGGCTGCACCACCACGCCCGTCGAACATGAAACTTTTTTTTTATACTTTTTTTAATTAGATATTTTCTTAATTTNGTTTAGTGACTGATTATGGGATGGATCCCTGGTGGGTTAGTCTCTGTATGGTCCATCCTTTCATCTTAGCTCTAAACTTTGTCTCTGTAACTCCTTTCATGGGTATTTTGTTTCCTATTCAAAGGAGGAATGAAGTATCCACACGTTGGTCTTCCTTCTTGATTTTCATGTGTTTTGCAGATTGTATCTTGGGTGTTCTTAGTATCTGGGCTAATATGAGCATGAAACTTAAAGTTTGTTCTGGAACTCTTGGCAGTGGTCTGCTCACAGTGATTCACATGGCCAGGTAGTGCTGATTATTACAAAGCATTCCATCCATTATGCTGACAGATGAAATAATAAGAGGGCGTGACTCAAGCCCACGTGAACAGAAAGAGGATGTTGGAAGCAGAGTTGGTTTGCCAGGACTTAACACTCTCAAACATACATACAGGTTCGTATTTAAACAACACAGTTCACAACATTCATTGTGACCCAATGAGTAGTCAGTCTTTCTCTGTATATGGTATACCCTGTATGCTCGTGGCCAAACATATGATTTCCTGTCTTCAAAAAGCTTCTAGTGTGATGAAAAATGGGTATTGGAACCTAGGCTCTCTCCATCCACCTTGGGAGAGGCAGCTACTGACATGGGTCTCCCCTGTCCATTTTTGCCTAATCCCTGCCCAGGGAGATAGCCCCTGGGAGAGCATTTGTTGAGCAATAACCTCATTGGCACTACACATAAAGACAACTAGGACACTGTCGGGCGAAGTGTCCAGGTTGACCACATTTAAAGCAACCCTTTGGAGGGCCGGAATTTTGGAGGGCTGCACCAACTGCGAGGTGGACAGCTTGTGATACCTAATGGGTAAAGGTGTCCACATCACAGCAGAGGAGAATCATCTCACCAAGATCTTTATCTTTAAAGTTGCTGGCAACACAGCCTGACAGGCCGAGTTGGCTTTCTCATAAGCCAGCTGCTTAATAACAATATCGTCTGATGCATCATGGCCCACGATTCTCTCTGCAACCTCAAGTAGGCGACTCACAAATTCGGTATAATCTTCCTGAGCTCCCTGGATGACCTTGGTCAGGGGTGTGATAATCGAGTCTCTGGCCGGAATTGTCCGCCAGGCACTGAGGGCGGCATTAGCGGTCTGTGCCAGGAGGCCGATAGGAAAGTGCTGTTGGCGAGCCTCGGATGCGTATTTGCCCTGGCCACTAAGTTTTCCAAAAGTCCGGGTCGCAGAGGGCGACCGAGGGGATTTTTGGTTAAGGGCTGCAATTGACTGGCAGCGGCTGAGGAACTCGGCTTTCCGCAACAAAAACTGTCCACGTGTCAAGACAGATTGAACCACTCGCACCCACTCACCGGGAAGCTTGTACCAGGAGCTGACTGAAATGGTGAGACAATCAAGAACATAGAGGGTAAAAGGGTCATTGAGTCCATAGGTCCTGACCGCAGTGTTGAGCTCTTTCAGGCTTTTCAAATGTAATCTATGGAACTCTCTTCTTGTAGCAGGCACAGGCACCTGTTCTTCAGTTTCACTTTCTCCTTCACCAGCAGCCTCCTCCTTGCTGTCAGATCCAACAGGGTGAAGATTATCAAGGGCAGGCGCGGTGGGGACAGGTTCTGCTGGGGTGGCCTGAGGAGAGTCCGTGGGCGGGATGCCTTGTGCATTGACCAATCCAGATCCCAAGTTGGGTCTTTGCGTTTGAAGGCCCTTGACATCATCTACAAGCTGTCTCACCATTTCAGTCAGCTCCTGGATAACGTTTGTGGTGCTTTTCTGTACTGTCACCTGGGGTGGCATGGGTCCACACTGAGAACGCGGCGCGGGGACGGGTTCGAGCTTGCGGCCAGCCTCCACCTCCCGCGCCGCTTGGCGAAACTTGTCCACCAGGTTTTGCAGCAGCGGGTTGTTGTGCAGCTTGGGCTTCGGCGAGGGCCCCTTGAGGCATATGGGACAAGCTCAACGGTAGCCATCCACGTCTCCACGCTTCGAGTCCCACAGGTCATTGAGGCACCAGAGACAGAAGCTGTGGCCACAGGGCAGCGTGGTGGGCCACTTTAGCAGCCCTTGGCAGATAACGCAGCTCAGATCTTCCTTGCTCAGCCACACGGGGACTGCAGTGCCGGAACAAGCGGCCGCCATAGTTAGGAGACAGCCAGGAAGCCTGTTTCTAGTCTCATCCTCATTCCTGTATTCATTGAAACTCTGTGTCCAGTTCTCCCCTCCCCCCAAGCTGTTTTTGTATTTAAAAGAGACCTGCTGAAAAAGTAGTTTCTATACAAAGAAGGTTTTATATATAATCTTAAAACTTCAATAGAACAAAAATGAAACAAACAAAAAAATTCGCAGAACTCGTTGGAGTCATATGATCATAAGGAGAGCTACAAGCTAACTTCCCTGGTGATCTAGTGGCTAGGGCATAGCACTCTCACTGCTGTGGCTGGGGTTCAATTCCTGGCCAGGGGGATGTGTTTTTTTCCTCTCCATTTTCTAAAAAAGTACAAAATAATCACTTGAAATATGAAAATGAAAAGTGCAATCGTTTCTACATTTGTACTAGAAAACGTCACACATTAAAAAAACACCCACAGCAGAACCTTTTACTGGATTACACGATTCCAAAAGCTCCCTTCAAATGATAAAAAGAATTAATTTTTTTAAAACTTGGCTATCTGTCTGTCATCTCTCTTCCTTCTGTCTTATAAGTTCCCCCCTTCTGTCTTAATTTCTCTTCAATCAAAACAAATTTGCAAGAAAAGAAACAGCTTTCGGTCATAGCCTTCATGAAGAGATCCGCGCCGCCCCAGGCCACCATGCCGCTTCCTCTGGCCTCTCGGGAGCTGCCGACGGTCAGTGTCCTCCCCGTGGCTGAGAGGAAGGCAACCGGTCAGGCGGGCAAACATGTAAAGGAGTGTTTTCCTAAAGTGAACACAGGTGAAAGACTAAAGCAGACTCATGAAGGAACATTTCACTGAAGCAGACACAGGAGAAAGATGTTCTGCTAAAGTAAACACGTGAAAGGTCATGTGATGAAGGATTCCTTGCTAACAATGCACATGTATTGGTCTGCCTTACATTGCATCATTGAGCTCCATTTGTTGGGACTCCATAGAGAGAAACACATGGAAAAGTTTCTGGTAATGTGTTGTGGCTTCTTGGGCTCAGGTTGATTGAGTGATGTTAGTTGAGACAGGCAAACATGCTGAGGAAAGACCTGTGGAGGATGCGTGATGTTTGGAGGGAGCATAAAAAGGACTCGGTGGACAGTGATGGGGCCTGAGCTAGGCTTGCTTGTAGAGAGCTAGCTGTGCAATGCTTGTTGGTCTCTTGTCTTCGCTGATCTTCACTTAGCTGAGAGAGGCACAACCAAGAGCTTTTGTGGGCATTCCTGTGGCCCTGGGCCCTCCTGCTGACCTGTGACCTGTGCTCAGGCTGACACCCGGCTGTCTCTGCTAGGTGGTGCCACCACTGCTGAACTAGACTATTGGTATATATCTATGAAACGTCTGGGAATGGATCAAGCTGCCACTGCTGACCTATATGCCTGACAAGGCAGATGGATTTGCTCCAAGCAACTATTACTTAAAAGGGCCACTTCCCCTGAATCCTTTCTTTTCCACTACCCCTGGAGTTGATGGGCTACAAGGGAGTTTAAAGTGTTTAAGAACCCTCACTAAAAATAAGTTTGAGCAAATTAAAGTTACATATGACTTTAAAAACAATCTGCTAACCTGGGCCGTGGTGGCACATGTCTTTAATCTCAGCACTTGCGAGGCAGAGGCAGGCAGATTTCTGACTTCAAGACCAGCCTCATCTACAGAGTGAGTTCCAGGACAGCCAGGGCTACACAGAGAAACCCTGTCTTGAAAAACATAAACAAACCAAAAACCAAAACACAAAACAAACTGCCTTCCTAGTGCTGGGTTAAAGGTGTGCTCCACCATGCAAATTCTTTAAAGAAGAATGTCAGCCAACAAACACAGCAGGAATGTGCAATTAGAAAACCATCCTTTGCAACTCAATAGAATAGTTGATTGAGACCATGATTATCAATAGAAGCTGAATCATTATATGACAAGTTGATGGTGAGGATAAGGTTGGTAAAAGCATTGTCAATTAACAGCCTATATAGAGGGAAATATATTTTTATATTTTACTAAGGAAAATACCTGGCTGTTACCACTCAACCAGGTAATTCCACTTGTGGTGAGGAACCTATCCATATCACTATGATAGGATATTAAGTGTAGAGCAGTGTGCCTGACATGTTCCTGCCAACGTAGCATTGGAAATAATAGTGAGATTATCCCATAGTCCCAAGTTTGAGAAGTGGTACATTGACTAGTGGCTCCAGATGTCCCATTAGTAAATGAAAATCTTAGTTTGGTTTTTAAGTATATTACTTTTTTGCCCATTGAGTTACCAACAGTGTTAGATATTTATTTTGGCATCTGGATGATATGAAAAAATGTATTGTTCCATTATTGCTAAGAACAGAGAGAGTTTGAGAACCCCAGTTAGTAGGGTAATAATCACTGTATTAGAATTAAGTACATTGGATGATATTCAGTGTTCTCATTTGATGTCATCAATATGATTCTCTAAGTCACTGTTTCTAGTCCTGGAGTTCACTTTTTTGACAGTTTAACTCTTCAGCTTCTCTGGAAATCCTGTCTCTCCTTTCTGAGTGCTAGGACTACAGGCAAGCACCCATCCCTCCCCTGCATTTGTAGGGGTGTTAGAGATTTGAACTCAGTTCCTCATGGTTGTGTAGCAGTTCTTGACCCCCTAAGCCTTCTCCCCGGCTCCGATTCTGGATGATTTCATTATGTAAGGAGATGAACCTTCTCTGCTCTGGCCCTTCATATATTTGAACTTCTTTACAATGACTTCATCCTCCATCCTGTATCTATAGTGAGACTTTCTCAGACCCACCTGCACTATAAATAATGACATGAAGTCTTCTAGGCAGTCTAATGCTTAGGCCTTTTGCTTGGGCCATCTTCTAGCTAGCTTATCTAACTTATCTTGCAAATTTGTTTTGATTGAAGAGAAATTAAGACAGAAAAGAGGGGGGGGAACTTATAAGACAGAAGAGAGATGACAGACAGATAAACACTCTAGAATAGCCAAGTTTAAAAAAAATTAATTCTCACTCACCCGAGGCCCCGCTCGCTCCAAGGCCCTGCTCTAATCAGTTCGATCGGTCCCACTTCCTCTCTCCAGTCCAAGGATTCATTTATTATTATTATTATTATTATTATTATTATTATTATTCATAAGTAAGCTTTAGCTGACTTCAGACGCACCAGAGGAGGGCGTCAGATCTCATTAGGGGTGGTGGTAAGCCACCATGTGGTTGCTGGGATTTGAACTCATCACCTTCAGAAGAGCAGTCGGGTGCTCTTACCCACTGAGCCATCTTACCAGCCCCCTATGGTTCATTTCTTTCTGCTTCCTGTGAGTCCAACATGACTGGATGCTTCAAGCTCCTGCTGCCTTGCTGTTTCCACTGTGATGGGCCAAAGTAAACTCTTCTTTTTTTTAATTTGCTTCTTGCCAGGTGTAATGGCTATTCCTCGTTATCAACGTGACTATATCCGGAATGAACAACAATCCAGATTTGGAAGGCTCCCCAGTGATCCTAAACTGGAGGCTGGGAATTTCTGACCTGAATCTTGGCATGGAGATCTTGAGGCATAGTGGCTATGAATTCCAGAAGATTAAGACAGGGAGATCTCTGAGTTCATGGTCATCTGGGAATAAAGGCATGGTGGCACACACCTTTAATCTGGGCCACACCTTCTGCTGGAGACCTACATAAGGACATTGGAAGAAGGAAGATTTACTCTCTCTTTGCCTGCTTGCCTTGTGGGACTGAGCAACTGCTAGATCCTTGGACTTCCATTCACAGCTACTGCTGACCATTTTTGGGAGTTGGACTGTAGACTCCTACAGTATCACTTGCTGTCTGTGATCCAAACAAACTGCACGATGCAGTGAAGAAATAAAGTGCTGGACAGGAAGTGGAAGGACAAGGGGGCGCAGAGACCTCACGTCCTGCTGAGTGGTGTTCCGAGGGGCAGAAGGAGCCTTTCTTGGTTCCAAAGCTTAAGGAAAAACACAGAGGAACCATGACAAACAAGACTAGCTCTAACACAGAGCACGGCAGGATACATGCAGACCACTGGAGGCTGCCGTAAGCCCACAGGAAGAGGACCCGGGTCAGAAGAGGAAGCATACAGCAGACCTGAAGAAGGAAGAGCTCAAAAGAGGAGGACGTAAGGACTTGAGAGCATGGTAGACAGAAATAGGAGAGGGCCAGTAAGAATTCAGTCAGGCAGCACCAGTAACACTTCACAATGAGCTGCTTGCCAAGGTTGTCCCAGGGCCAAGATGCAAAGCAGAAAGGAAGAGCAACCACCAAGACTAGCAGCTTGGGGTCACAGTCACACAAGAAAACAGGCATCAGAGCCCAAAGCCCTCTAGCACCCATCAGTGAAGGGGCAGGGCCTCACTGGGCAGCTTGCTTAGACTTTCTGCACAGCTCTTTTCTTGCCTGTGGTTTACCCATCATTTCAGTAAACCTAGATCTTTTATCCAGATGGTATATGTAAGATATTAATTTTATTTAAAGTTTTGAAGAAGATAATGAAACCTCTACTGTATCAGAAAAGCAGGAGAATCTGAAACTGAGGACTTAGTGTTATTCTGTTTTTAATACTGTAAGCCAGGGGAAGCAAGCCAGTAAAGAACATCCCTCCATGGCCTCTGCATCAGCTCCTACTTCCTGACCTGCTTGAGTTCCAGTCCTGACTTCCTTTGGTGATGAACAGCAATGTGGAAGTGTAAGCTGAATAAACCCTTTCCTTCCCATCTTGCTTCTTGGTCATGATGTTTGTGCAGGAATAGAAACTCTGACTAAGACACAGGGGATTTGGTCACAACTAAATAACCAACCAACCAAACAAACAAACAAACCAAACCACATATACATATATACATACATACATACATACATACATACATATGTACATGCATACATATACTTGTATGTACATACATACATACATACTTACATATTACATCCTTTCCATTCATTTATTTCTACATTCACTTTTTGACTGACAAATGACCACTTTCAGTCCTCCTTAAGGCTTACATTGGGTATGCCAGGGTTCCCGCCTTCTGGCTGAAATGAAACAAAAGTGATAGATTTGTCTTTCTGCTTTTCTTTTCTTTTCGTTACTTCTCCCTCCTTTGCATGAAGCAATACATTCTATTTATCACTTGCCTGGGAATACTGCCTTTGGATATCACTTTGGGAAAACCAAAGTATATCATAATCATTTTAATCTACAAGGTCTCAAGCTAGGGAGATAGTTCCATCAGTTAAGTATTTCCTGCATAAGCCAGAGAGTTCAGTCTCCAGAACCAATAGAAGAGCCAGGCACAGAAGACAAGTCAAGGATCCCTTGCTGGCCAGCCAGTCTAGATGAATCAGTGAGCTTTAGGTTAAATTAGAGGTTCTACCCTAAACATTAGGTGAAGAGAGATTGAGGAAAGCACCCAACAGTGACTTCTGGCTTACACACACACACACACACACACACACACACACACACACACACACTTCAAGGACAGTTACTTATACTATACAATTACATATGAATTTTTGAGGACCTATGGGTGTCTTAGGTGGTGGTTGTTTGTTGTTGGCCAGGGCAACTCTTATAAAGAAGAACATTTAATTGGGGCTGGCTTACAGTTTCTGAGGTTCAGTCCATTATCATCACGATGGGAAGCATGGCAGTATGCAGGCAGGCATGGTGCTGGAGAAAGAGCTGAGAGTTCTACATCTTGATCCACAGGCAGAAGAAGGAGACTGTGTCCACACTGGACCTCAAAACCCACCTCCAGTGGATTTCCTCCAATAAGGCCACACCTCCTCACAGTGCCATTCCCTCTGGGCCAAGCATTCAAACATGTGAGTCTATGGGGCTATTCTCATTCAAAGCACCATAGTGGGCATGTATGAATTTGAGGTGGTACCCTTGTAAAAGTGTCCTTTGATGAGAAGTAGAGAGACAGACAGACAGACAGACACACACACACACACACACACACACACACACACACACACACACATGAATCTATGTGCATTTATCACCATTCTACCTTTGTTTACCTTAAGTCTCCATTTAATCATTTTAAACTACAAGGTGTCCAGCTAGGGAGATAGCTCCATCAGTAAGTATTTTCCATCTAAGCCTGAGACCTGAGTTCAGTCTCTAGAACCAATAGAAAAGCCAGGTACCTGACTCAGGATTCTTTTTTCAGGGAATTTGAAATAAAAAACCAATAAGAGCATGTCTCTGTGTGGTGTGACTTTGGGACTTCTGCATGTAGGGGCGGGGGCATGGTGAAGCTAAGAAATGTATTCTTGCTATTTATTGTAGCAAAGCAATTGAACTGGAGCAAATTTCTCTTGACTTCCTCCCAGGAGTTTCCTAGGCCCTGGCCCCTTATCTTAGGTCAGATTTGTGTTTATCTTATCTGTGTCTGAGGTCTACAAACCAGGCCTATGTCCTGGGAGTAGATTCCACCCACTCTTCCTGCCTGAGATGATTTGAGTCAAGACAGACTAAGATCAAAGATATGTGTTTCACTGATCAGAAAGGTTGCTCAAACTTCCTGTGGAGAGTTGGAGCCATCCCTTATTCCGACATAGGCCCACATTTAAGCTGGACAGCTCCTCATCTCAGTTTTCCCTGGGAGCAGGCACATCCTCGTGGTCCTAGACTGCTCATTTAATCTCAGTCTGGCTGTCCTACCTCACAGAGAAAAGCCACAGAAGGCCAGGGGCCTAGTTGGTCAGCATTTTCTTTTCCTTCTTTTCTTTTCCATTTTCTTTTCTTCATCAAAACTACAAAGGAAAGGAGGTTGTTAGAAGAGGAGGAGAGGAGGAAGAAGAGGAGGAGGAGGAGGAGGAGGAGGAGGAGGAAAGGAAAGGAAAGGAAAGGAAAGGAAAGGAAAGGAAAGGAAAGGAAAGGAAAGGAAAGGAAAGGAAAGGAAAAACTAAAGTTCTCTAAGGCCTGAGTTTATTGATAAAGTTTAGAAATCTCCCATTAACTAACAGAAGAGGCATAAAGATGACATTTTTGGATTAAACATAAGTGCATTCCCCAACATTAGATGTTCTAAAGATGCTGAATCCCTGCTTTTAGATACATGAGGTCTTCCATAGAGTCTTTCTATACGTTAATCTAACACCAGAAGAAAAGCCCAAGGGGCAAGTATTGCTGCAGTTCTACACCAAATGAAGGCAGAACTGGAAATAAAACCCAGGGACTTACTGCTCATTCCATCAGTCATAACTCCAGGGACCTGTAGCGACTTTGAGGGATGAAATCTATTTTTGTTTTTAATTGGGAGATTTTTCTTTTGTGGGTATTTCAAGTTCAAATACTAAAGGAGAAAGGGGAGGGATGCGATGCACATTACATGAAAATGGCATAGGAGGGCCAGCAAATCCAAACAACACTTGAAGTGGAAGTACAGTTCTGAGGCAGAAAGAGCAGCAGATGGGAAGTTGGAAACCAAGCTTCCAGCTCTGCCCCTGCCACTAATGAGCTGCTTGCTCTGATTAACTTCTCTGGACCTCATGTCCTGGTCTGTAAAATGAAAGCATCGTCACAGGCAGTGTCTCCTCCAGCTGCAAAATTCTGTGAGACATTAACAGTTTTAAAAGTGAATCAAATATAACCACCAAAGTGATGGTTATATCATATAGTACTGAAAATTTTCCAAATAATAGATTTAATGCAATTTTAGAAAGCCAAAAATGGTCACAGAAAAAAATCTATTTCTGTGTAATACATTTAATTAAAGATAGAACAATAGGAGGAATTTTGTTTCTGACCTTTAAAAAAAAACCTGGGGAACCTAGTAAGAATAAGGATAAGAGAATTATAAAAGACAAGCAGAATTAATCATTATATGAATTTAATCAGGGGAAGATTAAAAAAATCAAGAGGCTCAATATCGCAGGCAGCATCCATAATCAAGAGCTTTTTAACCATATACACAAGACATCAAACACATCACACAGGAGAAATAAAGGGTTCAGAGCACAAAAGGCATAAAGAAAGGAAGGTTTTGAAAAAAACATTTTAATTACTCACAGAGGAAGAGGGCTTTGTGAAATGAAGAGTCTTGTGTCAGGAAGCATAGCTGACATTCAGGAGGCAAACTTCAAGGAGGGTAGTGGTAGAAATGATTACTAACAGGCAGAAAGAATTCCAGCTAAACAAAGCGCTAGGCTCCAATGTTCTTGTCTCAAGACCTTTTAACACATAAGCAGCAATAAAGGTAAAACTTGCAGAAGAAATGATGATATATGAAGGTAACAGGAAAAGGAGACCAATCTAATATAAAGAAACATTCCAAAATAAAAGAAGCACACGTACCCTGAAGAGGAAAAAACAAAAACAAAAACTAAACAATATCAAAGGAAACAACAGATGGTAAAACAAGACAGACAGACTGTAGGAAAATGGACATAAAGAAAGTGGAGGAGTATTTGGTAGAACCTTCTAGAAGCATCGTTTGTTTTCATTTTTAAATATGAGCTAGTTGAATTATCCCAAACTTCCTATGCTTACAGATGTCCCTGCTCTAGTTTCAGAAGGGGACACTTTGCACACAGTGAGTTGGGCCAAAGAGACGGGAAAGGGAAAGCCAGGACTATTTCCAGATTCCTACATGGGGAATTATTTTCAAAGACTGAGCCAGAAGCTACAAAGATCTGATATCAGAGCTTCCAAGATCCAGGAAGGAGGAGGAAGATGCTTCATCGGTAAGACTAGGGTGGAGAAGCTCCAGCTCAGGAAGCCTCTGAACACCAAGGAAGGACAACTAAAACAGAAAGGAGAGCTAATGAAAGAAAATTCTAGCATGTATCCCTGTGACGTCAGGAGCCATAGTGTTTCCTGAGCAAAATCCTTCTCTTGGCATCCTGTCGTACCTGCCTGGTACCCTTCCCATCATGCCCTGGGTTTGCTCACCTTAGCCCTGTGCTTGTGATCAAGCTTTGTCCCTGCCCGTGACTTGGCTACAACGATTTCCTACATAATAACCTTGCCCTTTACTCTGGCCTGTTTGGGCTTCTCGTTCAAGTCTTGGGTGGCTGCAGCTTTTAGCTGAATGCTCACATCTGCAATAGCGAGCAGGAAGCAGATAAGGTCAATTAACAGTGCCAGGAGTCTTTAAACTTTCAAAGCCCACCCCTAGCGACGCACTTCTACCAGCAAGGCCGCATCCGTCCCTCCCTCACAAACGATTCCAAGCAGAACTACTGAGTAGGGACCAAATATTCCAACACCCAAGACTCTGAGGGACATCTCATTCAAACCACCAGGCTGGGCCACCTTGTCTAGAGCTGCCTTCTGTCCCATTGTCATCTATGTGATCTCTCCTCAGACATACACACAGAGGCTACACCATTGTCCCTCTTTGGAATATAATAGCCCCGAGAGAGAAACCTGTCCTTAACACAAACACTTTTCTCCTCACTCGCAGATGAATGCAAATGTTCTCTAAAGCATCACCCAGCCCCTTTCTCTGCTCCATTCCAAACGCTTGTCTCCAGATCATTTGTCCCCGTGCACTCCTTGCTATCGTTCTCCCTTCAGTGGCTTTGTTGATTGCCCCCCTGCCCCCGCCCTCGTTCAGAGATCACCATGGACACGTCTATAGGTGAGCCATGTGGGCTTAAAACCTTTTTTTTTCCCTTGTTCCAGTCAACCCCGCTCGCTGAGGTTCTGAGAGATGGTTGATGTCTAAGAGGAGAATGGGACGCCTCCCTGTCTGACCGCCTTCTGACTGCCAGGGACTGGTTCTCCACAACCCCATCCCCCTTCTTTCTTATTTTCTCCATTTTGCTCAGGCCACCAGACGTTAATCATAATATACATATTTTTCTATTTATTGATTTTTTTAAAGTTATGCTCCTGTGGGTTTCGTTGATGTTGTTTTAACATAAGATCTTTCTATATAGCCACAGGCTGGTCTGGATGTAAGGACTCACCAGCCAACTGCAAAACAATTATCAGGATAAAATGACAATTCGTCTTTATAATAGAGCTAGAAGCCATTGGTCTAGATTGTGAAACCCAGGCAATAAAAACATGTTCCATAATCCACCTGAGAGAGACAGATGGCTTTATCTTTTACTCTTGTTACAAGGCTGTACTCTACCCTCTAATACTCATGTGGGTGATGGGAGTGTCTACTATAGGCCAAGGGTCCCACTTGACTTCTTAAGAAAATAAAATCAAGGACTATGCAAGCGCCAGTGACAGCCGTGGCCCATGCATTTAGACTGGTTCTTTGGGCTTACAGAGCTTGAGTGTCCTTTGTAACTTCTATTAAAATCTAGCAGGTTTTACCTCAGTACTTTCATTGCCCTTTTCCCATAGAGGGAATCATCTGTGTATTCTCTACTGAAACTACCATGCAATGCTTTCATATGTGAGGTACTCATGGTAATTAATTACATCTGCTTGTAAGAAAATAGCTTCTTGCCGGGCGTGGTGGCGCACGCCTTTAATCCCAGCACTCGGGAGGCAGAGGCAGGCAGATTTCTGAGTTTGAGGCCAGCCTGGTCTACAAAGTGAGTTCCAGGACAGCCAGGGCTATACAGAGAAACCCTGTCTCGACCCCCCCCCCCCAAAAAGAAAATAGCTTCTTACGGATGTCATGACAAAATGCCAGACTGGGTGCCCTAAAACAACAAAGGACTGTAAATGAAGCATTTCTGAGTAAAAGACAGAGTTTTGTGTTCATTATTAATATTGCTAGTCAAATGAATGTCCTTTTAGTTTGGGATTTCCAAAGCTAAAAATTTAGAGCAAGATTCCAGGAGATGCCTCAGTGAGTGAGTGAGTAAGAACACTTGCTGCTGATACGTGACTACCTGGGCCCAAATCTCTAGAAGCCACATAAAGAGCTGGCCTCAGTTGTTCATAAGCCTGTGAAATCCTAGCTCTGAGTGAGAAAAAGACAGGATGATCTCCAGGTCCTGTTGGCTGGGCCTAGCTTCAGGTTCAGCAAGAGGCCATGTCTTAAGGGACAAAGGCAGAGGGTGATATATGGATACTGATGTCCTCATGTGGCCTCCCTACATGCAGAGACATAAGCACGCATATGCATGCACATACACACAGACACATGCAGACACACACACACACACACACAAAAGGTTTATATGCTTCCACTTTATATTATTATATCATATATTATATATTATTATACTAAAATTATATATTTTATTAAATATATAGTTAATTAATATATATAATTAAAATAAATAAAATTTATTATTATTATTTTGCCATAGTTAGACTGGTAGTTTTCTGGCAAAGAGGGGCTTTAGTCTGCTCCGATAATAAATGGACAGTAAGCAGAGTTCATTTATAGCCCAGTGAAGGAACACTCATGCAAACTCTATCTGGAGTATTCAGAGGGCCCTAGAGGTTTGATGCTCATCCACGTCTGGCCTAAATGGTTCCCGCCAGGATTCTGTCACTGGCCAATATGACACGTTTTAGAGGCGTCCTCAGCAAACCCTCCTAACATTAGCCTGCTTATGTTAATCTAATACTATTGCCAATTGATTTCTGATATCATATGTAACGTCAAGAGAAGCATTTTTGCTAAATTCCATATTCAACTTTTTGGCATTACCAGTCAGTTATCTCCAAAAGACCCAAATATTTATCTGCATCGAGAATCCTAATTTTTTCCCCACTTGCTTTTTATTATATTCGAATCAGGAGCTTGTCTCTGACAGCTAATAATGCCTTTTTTGAGTGTGTTATTGTTTTACAGGGTTTTTAAAGAGACCCTTGTCTTGGTTAATGGGGCCCTTTTTTGATACAGTGGTCAGCCGACGTTTCCTGAGGTTCAGGGGGCTTGCATTTGAATGCCCTTCCACTTAAAATGTTTAAGAATTACTCTCATGTATGTGTGTGAGAGAGGCAGGGGAGATGAGGGAGAGGGAGAGAGAAAGAGAAGAGCCAAGTTGGAGAGACAGAGCGGGGAGAGAGAGCGTGCAGGTGCCATAATGGGTGTGTAGAGGTCACAGGATGACTTCTGAAACTGGTTCTCTGTCCTTACCATGTGTGTCCTAGGGCTTGAACTCAGGTTGGTGGATTAGTAGCAAGCGGTCTTCACCTGCTGAGCCATCTTACTGACCCAATCTTCCACTTTTATGGTGGTTCCCCCACTTAAAAACATTTATTTTTATTTTTTAGTGATGTCTGTGTGTCTGTGTGTCTGTGTGTTTGTGTGTATGTGTGTGATTCTCATGCTAGGGCAGGTGCCCGAGAAGTCCAAATGAAAGTGTTGTATCCTCCTAGCTGGGTTACAGGCAGTTGGGAGCCACTTGGCACGGGAGCTAGGAACTAACTTCAGTCCTCTGCAAACTAAGTCAATGCTGAGCCATCTCCAGCTCCTGACACTAGACTTTTCCCCTTTGGTAAAAACAAGGCAGTGAAATGGGGAAATGGTGAGCTTGGTGAGCTTGTGGAATCAGTAAGCACTTGGCTTGTAAAGCCAAGGACATGCCTGAAGTTGATCACCAGAACATACATGTTGGGACCTGTTTTGTAATCCCAGCACCAGGGAGATGCCCACTGGCCAGTTAACCGGAGCTACTTGGCCAATTCCAGGCCAGTGAGAGGCCCTGTTTCCCAAAAAGAATGGGTGGGATTTCAGGAGTAACATCCAAGGTTGTCTTTGGGTTCCACAGACATGGACACATACTGACACCCCACATACATGCATACATGCACACATGCATAATGCATACAAGTTCTTCTAAGGTCTTAGTTTGTCATTCCTTGCTAAATAAAAGATCTACTGATGTAGAAAATCCTCCTTGAAGTCAGGAGGTGGAACATGCCTTTAATCCCAGCACTCAGGAGAAGGCAGGCAGATCTCTGAGTTCGAGGCCAGCCTGGTCTACAGAGTGAGTTCCAGGACAGCTAGGGCTATAGAGAGAAACTCTGTCTCAAAAATCAAAGAAAGAAGGAGAAAGAGAGAGAGACAGACAGAGACAGAGAGAGGGGGGAAGAAAGGAAGGAAGAAAAGGAAAGGAAAGGAAAGGAAAGGAAAGGAAAGGAAAGGAAAGGAAGAAAGTTCTGTTTCTAGTATTATGAACTTCATGGAAAGAAAACACATCAGAGGTTGGATGTGGTGGCTCATGCCTGTGATTCCAGTCCTCAGAAGGCCGAGGCAGAAAGAGTGCTGTGAAATTCCAGGCCAGCCTGGACTGTATTTAAAAACTACTACTGCGCCGGGCGTGGTGGCGCACGCCTTTAATCCCAGCACTCGGGAGGCAGAGACAGACGGATTTCTAAGTTCGAGGCCAGCCTGGTCTACAAAGTGAGTTCCAGGACAGCCAGGGCTACACAGAGAAACCTTGTCTCGAAAAACCAAAAAATAAAAAAATAAAAACTACTACTACCACCACCACCACCAACAACAAAACAAAACCCAAACAAACAAAAAACAAAAACAAAACCCTGCCTTAAAAACAAACAAACAAAATGGTCAACTCTCAGCTTAAATCTTTGTTCTTTTCTTCTTCCCTATTTGGTATATCTAAGCAAGCACAGTTAATTTAGTTGTTTGAGTTGATTTGATTTCTAGAAATATTTTGTATTTCAAAGGTAAATTCGGATTTATATCAGCATAACCTGCTTAATAACTCCAATTTTTATTTTTGAAAATAAAGTATTTACAAATAAAATTAGGTCAGGCTTGTTTGAGGAACAGGGTAACCAATCTTGCATAGAATATAGGGCACAAGTGACTGTAACAGAGACTTGAGCAGTCGAGCAGAACCTTTGGGCAACGGACAGGAAACAGCTGGCTTTAACGTTTTGCAGAGCCAATGACATTTGATAGAAAAATCAAACTGTTGCATGGAGTGCTGGGAAGCTAGTTGAGAAATGCTTTATTTCCTCCATCAACAAAAGTCTGTACATGGGCTGGGGAGACGGTGAGATGCCTCAATGGCTAAGAGTACTGGCTGCTCTCCTAGAGGTTGTGAGTTTCAATGCCCAGCAACCACAATGTGGCTCACAACTGTCTGTCATGGGATCTGATGCCCTCTTCTGGTGTGTCTGAAGACAGCAACTGTGAACTTACATACATAAAATAAATAAATCTTAAAAAAAAAAAAGGAGTCTGTACACAAGAACTGAATGGAGACCCCCCAAGACAAGCCAGCTGAGGCGTCCCGAACTTAGATGTGTGCCCACTGATGCCTAGCTCTAAGAGGAGGTGACTGTGTCTTAGTTACCAAACCAAAGGAAAGCCTAAACATTACTAAACCAAAGGAAAGTCCTTTGAAATAAAGCTGACTTCACTGAGGAAGAATAGAGCTTTCCAGAAACTAGGGAGGAAACGAGAGTGGGGATGGGGGACGGAATGACCAACACATACAAACTAATAGCTCAGAGAAGTAAATTCTGGGCTTCTATTACAGTTACATACTGGACTGAATAATGGTACTCAATTCTCAATTTCAAAATAAGTAGAAGCATAGATTTCTGATGTTCCCATTCCTGAGGAATGATAAATGGAGGCTGGAGAGATGCCTGAGCAATTAAGAGTAAGTACTTACTGCTCTTTCAAAGGAGCTTAGGTTGCTTCCCAGCACCCACACGGGGCAACTCACAATTGCCTATACCTTCCGCTCCTGGAGGAGTGATACCTTCTTCTGGTTTTCCATATTACCTGTAGTCAGGTGCATATACAACCCTGCCACATACCGACATGTAATTAAAAATAAGTCAAAATTTTACAAAGGAAATGATAAGGGTGCTACAAATGCTAAATACTTGGTCATGATCACTTTTACATTGTGAATGTGTACATGCAAATATCACTCTGTACATCACTAATACCTATAATTGTGCCAATTAAAAACAAACTAAGAGTAAAGCAAATGGGCCTCAGATGAGTCTTGTGTAATTGTTCAATACTCCCTGAATTCAGATGGTTGATGAACAACATGGGAAAAGGGATAATGGTAATTAGGTGCCCCTGTTCGGGTGCCACGTTAGAGCTGTATTTAGGTCCCAGAAGGCTTCATGTTTATTTTCCTAGGCTAGAGGTCCAGGAATGTAGGACATAATTCATGGAAAGAGGATTTGATGTGAGAAAGGTTAGTACCAATTTCCCGTGACATAGAACACCACCCTAGGAATGTTCAAAGTCATTCTGTCAATCTGGGGACATTTTGGATGTTTCTCCTTTTTAACACCATGAGATTTGTCTTCGTGTGGCACAGAATGCCATAGCATGGGGGCTTTTGTTGTTGTTGCAGATGACTGTAATTCCTCTTTGAAGGTTTTATGTCTCTCCCAAGCTTAGGTCTTTAATAAATATGCAAAATCACTCTTAAACCTTTATTCGTTTTTTTTTAAAATAGCAAAACATCATCTACACATATTAGAATAGACTCATGAGGAATTCCGACTCCTTAAGTTCCCAATTAAGAACCAGAGAGAAATACACAGCGAGAGGAACTTTAATAAATGCTAGAGCAAAAACAGGCCAGGAGCATTGTTGGTCCCCCCACCCCCCCAGAAGGGAAATAAATATTGACTACCTGAATCTAAAGGACATAAACCCATCCTAGTATAGAGAGCGGCTTCAGGCAGTACTGAAAACAAAATGGAATTTGGATTAAGGATCGTTGGGAAAAAGGAATCACAACTTTATTTATTGTCTGTGGTTTTGCATGAATCACCATCTATGCCCACGAAGCCTCTTTTCCTGGACAACACCAGAGTATCAGAAGGGCTGGTGCAAGGAATAATGATTCCCTGGTATGAAATCCACAGTGGGCTGCAACCCTTTGCAAACTCCATGTTTTCAAGTGTATTGAACAGGAACAGGTGAGGATTAGAAAAGTCAGCTCAGACCTTGGGGGCTTTGCTCCTTAGAATTCTTTATCGACAAAATTTTTTGTCCAGAGGTCATCAAGGGCCTGATATAATTCTTCAAGTTGAAATTGGTTAAACTTTTCTTGACTAGGAAAGTACCATCTAAGTTATGTTATTGAGAGAGATAGGGTGCGACTCAGAAGGAATGTACTCGTCTAGTGTACATGAAGTCCCAGGTTCCACCCTCAGCCTGATATATAAATTTCATTACTGGAGAGAACGGGAAGATGCGGCTTAGTGCTAGAGCCTCGCCTACTGTATATGAATATATATATGGCTTTGGTCTCAGTAATGTCAATATATATAGACAAATTCATAGAGAAATTAACAAGACAGAAAATAAGTTTCACCATTGAAGGACTATGCATGTTAGAGTCCATCAGTAGAGCTTTTGACGTAGCTCTTCTGTTTATGTGAAGGATCCCACCTAATGAAGTTGAGCAGTGTGGTGTCATAGAGAAGTTTGTGTTGACTGGGCAGGAGTTACAGCCACAGATGAGGAGAGGGGAGAGTCTGAGCCCTGGTTGAAATCCCTGAACAGGCTAATGTCTCTAAGGAAGGCAGGTGAAGACCACGGTAGAACTGAGAGCAGAGTACCATTAGCACCTACCAGAAGTTTGCTTCTGTTGTTGCTTTGTTATTGAAGCCAGTTCTCCTTGATGACTTATGGGATCACTGGAAATTAACTGACCTAATGTCTCTTCTTTATTTTGCTTTGTAATAACAGGTAGGATGTGGCAGCTTGGTTTCTTCATTCTTTTTCTTTTTCTCTTTCTCCTTCTCTTCTTCCTCCTTTCTTTTCTTTAAAAAATTATTTATCTTATGTATATGAGTACACTGTTGCTCTCTTTTTTTTTTTTTTTTTTGGCTTTTTCGAGACAGGGTTTCTCTGTGTAGCCCTGGCTGTCCTGGAACTCACTCTGTAGACCAGGCTGGCCTCGAACTCAGAAATCCGCCTGCCTCTGCCTCCCGAGTGCTGGGATTAAAGGCGTGCGCCACCACGCCCAGCAACTGTTGCTCTCTTAAGACATGCCATATGAGGGCATCAGATGCCAAAAAAGATGTCGTGAGTCACCATGTGGTTGCTGGGAATTGAACTCAGGACCTCTGGAAGAGCAGTCAATGCTCTTAACCACTGAGCCATCTCTTCTGCCCTGTCCTTTCTTTATAGAGTCTCACTGTATAGTCTAGGCTAGCCTTGAGCTCACCATGCTCCTGCCTCATCTTCCTCAACATTGCTGGCATTATAGTTTTGTCCCACCACACTCAGCATTTTTTCTTTTTAGTTGAAATAAGATGGTTATTTCGCCGACACATTCCCTGAATATCAAGGTTGAGAAAACTAAAAAGATTTAGAAACTGTCTCTGTCAAAGAAAGGTTTAAGACACCTCTTAGCCTCTGGCAACAAATAAGCTGTTCCCTGTTTCTAAAATGTAATCTTTTAAGAAACAACAAATGGACTTCCATATGTGTTAATGTTTGAAATCAGTGGGTCATGTATTGTGATTGTCCCTTCTGAGAGGTTTAACTGAGTAGGGATGTTTATGTTTATGTTTGTTTGTTGCATAGAGAAGTTTGTGTTGACTGGTCAGGAGTTACAGCCACAGATGAGGAGAGGGGAGAGTCTGAGCCCTGGTTGAAATCTCTGAACGTTAATGTCTCTAAGGAATGTGGCTGGCACCTTCCAATAATCTGGAGTTCTAGACTGAACTGTTCCAGAAGCTATCTCCTCCCTGCTTCCTCTGTGGATACAATGAGACCAGCTCTCTCACAGTCCTGCTGCATTGACTCCACCCCCTCCAAGAAGAACTTTGGTGTAACAGTTTCCTTTGAAATTTAAACATTCCATCCTCCAGAGAAACTCTTTAAGCAGGGAGGTGAACAACTCAAGATAGCTTCAGGAAGTCGGTGAAACAGACCAGAATCACTACCACCCCCTACTTCACTACCACTTCCCACTAATAACAACACCATAATTACAGTTATGAAGTAGCAATGAATATAATTTTATGGTTGGGAGGTCACCACCACATGAGGAGCTATATTAAAGGGTTGGAGCTTTAGGAAGATAGAGAATTACTGGTTTTCTCAGTCACAAGTGTAACACATTGCTTTTCTGCTTGCTCTGATTATCACTGAACTAACTTTCTTTCTCTTTCTTTCTTTCTTTCTTTCTTTCTTTCTTTCTTTCTTTCTTTTTTTCTTTCTTTTTGGTTTTTCGAGACAGGGTTTCTCTGTGTAACCCTGGCTGTCTTGGAACTCACTCTGTAGACCAGGCTGGCCTGGAACTCAGAAATCCACCTGCCTCTGCCTCCCGAGTGCTGGGATTAAAGGTGTGTGCCACCACTGCCCGGCATCACTGAACTTTTATGTACCATGGGTTCACTAGAATTCTGTGTTCATAAGACACTGAAACACCAGCCTTCAATCAGGGCAGCGAGGACCATGGCCATGACTATCAGGCATGTGCCCTGCTCAGAGTCATTAACTCTTTTGTCCTCCTGTATTTCACTTACAAGTTTAAAAATCATTAAGAACTTCAAGATAGGATCAGGAGAGATGGCTCAGCAGTTAAGAGCACTGATTGTTCTCCCAAAGGTCCTGAGTTCAGATCCCAGCAACTGCCTGGTGGCTCACAACCATCTGTAATGAGATATAACACCCTCTCTGGAGTGTCTGAAGACAGCTGCAGTGTACTTAGATATAACAATAAATACACTTTTGGACAGGAGCAAACAGGGCCAGAGCAAACAGAGGACCTGAATTTGAGGTGCACAGACAGCTTGCTTCTGCACTCTCCTTAAGAAGTCCCGCTTCCCCCTAGGCACTCTCCCACAGCAAGTGCAGTAAGTTTTACCTCTGCATTGGCCCTCAGAAGCTCTGTCCCCCCCCCCCTTGCAACAAACTCGGGGGTTCTTTCCACTTCCCTGGTCGCTACGAGAGGACTCAAGGAGCCTCGGGTGCCAGCCCAAGTAAGACAAATGACAAAAATGCCTCAGCTTCGGTGGCACCAAGGCCAGCACTCTCCTAGATAACCAGGTGCAGCTGGTGCCTAACCTTGAAGAAAGGAGATTAGAGTCCCACGCTTAAATCATAGAAAAGAGGTAATCAGAGGTCACAGACAGTTATGGCCGGCCATTAAACTAGTTTTTGATAGCCCCTCAAAAGACAATCTTTAATCCTCCCCCAACCTCGAAATGGTATCACGTCTGAGTTATGACTTACCTAACCCACCTTTGCTACCCTTCACCCTAAGCATTCAAAGAATGTCTAACTGCTCTGTATATAAGTGCTAAGACACCCAAGCTGGGGTTCGCACTCTGAACCTACGCTATAGGGGGTTTGAGATCCCAGTCAAGACTCGAAATAAAAGGACTCTTTTGCAAATTGTAGCAGACGTGGCAATTCTTGAGCTCTTCTGGGTTTCCCGTGGAATCAGGGCATAAAAAATTCAATTTCCAGCAACCTCATGGCTCACAACCATCTGTACAGTTACAGTGTGTACTCATATACATAAAAATAAATAAATAAATCTTTAGAAAAAAAAAGAACTTCAAGATAATGACAATGGAGCCTGGAAACAAGTGTTAGGGCTCCTCCGGTTGTAGGGCCTTGTGAGACTACATAAGTCACATGCCCAGGAACCCGGTCCTGCATCTGGCCACAAATGCCAATAGTGCTGAGGTTGAGAAGGCCTTTCTAGGGGAAATCAGGGTCCTGAAGGACTCCAAACAGCCAGGAAACACTGAAGCTGGAGAGAGGTATGCAATCAGGAGCAGATTGTACTATAGAGAAATCTGCAGGCAGCGTAGAATTTCAGTCCTAGTGGGAATTTTGGAAGTAGAGTTTAGTGGAAACCAACTATGAACACATTGGCATAGGTTGAAACAATTGCACATGCCCCCCAGAGATGGCACTGAGTAACACTGTCATCCCATTTTGCTGTGTGTCAGAGCAAGGTTATCCTTTTCTTAGTTGAGGTTGGTGGTTTTCTCTGGTCCTTAAATCACCTGAATTGAGTTTTCTGATATCCTCAACCAAAGACATCCCACTCAAAGAACTTGTCTTCACTGCTGGGAAGAAGGGAAAGCTGAAGCCCAGGCTTGCCAAGGAACACAGAAAACACTACTGGAAATCAGACAAGGGCGTGGCTTGCTGTTTTCAATTGATGCTACGGCAACTGTCTTGCAGCTGTAATATCTCAATTACATTCTCTCTCTCTCTCTCTCTCTCTCTCTCTCTCTCTCTCTCTCTGTGTGGTATAGTTTACTTGACTTAATATAGGAGGGACTAAGGTTATACAAGATGACTGCATCACTGTGCAGAAGACTTCTGGAGAATCAGTGGCCCTTAAGCTCCACAGAGAAGCAGGACTTAGGAAGCATCTGAACTGGAAGGTTGCCCACAGTGAAGCACTGTGCCCTCAGGGTGTGGTCTGGTTTGGATAGTCCAAACACCTATACCCTCCACTTTCAGTTGCCTCTTTTCTAGTTTTGGTTTTGCTCATATCCAGCTGATAGCCAGTGCCCCCAAATTTTCTACCTGACAAGAGTCACGTTTCTCTTAGCTCTTGGGTTTTTATCATATTTTCAACCCATGATCGTGTTGTTACTGTCATGCGAAGTTTTGAAGATCTAATTGAAAATAATAATGACTTGACTTTGAGATAATCAAAAGGGAGGCCATGCAGGTGGGCGCAGCCCCATCACATTCCTTTCAAGACAGAGCATCCTTTATGGTTGGAGCAGATGGAGAGAGATCAGAGAGATTCGAAGCACGGGAAAGATTCGGAGTGCCCTTGCTGACTTTGAAGAGAAGCTACAAAGAAGAGCTTGAGAGAAGCCCTTCCCTGCTGAGTGTGACCTCTGATCACCAGCCAGCCAGGAAGCAAGGCCTCTGCTCTATAGCTGTGTGAAACAGTTCACTGCCTACAACCAGAAACAACTTAGAAGTGCCTTCCTCCCAGCCCTGCCGTGCTGATACTGGATTTCAGATCATAAGTAGAGAACCGAATCATCTGTATCGACTATTGACCCACAGAACCATAAGATGATACAGGAGTGCTATTTAAAACCCTTTACTTGTAGTAATTCATTAGCTAAAATTAGCAAACTAATGTAGCCTGTTGAGGTGTGAGCTAGTAATTCCTTAAGTGGTTTTTAATTAGGAACTCTGGAGGTAGATGAACCCAAACATGCAAAAATATGAGTGTATATGAGGTAACTGGTAGGAAAGGAAAATGACTTGGCTTGGCGGATATGCTTAACCCCTTTCTGCCGGTTTCAGCAGATACAGGATGCCTCCTACACATAAAAACAGAACAAAACAAAACAACAACAAGAACTAAACAGCAAGGGACTTTAAAAAAAATCTGTCCAGTTGTGGTCATTGTCTAAGTTTTAAAAGATCATCTGTACCTTTTTCTTTTTGCTTTATGTTGCAAGTTCTGGGAATTCTCCACGCTCAATTCGAAACAGGTATATAAAGTTAGAAGCTGTAAAGCATTGTTTTGTTAACAGGCACGCAAAACCCTCATGTGCAAAGGGGCCTGCAGAAAAATGTCAATGTCTCTAAGTGACAAAACACTACGCTAGAAGCTGAGTGAATCCAATCTGAAATGTGTATTTTAATTTATGCTTTTTAGATTCACATGACTGAAGAAAAAGACAAATTTATCAGAGCAACTGCAGTATCATACTGTGCCTGCACAGCCTCTGACCCACTCTTCCCGAGAGTCCAGGCCTGTCATGAGTGTTGCAAACCAGGTGTTATAGCTAGCTTTTCTGTTGCTATGCTAAACATAAAAAAGCAACTTGAGGAGGAACAGGTTTGTTTCCACAGCTTATATGTCGCCATCACAGTTCGCCATGAAGGGAAGTCAGGCAGGAACTCAGACAGAGGAACTGAGGAAGAGAGATCAGGGCGGAATGCTGCTTACTGCTGGCTCTCCATGGCCTGCTCAGCTTGCCTCCTTACATAGCTCAGGACTCCTTGAGCCCAGGGTAGCACTTCCCACAGTGGGCTAAGCCTTCCTATATCCATTAGCAATTGGGTGAGGTTCCCTCTTCCTAAGTGACTCTAGCTTTGTGTCAAGTTGACAGCTGAAGCTAACTCTGATGCAGGCCTTGAGCCCTGTGGTAGTTCTGGCAGAAGCATTATGTGTAGGAAAGGCAAATCCATATCCAGAATAAGTACTCTGGTAAGAATAAAACACTGTCCTTTCTATGAAAGAATGATCTAATGCAGTCAACCTGCCACCAGGTTGGGATGGTGCCATATTTGGGGCTCACTGTTGGTCTCTGCTGTTGGCAGATCTGGCATTCAGCAGCAGCTGTAGTCAGGTCAGTCTTGGTGAGTGAAGTCTATGTTATTGAGCCCAGGAATCACCTCCATCTCTGCCACCATAGCCAGTTTGTTCATGTGCCCACTGAGCAATGACAGGGATGACTGGAGAAAGATGTTGACTGTCCACAGAACAGATCATCTTATCCACTTGATAACTGAACTCCTTCTTGGCTAAAGTTACCTTTTGGTGAACATTTACCTGGGACACAAATATCTTCACATCCTTTGCTCATTTGGAGAGATCTATCCACATACTTCTTCCCCAGAAGTCTTTCTCACTGATTTTTCCAATCACGATTTTCCTAAGTCCCTGAATTGATTGGCTAATCAATTGGCAATGTGGTATTGGGTATTGATCAACTCTCAGATTATGTACAGGAAGGAGGTTCACTGGGTCACAACTGTGCAGTTGATCTCAGGTAACTGGAACCATAGAAAGCAGAACTGGGAGAGAGGACTGTGGTACTACTTATCACACCACAATGAGGACATATAGCCTGCCCAATGCCAGGACTGATCCTAATGAGTAAATGTGGGTTCTTTGATTACACCAATACAGGCTCTAGTGGAGCCTGCTGATAACAACGAGGCTCTGACAGCCATTGGATAGGGACTCAATAGAAAATATCTTAACTTCCCTCTTGGCTTTCCTGTGAACCTAAAACCATTTTTAAAATGACATCTTTGTGAGGAAAAATTTGAACAGAAAAATGTGTATCAGGATCACAAGGAACTGAAGGTGGCTTTAGATTAAACACACCACAATCAGGGCTCTTTTTGCTCCTGAAGATGTCAGCCAATTTTGTCTCTGTCTCTGTACATTTATCCTTTGTTAAGTTCCTCACATGGCCAAAGGGTTCTGTCTCAGTGCTGGATCTGAAAGCTAAATCTAGAACAGATTATTATAATAAGAAAAGGGTTGTCTAAATATTGAACATTTGTAGAACATGAATAATCTATCATCTCATTCCCTTATTCATTTATCTGTTGACTCAACAACACAAAGCTGACTCCCTTTTTAGACTGGAGTCTGGGAGAATGGGGAATGGATAGTCACCCTGCAAAATCTGTAAGTATGAATCTGCATTCTGTCTGGTCCTCTTCCTGTCCAGGGCCCTCCTGCATTTCTGCCTGGTGCATATTTCACATCTAGAACTCTAGACTCTTCTACTTCATGTCAGCTTCAGTACAGCAGTTTCAGGTCATAGCAGCTACAAAGAGGCTCAGATCAAACCCATCCTTTCTCAGAATGAGTCCCTCACAGTCAATCTAGTGGGAGAGGCCTGAGAAGGAAAGATCCTGCCTGCTCCCTGGCTTCCAGAAGACCAGATGAGAGGGCCTCTCCAAAATGGGAGACACTTTTTCTCCTATGTGACAGACATTCATCTTACCTTCTGTGGTGACTTGAATAGGAATGGCTCCCATAGGCCAGATTTGGATGCTTGGTCACCAGGGAGTGGCACTATTAGGAGGTGTGGCCTCTCTGAGGAGTGTGTCACTGATGGTGGGCTTTGGGGTTTCAAATGCTAAGCCAGGCCTAATGTCTCTGTCTTCCTGCAGCTTGCTGATTCAGAAGTAGAATTCCTGTCTCCTTCTCCAGCATCATGCCTGTCTGCATCCTGCCATGCTTTTCGCCATGACAATAAAGGGCTAGTCTGAACTTGTAATCCAGCCCTATTAAATGTTTTCCTTTGTAAGAGTTTCCATGGTCATGGTGTCTCTTCACAGCAATAGAACAGTGACTATGACATGTTCCCAACTGTGTGTGTGTGGGGGGGTGGGGTATACCTCACACATGAGATATCAGAGAGCAACATTTGAGTGTTAGTTCTCGTTTTCCACCGTGGATTCTAGGAGCTGAACTGAACCTGGAATTGCAGAGCAGGCATTTCTCTCTGTGGAGCATCTCAGTGGTCTGCTAGCTTCAAACTCTGAATTCGGCAACGGCGAACACACATAACACAGAAAATGTATGAGCCACAGATGCAGGAATTTCGATAATTTTTGTCTATTCACTCTTCCCTCTTCCTCCTGTCTCCTCAGATTTTGGAGGTGTTGAGAATTTCAGCCAAAGCATCTGATGGCCCTCTCAATATTAATGAATCCATTTGAATGAAAGAAAATCAGACTGAACCAAACCATTTGGCTGTGCTTCCTCTCCTTCCAGTCACCCCCTATTTCCCCTTCCCTCCCCCTTCTTGCCACCCTCTGGGGGTCAGGTGTACAAGAGGGTGAACCTAGAGAACTTTATTTCTATCTTTGAATGGCAGAGAAAGCCTGCAACTACACCAAGAGGAAATGGGAACAGATCTAACGAAAACCTTCCGCAGTCTTTAGTTTCTGTGGCCAGGCAGAGGTGGCTTCTGTGGGTCTAGAAAACCAGCAAAGAGAATGGGGAACATGCCACAACTCATTTTCTTACATGTCCCCCATCCCAGTCCTGTGTTTGAAAGCACCGTGAATGGAGTGGAGAATGGTGGGAGTATAGTCAGTCTCTGCTGCCTCTGAGTCGTGTAAGTGTGGAGAACTGCATAGTGATGGTTTCCTTCTGTGTAAGTCAGCTCAGGCATGATATCGAGAGCCTCAGTCTTGTGGCCTGTTGTGTGTATGGGGGCTTAGAAAGACTGGACAGAGTCCAGCCACCTCACCTTCCACATATAGACACAATGACACAGAGAATTCCGTGCTCCTGCTCAAGGTTACAAATATTATTTAGTGGCAGTGTCTCTGGGACATCAGACACTTAGGTTGGAATTCTGAATACCTCCCAAACTTTGTGGGGAGGGTGGGATAAAGATCAATGAAACACCTCATACATTTTCTGTGTGATGTATGCTGGACTTTGCTGAATCCAGGGTTTGAGTCTACCATTTTTACCCCCAAACAAAGCAGAATAAAACAAAACAACTCATTCAATGTGATTTACAAATTGCAACCACCTAATAATAGTACCTTGCGTTTCTGGAGATCTTTTCATTGCAACACTCTTTCCAGACAATAACTAATGAATTTTCTCAACTCCCTCTAGGAACAGAGACACGTGCATTTCCATTTAATTTACATGAAATGAAGAAAAAAGACATCATGAAGCTGCATTCCATTAAATCATAATTAGAACCTCGGGCCTGAGGTAGGCATACTGAACTAACTTTCCCAGGGAGGCTGTGATGCTTACGCATTGCGGAGTTTCCACTTCAGTTCTCCCTTTACCTGCATACTGAGAATGAATAAGAAATACACACATTGCATTTACCATCTCAGGGTCTGGGCACTCTGTTTTTATTGCCTTTGCATAAATGACTTGCTAGGAACAAGTGCTGGGGCAGGGATCAGATTCTACTGCAGGATTCCTTGTCTGCTGGGCCTTCCCCTTCTCTCCAGCACAGTCCCCTGTGCCCCACCTCTCCATTACTCCTCCCACCCACTGGGAAGAAGGGAATATGAGAAGGAGGTATGGATATGTGTCAGGCTCCTCCTGTGTGAAGTGGCTTTTTACAAAGAGCAGCTTGGAGGTGGACTTTCAGGAGACTGAGCTGTCTATCAAGCAGTCATGAACCCTACTTCCTGTCACTGAGTCCACCCCACAAAGAGACTAGCCTCTATCCAATCACATGTCCACACAGACACTCAGTACTACAGATACTTCTTATATGTCTTGCCTGTTTGCCACCTATAACCCTTATGCGTTGAGGTGACTCCAGCCACCAGCTGAGAGCACTGAGATGTCTCAAAGTCCTATGTTTGAAATACCTTAGGCTGAGCGGGGCATGGTGGCACACACCTTTAATCCCAGCACTCGGGAAGCAGAGGCAGGTGGATTTCTGAGTTCGAGGCCAGCCTGGTCTACAAAGTGAGTTCCAGGACAGCCAGGGCTATACAGAGAAACCCTGTCTCGAAAAACCAAAAGAAAAAAAAAAAAGTGCGGGTGGGATGGGCTGCATTGCTCCAAGGGTAACAAACATGGATGGCAAGGAGAAAGGAGCAGGACCTTCCAGCTTCTGGGGAAAACATTCCTAAGTTACAATTCCAAGCGGTTGGGAGGCTGAGGCAGGAGGATCACTTGCTCCCAGGAGCTTGAGACCAGCTTGAGCAACAAAGTGAGAGCACTGCTTAAATTATTAAAAATTTCGTAGCAAGTGGAATTATGATGGAAGAGCATCTGCTACTTGTGAACATGCAAGTGATGTATTTTCACACTCACTCACGAGGGTTCAAGGTCTTTACATCCTCAGGTCTATTCTGAAAGAAATGATAATGAAAAGCATTACACACAAAGAACAGAACTGAGAAGCTGTGTTGAGTCCAGACACAACGCTGACTACCTTTGAGATTGCAGTAAGACTCTAAAGTAGAGACATCGGTGGGTTTTAGTGAATGCACAGGTCACACCTCCACCACAACTGCACGATTCCAGGACGTTTTCATCATCCCGCAAAAAAAAAAAAAAAATGTGTTGGCTAACAGCCATACCCCGTTCTCCTCATCTTCTTGGATATGAGCAGCTATACCCTCTCTCTCTCTCTCTCTCTCTCTCTCTCTCTCTCTCTCTCTCTCTGGCATTATTCATTGTGGGCATTTAATATAAATTGAATTCTAGAATGTGTAGCCTTGTGTCTGGCTTCCTGCCATGGATGTGATGCTGTCAGAATCTATCTATACTGTAGCATGTTAAAATACACATTTTGGGGGATGCTGATGGGTAGAGATATAAATGTTTGCTTATCTGTCAGTTGCTGGATATTTGGATGATATTAAGAATGATTCTGTTATGAAAATTCACATAAATGTTTTTCTAAGGATTATTTTCCAGTTCTCTCAGATATATGTCCAGGTGCCAGGTGTGGAATTTCTGGGGACACTTGGAAGTTACCTTTCACTTATTGAGGAGGAACTAAGAAACTATTTCTCCAGAAGTTTCACCAGTTTTTATGCCTGACAGTTGGCCCATTTTCTGCTTGAAGGGTAGTGACCTTGCTGGCTCTCTCTCTCAAAATACATATTGCTCAAAATTACCCAGGTCTCAATTCTAGTTTAATAGGAGTTTTTAAACAGGGTCATCTCTCTTTCTTCTGATTTTGAGATGCTTATCTTCTAAGACTTCTAGAAAAAGCTGGAGAGGAGGATGGAGTAAGGCCAGGAAGGTTGGTTAGTATGAATTGATCCCAGCTACCAGAATGTCTGCAGCGGCTTGAAGCTCATGGGAGGTGCACATAAAAATCAGCTTGGCTTGTATTTCTGTATTGGGAGCACAATAGTTTCTCAAACTTGTAGGTTTATGTATTCAGGAAGTGTGTGCCAAATGGGCTAATGGCAGCAGGGGTGGGGCCATATTTGGGAGGTGACTGTTGTCCTCCTATGTCTCTGTCAAAGATGTTACACATCTTTAATGGTTTGACATCTTTAATGGTTTCCTCATAGATCAGATGGGGCTCTGAGCCATAGATGTTTGATCTGAGCTTGTCCTCCCATGAATCTCCATTCCTACCTGAGATTCCACCCAGAGGGATGAGGAGCCTCAGTCAAAGGGGCCTGGGACCTTCTGGATGCCCAGATGCTGAGAAGAGCTACTATCCACTCCATAGGGTTGTGCACCTGTATTGCACACACACCACGCCCACAATAATACTTCAGATTAGAGTTCATTTCAATGGTCTCATTTTTCACTTACCCTTTAAAGACTCTGTCCCCAAAATGCAGTCATGTTCTGAGGGACTAGGCACTGAGATTTCCATATTGAATTTGAGGGGGGCATATCTCCAACTCATACATGTTATCACACATGCCCCTCTTTCCAGAATGGGGGAAAACCATGGGTAGGAGTCAGGGAGACGGGATGAGAAAAGTGGTTTTCTTCTAAAGACCACTCAAGGACAAGACAGGGAAAGGAAATCAATCCTAGGCACATTTAGGCCAGGACCCCTCCCCTTGTCACAGGCTGGAAGGTGTGGGAATCCCCAGGGATACCACCGAGGTAATGATTTCTTAGGTCAAACACCCCTCTTAGCCAAGTGGCCACTTGACACAGTGAGATGATTTGAGTGGACTCAGCTCTTCCAGAGACTGAATTCATTGTGGCTCAGCCTTCTAAGGAATAATATAAGAAGGCTCTTGTGTATGGAGGAGCAAAAGTCTTTGTAATGTAGGAAGCACTGAGAAGGAATCCAGAAGGGCTCTGAATGGACCATGATGGGTAGGGACAATACTTGGAAGTACGAAGTAGTTTTCTTACCATTCTCTATAGACCCAGTGATTATTCTGCTTACTAGATGTATCTGTGTACTAACAATGAGTCAATATACATTCTTCTTGATCATAGAAGACATAATTAGACTCTAGAAAGATCAGGAAAAGTAGCCAGGAAAAACATA
Source organism: Mus minutoides (assembly GCA_902729485.2). NCBI lineage: Eukaryota > Metazoa > Chordata > Mammalia > Rodentia > Muridae > Mus > Mus minutoides. The sequence continues at coordinate 1,992,409 of LR749615.1, forward strand.
AAAGTCAGAATGCAGAAGTTCCGAGGACAAGTGGAACTAGTCTTTGTCTAGTCTCTTTGACAACTTGACTTCAGCCTGAAGCTCTAGACTAGCAGAGAACAGGGAAGGCGACTGACACTGCACTTATCTCTTGCTGATTCCTGACTGTGGATGCAGTGTGATCAGCTGCCTCAAGCTTGTGTGATGGACGGTGCCCTGGAACTGCCAGCCCAAGTAAACCTTTGCTTCCTTGAGTTGTTTTTTTGCCAGGGTGTTTTGTTGCAGCAACAGGAAAGGAAACTGACAAGAATGAGCAGTGAGCCTTTTGCGTACGGTATTTTCAATGTCTGTCTGGCATTTGTGCTGCGGACTGGTTTACACTTAGTATTGCAATATGCAAGCAGAGCTTTGCCATGCAAAGAAACTATGTCTTAGCAAGAATGCTCCTGGGATCTCCAAATGTTGCTTCATTCCGCTTTCACTAGGAAGTGACCCTGTTCCTAGCAGAGAACATTGTCAGACTGGCATGTGTTTCCTTAAAACTCTGGCATCTGCTGTATAAGTTTGCATGGATCCATACTTTTTTTTTTCTGGTGAGAAGGTAATTGACTTGGCTGGTTGATTATCTTTAAAGCCAGATACTGTACCACACGAGAACAAACATCTCACTGGAAAGAAGTTTAAGATGCTTGGATGCATTTGAGACAGAATGCCAAGTCAAGGCTTATTAAGACATGGAAAAGTCATGTTGATCATGAGCCAACATCACCTTTAAATATAAAAACTTTATAATAAACCCCTGAGGCTCGTTCTGTTACAGCATAGTAAGACTAATATCCATTCCAGAAACCTTGCTGTTGGGTTTTTTGTTGTTGTTGTTAATTACAAGGACAGTACTCTACATAGTTAAAAACAGTAACACATGGGGTTGATGCTCTGTTGTCTTTGTTCCTGGTTATTTTGGATTCAAAAGAAAAAGAAAAAGAAAAAGAAAAAGAAAAAGAAAAAGAAAAAGAAAAAGAAAGAAAAGAAAAAAAGAGAAAGAAAAGGACCTTAGCAGTAGATGTGTTTTCTGTCATTCCATTCACAATCAAGCCACTCTTGCTTTGAGAGAGGGGCTTGCTTCCTCTGTGTGGGAACAAGTTTTATTGTGGGAGAAACCAAAAAGAAGGTTTAACGTTTCATCCCTTTATGCAGATTGGAGTAACCACCAAATGAAGATATCAGACTCCAGGCATGTGGGCATCTTCAAAGCAGCCTCGGAGATGAGAGCCCTGCAGGCTGTGCTGCTCCTCAAGATCCACCAGACCTCGTGAAAACTAGTCACAGACCTTGGGAAGCAAGTGCTCCTCATTAAAGCTGCTGGTCTTTATTAGTCTCCTGTGTTAAGATTCTGGTCACACCCTCAGACAGAGGGGACTGCACACAACTTCATCAGCAGTGTTCAAAAGGCTGATGTGTAACAGAACCACTGTTTGGATAAAACAGTGATCCACTATTATCACAGATTGCTGACTTTAACAATATCCAAACATACCAAGAAGCAAATGAATGTCACATAGCATGGATGGGTTTGAGACATTTTAATTTAGAGCAACTGGATAAAATACAGAGATGTGGGACTATATAACAATAGCATTATTGGCACTGTTGTATGTACACTTTCACAAGTCTCTTTGCTATACAGAATTGACCTGTTAAAATTCTCTTCAGTCCCTTAAAGCATCTTCAGACTGGTTGCATGTGAGACACAGATGAGGGCCCTATAACTTGCTTCTGTGGCTGTGTTAGATAGATCACTGGCAGAGTCTGGTGGGGTGTGAGCACAGTTGACTGCTTTCCCAGGACTGTGATGCAGACTTGGAGATGGTTTTTGGCTTGGTGGCATAGCCCTTTGATTTTGGAATATCGAATCTGAGCTCAGGGAATAATCACGAATGGTCGTTTGTCCAAGATCAGCTGATACCTCCATAATAAGGGAAATGGCAGAGTTTAAAATCCCGCCATTAAGGCAAAACATTAAGGGCAAAACATTAAACTTTCACAGAGCCATGAAAACAGGCGATTGCTCCCCTTTAAGAGGAATATGTTCCCCATATCCTGCTTCAGAAGAGGTAATAGCCAGCTGAGGGTCCAGCTGGAACGCTCCCCCAAGGAGAATGTGATGATACCTTGAATGCCCCACACCCCAGCCAATGTCTGGCATGATATCTTGGACTCTCATGGAAAGAAAGCAGTATTTATTTGAACTTAAATCAGACTAAATCTCCCAGCAGCTCTGGCCACTGCTCTCACTGCAGAGAAAATGGGGAGGGATTTCTAGGGAGCATAAATGAAGCTTTTTTTGGAGCATTTCATGCTTCCTTGGGTTAAGCTCAATGCAGTGGTTTAGAGATGCATGGGAGACACACTGGCCCTGCACCTATCTAATATTTGACAAGAACTAAATATTCTTATGTATAGGGCTTTGACCCTAGTAGTGTGAAGCATCAGTTGGATCTACATGGTTTGTCCAGATGCTGGGGTCAGAATGTTTGGTGTCTAGTTGGGTACCACAGAAAGCACCGAGTTCCGGGAAAGCTGACATTCCTCTCTTCCCTGGCTCTAAGGTTTCACCTGCAATTAAGTGATTATGTTGAGGAGCCACTAGCCCACTAGAGAAAACCACCCCCTCTCCCGTGGGAGGTTTCATCTTCCCAGGTCCCCTAGGGCAGATCTTCTTTCTGGGGAGGACAAGCCTCCCAGAGCAGCTGCCACCCCCATGACAGGCACTAGAGGCGTAAGTAAGATACACATAAAGAGAACTCCGTTTTTCCATCTCTGGGGGAAAAGCCCGAGAGAACAGGGAACGAGACAGGGCTGTGAATGCTGGTCTCCATCCTGGCAGTTGTGGTACTTTTCATGGGAGCTGTCAGATCATGGACCCTAGATTGTCCCTCTCCCTTTCCATCTGGATATCACTGATTTCCAAAGCCAGAGCTGGGTGGTAAAGAGAGCGAGAACTCAGTTGTGATGCCCCTTGTGGTTCTGATAGAGCACTGCCTACAACCAGGAAGGACCCCAAATTTTGATAACACACTTGGGGAATTCTCAAGCAACCACCTTCCAGCCAGCAACTGCTCTTCTGTGGTCTCCAGCAGCAGGGACTTCCTGCTTTGCAGTTCTGTTCCTTTAAATCTCATGGTCTCCGGGAACTGTTCTAGTAAAGCGACAAGATCCTAATTCTGACTTCCATACTTAACACCCCGAGAGTAACAATGAAATCAATCCAGTTATCAAAAGGGGGCATTGTGGAATTGAACCGGAAGACCCGGAACTCCCGGGGATGAGTAAGCAGTGTCGGGACTCCGAGCACTACTGGGAAGGGACCCAGCAATGGCCGGGGGGAGATGTGCTGGAAAAGACCACCAGGGTCTGTGTTTCCAGTCACTGGCTTCTCAGTGACACGGACATGTTTGTGTTACTCTTGCTCTCGGGGGAAATGTAACAAAGGAGGCTCACAGACTATTGTTTCAGACATTGAGTACCTTTGGCTACAGTGGGTGGAACGCCATTCCATCCAGTCACAAATATTCCTGGGTTGAGGATTTTCTCTGTGTTCATTCGGTCATCTTGAAATAGAATTCATAAATATCAGCTGAATGCCACAGTGATTTTCATTAGCATAGGTAATGCTTGGCCGGGCGTGGTGGTACACGCCTTTGATCCCAGCACTAGGGAGACAGAGGCAGGCAGATTTCTGAGTTCGAGGCCAGCCTGGTCTACACAGACCAGGAGTGAGTTCCAGGACAGCCAGGGCTACACAGAGAAACCCTGTCTCGAAAAACAAAAACAAAAACAAAATAAAACAAACAAACAAACAAACAAACAAAAGCATAGGTAATGCTTGAAAACCCCAAGCACGCATGATGCTTTACATCTCGTCTGGGTATGAACCACTTCCCCCAAGCCTTTCTATTTTGAAAGTAACTAGGAAACAAGAGCTTGCGCTGGCTCTCCAGGCCTCATCCGTGCTTCCGACGCTCTGTGGGCTCCATCTATGGCTTGGATGCTTAGTTCTCTGTTTTGATTTGAGATTAATGCCTTAAATTCATCCTTCGGATCGCTGTCTTTAAAATTGGCCCTAAGAGGTGAGCTTTCCAAATAACACAGGGAAGTTTAATCCCTTGATTCCCATTACCACCAAGAGCTGTGACTGGAGGTCCCTCTGCAGCTGACCCCAAATTTACCCCTTGGTGTTGAAAGTGCCAATTAAATAATAAAAACCAAAACCGTGGTCAGATGTAATTAGTTTGAGAATAGAGTTTTATAACACGCCTCATGTCAGGCAAACAAGTTAACCCTTCCAATGGCACACACAATGATATGGACCAGAAGAACAATGCCCTCACATGGAAACATCTCTGTGCTGTTTGACAGGATGTATCCTTCTGGGAACAGGTAACAGGAAAACAAAATTCTGCCTCCAAACAGTTGAAAAGACAGTTTATGTGGTCAGCTTCCCCCCCTCCGCCCCCCGCCCAGTTGAACTTGTCTTTCAAGACTCCAGTGGTCTAGGCTTGATTGCAAATGGGGGGATACATTTTACAACAGGGTTCTGATAAGAAGAGACGCCAATGGTGTCACCTAAGTTATCCAATGGGAAGGAATTTCTGGTTGGGAAGGTTGCTGGATTTCTTAGTCCACCACTGAAAGAGCATCACTCTCAGTGGTCCCCAGAGCTAGTAAGGACAAGTCCCTTATCCTAACTACCTCTGGGGACCAAGAGGGTTCCTTTCCTGCTGCTCAGCTGTTGAGGACTGAACTGAAATGTCCAACCTCTCCTGTGTTTTTTCTCTCGACTGTGTGGACTCTGTCAGATGCTGTGGTGGGGAAAAGATGCCTGAACTTGAGGATACGGACTGGATCAGGCCAAGAATTCATACTGTTTCTGTTGTTCCTGCGTCTTCAGCTTGGGGAGGAGGAGAAGGAAGAGGGAGGGAGGTAACATCAAAGTAAGATTGACAGACCCTTGTCTGCCCAGGTCCTGGCCAATGCTTTAATACTTCACTTCTTTGATTCAGAATTCTCTTATTTTCTCCAGTTAGGATAAAGAACACGATGCCACTAGGTTAAGTTGGAAAAGCCTGGCACAAGTAGTCATGGAACTGACGTGTGCCACCAAAGACGAGTGCCATGTGTCGATTAGAGCAGCATCTCGGGGCTACTAATTGCAGGCATCCATCCATGTCATCATTGACTCCAAGGGGCCCTTTCCTCATGAGCAGCCTTTGGCATACAGGGGTGGGGTTGGGGGAGGAGAACCTGTGTGTGTGTGTGTGTGTGNATATATATATATATATGCATGTTACTGTTGCTGCACAGTTTCAAAGATGTTATTCATAAATAATACCACAGCATTGATTGTATATTAATGACTGCACCTCCAGGTAATCCGAGCCTACAGTGACTTAGACTCAGTATTAGGCATTAGTCCTATCTGTCAGGTGTTCTACAGTTCTGTGTTAGCTGTATGATACATATATTTTTAAGTGTATGCATTTGTATGAACTGTGTCTATTCTGTATGGGTGTCAGAGATACACACACCACAGCTCCACAGCACACACACACCATTGTTGCACACAGGGATGCATTTTAGTGCAGAACGTCTCATTACATTGCATTCCAGGTGTTCAATCGAGCACACAAACTGTCAACTGTATCCTTCCAGTGCATCCTCTCAGAGAGCGGGACCAAGTTTCCATTGGAATGTCTCTAAAAGCCGGCTTTAACCATCTCTCTGGGCACATCTGCACCAGAGACTGAGACCTGCAGAGTAACAACTAATGCTAAAGTTTGCTCAGGAATATCTAAGCTGCTCCCTTTCAAAGGTAATTCTAACATTGTGACAGAGCCTGGCGTCTACTCAGGTCATGGGAGAGGAGATCAGCTGGATTTCGGTGGGACAGCTGAGATCAGAGTATGTCTTCCAATGTAAACGAGTGGTAAGAGATGTTATGCTTGCTTACACGTAAAACTCTCTGGGAAGACACAGCATCCCGAGCCGTGGTCATCCTGGGGGTGAGGCAACCACAGGCTTGCATCTTCTACATTTCAGCATTATTTGAATTCCTATAATGAACATGTAGGGTTTTTATAGTCATAAAAAATAAGAAAGGGGCTGGTAAGATGGCTCAGCAGGTAAGAGCACCGACTGCTATTACGAAGGGTCCTGAGTTCAAATCCCAGCAACCACATGGTGGCTCATAACCACCCGTAATGAGAACTGATGCCCTCTTCTGGAGGGAGCCAGGCAGACCGGAACAAGCAGAAGTCCTAAATTCAATTCCCAACAACCACATGAAGGGTCACAACCATCTATACAGCTACAGTGTGCTCATACATAAAATAAATAAATCTTTATAGAAAAACATAAGAAAGATGTTTCCACTTGCAATCTAACTTCAGACAAGGAACATGTGGATGAACTTTCATGGTATCAAGTGAAAGACGGTCCCTTACCAGACTGATGGAAGACTGTCCCTTACCAGACTGACCAACATTGAGCCCCATCAGATGTGAGACAGTTTCTCTTTCTTTCTTTCTTTCTTTCTTTCTTTCTTTCTTTCTTTCTTTCTTTCTTTCTTTCTTTCTTTCTTTCTTTCTTTCTTTCTTTCTTTCTTTCTTTCTTTCTTGTTTTTTTGTTTTTTTGAGACAGAGTTTCTCTGTATAGCCCTGTCTGTCCTGGAACTCACTCTGTAGACCAGGCTGGCCTCGAACTCAGAAATCCGCCTACCTCTGCCTCCCTAGTGCTGGGATTAAAGGCATGCAGCACCATGCCCAGCTTATGAGACAGTTTCTTAATAAAATTATCTACACTGGGTCTGTCACTGCTCCATGGATGTGGCAAGAGACTTGACTAGGACCTGCGCGCTCTATGTGCCACCCCCCCACTATGTGCCACCATCCCCCCCAGCCCCGAGCCCCACCTCAGCCCCAGCCCCGCCTCAGCCCCGAGCCCCGCCTCAGCCCCAGCCCCGCCTCAGACCAGTCTCTACACGTTTTGTTTGGTCATCAGTGTGTTAGTCAAACCTGTGCTGGTATAATCAGCCAGAAGTCACCCTTGCAATTTAATGGGTTTCCCAGGGATATAGATTGTGTGAGTGTCACAACTGAGCTTGTAACTTTAAAGCAAGGCAGGAGCAGAGAAGCTCCCCAAGGTTGCACAGAGGCCCTCGAGGATACAGCTTTATACGAGAGTTGGAATTCTTCGCCAGAATTCACCAAGGGTAACTAGAACAAAGTCGCAGTGCGGCACACAAGGTGATTCAATTTCGTATATTCAGACTTTAAACACAGGATGGGATCACAGACCTGCCAACAGTTAGAGAAAGGGGTGCAAGGAGCATGTTGTATAGATAAATACAAAGATGGAAACAGAGGTAAAACCTTCTCATTTCAAGAATCTCAAACCTAAGCTGCTCCAGAATCTAAAACCTCTTGTACAGTGCTATGATACCAGTGGTAAAATCCCATGCCTGACCTCTTGGGATGGCTTACAATCAATATTGCAGACATTACTTTCCTGTGTACAGGGTCTATATAAAACATAAATGAGATTTATGTTTAGACTTGAATCCTCTCCCCCAAGATACCTCATTATGTATTCACAAATATTCTAACGTCTTATAAAAACAGTTCTGGACCCAAACAATTGAAGTCAATGTACTGCTAAAAATTTCAAGTGTTTGAGGGTGAAAGCCAGATGCAAATTCTACAATCCACTTTGGTGCAAATCACCAAACCGTGCTCAACCGTTTGTATAGTTTTGAATCCACGCTTGGAGCTGGGAAATGACAGTCATCTTATTTGCCACCTAGTGACAAAGCTGACAGACAGTGATGTGTATGTGTATGTAGTCAAGCTCACAGGGAGACAAAAGAAACATAGGACACACACTTTGTGACACCGCGGCCACCTTGAACAATGCAGGGCTCTGCAGATGGCCTTGCCTATCTCCCTCTGGCTGACCTGGTATAGTTCTGTCAAATAACTCAAGGACAATGGTTTGTTCTTAAAAGTGTTGTAAGATGTACCTTTTTTTTTTTATAACAAGACTTGTTTCTTTATACTAATATTTCAGATCTACATATATTTAACAAGAAGACTAAGTCTGGGGATGAAAAAAACCACGAGAAAACAAACTTTAAATGAGATGCGGAAAAACTAAAATAAACTCAATTAAAAAAAAAAAACAGACAAAAAAAACCCAAGAACCAAACAAACAAGACCCATGCTCAAGACAAAAACACACCAAATGCAAAGAATTAGAAGCAAGATTCTCTGGTTGTTGCTACTCCAAACCGAGTTTTGATCATCACAGGGATAACTTTCCCTGCATTGCAAGCAGCTTGTTAATGAAAGCTTGAAAAAAAATGTCCCCCAAGTCAAAACGTCACTCGAGGCCTGGAGTCTCACATGGTGTGTGACAAGCAAGAACCAGGCAGGTGACAACGGTGAGTGTATCTGAGTCTGCAGAGCAACAGTCAGATCTAGGGACGGCATACTCCAGACAATGTCGTCATTTGGCTGAGAACAGTTGCAAGAAAGCTACTGTAGAAAGAAGAGACTTGAAATGGATTGGCTGACCACAGCCAGAGTCACAGTGGCAGAAAGAGGGAATGTCCATGCCTGGAGGACTCATTGCCACTCGGTGAAGACTTTCACTCCCGAGCCAGAACAGTCACTGCTGCTAGTGTGGTTGCTGAGCTTTTACCGAATCCTGGTGCCATATGTGGGGACAAAGCAAAGGATGCTTGTGGGATTCCATTGGCTTATAATGTGTTTAGTAGATAATGAGGGGTCAGGGAGGGAAGGAAGGAGGAAGGGGAGGGGCAAGGCGGTGGGAAACATGCACTCTAGTCAACTTCTGGCACAAAAATAACTGGCTTGTTTCATCAATTGCTCATTAATATACGACAACCAAAAGTAATCAGGGCATTGTATATAATACTGAAAGGAACCAATAATAAGAGAAAGGTTCAACTTGTCCGGCAGTAACGCTCTCCAGGTGCAGGAGTGCACCAGGTTCAGCAACACATGAGATCTCGGTGGAACTTTCTAAGAAGGCAATGGCTTAGCACTGTGGGGGGTGGAGGATGTGTCTGAGCGTGTGAGCACGTGTGTACTGCATGGATTTCCTCCAATGAGGAACCTCTAATCACTGTCTAGCCTGGGATTATAGAAACTAGACAAAGGGAATACATTTTGATGAGCTGTTGATCTTACACACATACACAGGCAGCTTTGTACGAACCCACATCTAAACACACACACCCCAGAGAAACATTGTTGTTAGACTCTGAGGAGATGTTCACTGTGGTTTGGGCTGGGAATGTCAGTAGCACAGTGTCCGGAAACATTGAGCCACTGAAGAGAAGAAAACAGTCTGGCTCAAAGGTGTGGTCTCTAGGACAGGTGTACGCTGCTCCGAAGCCAATGCAGGCCTTGCTGGGAGTACTGGACCAGGTGTTCCATGCTGCTGTGCAGGGTGACAGGCCCCATGAGCAAATCCAGGTCATTGAAGAACTCTAGGAGACAGAGAGATGTGTGAGGGGTGCTACACGGAAGTCAGGGCTTGCATGACTTCAGAGACAATCTATTCATGGCTTCAAGCATTCTCCATTGTATATGTGGCCTTTCCCTAGAACAAAACAAAGCCCTAAACGCTATTAACTGACTGTTATTTGCCATACTTTTTCCCCCAAATAACCAAGGTTCTGTATGTTCCAGTTACATTCTCCTGGGAGAAAAAAAATGGTTTTTACTCAAAGTCAGTACAACCGCCCCTCCGTTATTTCCCTGTCAACTGTCATGGGCTGAGCCTCCGAAGGGGGTCCAAGGGGTGGGGCTCCAGGACAGTGGGTCAGTCAGTGGTCTGCACCGAGTGGTCACCTCTGCTGAAGTTACCTCCTGGACCAGAGTTCTCTGTCTGCTCTCTCCTTTATTTTGTACCTAGGTACTTTCTGGTAGCAGTGGGGAGGGGGAGGGGAGGGCAGGCCAGATGAATCATAGGTGTGATGAACAGAGACACACAGATGTCACCGAGTAATGCTCCCTGGGAGGAAGCATCCGAGACAGCGTGGTCAAAGTGGCATCCTCCTAAGAAGGCAACAGAGGTTCAGGGAAGTCTGCACACTCAAGGGAGTGGGAGGAGGAATCCAGGCACAGGGCGGAGGAGGAACCGGCCAGCCTGGTGAACAGAACCAGGTTTGTATCCTACCCGTCACTGTCAACAGTAGGTAGTTCCCAGTGGTAAGATCACTGACCACCTAAAACCTTTCCCTTCCCATCTTCTTAGGCTCCACAAATGTAGCCTCAGAAAGCACCCACTGCTCTGTTAAAGTCTTATTACTGTTTGAGAGGCAGAGAATGTCTGAGAGAGGGAGGGGGAGAGGAGAGAGGTACTTATGCATACATGTGGCAGTCACAGGACAACTTTTGGGATTTGATTTTCTCTTTCTACTGTGGGCTCCAGGAGTGAATGTGGGCTGTCAGGCTCGTACCCACTGAGCCTTCTCTATAACCCCTATTACTTCTCTCATCAGCAAAACTAATTAAAGGTAATTAATTCACAACTGTGTGTAAGACATCCTCCTGACAGATATAAAGATATAAGCACTAACACTTGGGTTATTTTGTTTTGTTTTTTGAGACAGATCTCCTTTTGTAGCTCAAGCTGGACTCAACTTTCTTGAAATCTTCCTGCTTCAACTTCTTAAGTACTGTGGCTCTAGGACTGTACCACTAAGCCTGGCTAGTAGCTTAGATGGTAAAGAGCTGCTAACACTCATTCATATATTTAATATTTTTGGAGTCCCATCTGTGTTCTAGGAACTAGGCTAGGTCTTGGCAGGGGGTTTGTGGGGGAGAAGCAAATTAAAATGAAATATAGTCTATGTGCAAGAAGCTCACTGGGAAATCCCATGATTGTACATGTACATCTGCGCCTGAATTGGTACCTGCATTGTGTGTATCTGCATCTAATTGAATCCACCTGCTTTTCCACAGCAAGGGTAAAAAGCCGGCCCAGGTGGCAGGTGCCAGCCTTTTCTTTCTCCTTTGGTAAACCGTGAAATTCGATCCCCAATGCCCCTCGGGCATATTTCTCTGTGCCTGGACGGGTCCCCATTCTCCAGGGCTTGTGCACACACCTCTGTTTTCCTTGGCCAGGTTATCAGCCATCTCCCAGTAGTCATAGCTGTGGAGGATGCTGTTGGTGATGCTGACGTGATTGGCCGCCATCTGGTGAATGCGCTGGGGGATGCTGACGATGGTCGATGGGGACAGGCTGCTGGAGCTGGAGAGGCTGCCCTGAGACCCCACAGAGCTGGCGGGAGAAGGGTTGGGAGACATGGGGGATGGGCTTCCAGTGCTCCTGGAAGAAGAGAGGTAGAAAATCCAGAGTGGAGAGGTTGGGAGCAGGCGAGGCAGGGTGGGCAGCCCCTCTGCGCATCGAGTCATGCAATGTGTGGCTTATTTGCATTTGGGGAAAGTGAACTTACTTGCCACTGGACCCCCATGGGGATGGGGCTTGGGCAGCTTTCGATGAATTCTGCAGGGAAATAAAAATTTGTACAGTGAGTGGCACTGACTAAGGGACAGCAGCATATTTTCAGTCGACTGTGACAATAACTACTGAGATTCTGTAGGTCACTGCAGACTCACTGAAAACAGATTGGGGTGCGGGGGAGTTACAATCTAGGGGCTTTTCTTTTTCCATGGACACTAGTGTGTATGAATGTGTGTGAGCACAATTGTGCACATATGCCTTTACACACAAATTTTAGGCATGGAATTAGCTGTAATTGCAAGGGTTTGGTGAATGCTGAGCCAATCCAGATCTTGTTTGTTTGTTTGTTTGTTTATTTTTATTTTTTATTTTTTATTTTTTTCGAGACAGGGTTTCTCTGTGTAGCCCTGGCTGTCCTGGAACTCACTCTGTAGACCAGGCTGGCCTCGAACTCAGAAATCCACCTGCCTCTGCCTCCCAAGTGCTGGGATTAAAGGCGTGTGCCACCACTTCCCAGCTTGTTTGTTTATTTTTTAAATTGGAAATTAGTCTAAATCTTCTTGGCAGAGTAGGAACTCTTCCCCTCTCCACAATGAGCACGCCTTATATCTAACTTTAGAGATTGCTTACAGAGGTTTTTGAAAGAAGTGTGTCATTAAATCCCATTGTTTTAAATTACAAAGTTTAAAATTATTTCTTTTAATGCTGGGTGTGGTGGCACATGCTTTTAATTCCAATATTCCAGAGATGAGCAGGCAGATCTTGGAGTTTGAGGCCAGCCAGGGCTACACAGAGAAACCCTGTTTCAAACAACAACAACAACAACAACAACAACAACAACAACAACAACAACTTATTTCTCTTAAAGGAATAAGACAATATTTTTAAAGTAATAGCTTCAAATGTATTTCTTAATGGAAAATGTAGGAATTCTGACACTTATTGGTACCTTATTACTAGCCCAATTAATTGTACTGAGATGCCCGCCCCTTGGTGGTATCGGGCACTGAGCCCAAGGTGTTACAGGAAAGCTCTCTGCTGCTCCGCTCTATCCTCTGTCCCTGCCTTCCATAGGTAGTCTCAGTCTGGCTTGGATATTGCATCTCATGGGCTAGGTATCTACATCAAGCATTGAAAGGTCCCCTGTGTTGGGGTGTGGCTCAGTCACAGACTGTTTGGCTGATATACGAAGCTCCTAGTTTAATCCCAGACACCACAACAAAACAGAAACATATAAACAAGCAAGAGAAAGTAATTTTAAATATTTTTCGTGTGTGTGTGTGTGTGTGTGTGTGTGTGTGTGTGTGTAGGGTGGCATGTGAGAGCATGCCATGGGATGGAAGTCTGTAAGCTCCATGACACGGGTAGAGACAATCTCTCCTCAGAGACATACTGCTAAAGCGTCTTCTTCACAGCCAAATTATCATAGTAGCCTGAAGGCTCCAGGCCCCAAGCTGTATTTAAACAATCCTTGGAGTGTAGCACAAAGGGCACCTAGTAGGTACAAAACTTCAACAGGAAGATCAAGTTTTAGAGATCCCCTGAAGGCATGTGGTCAGAACTGGGAGAGAGGGACAGATCTGAGATGTCCCGTCACAAAGATGGTGGCAGCATTTAACAGGTGCAGTGTACAACAAACCACACTGTACACTATTAATAGTGACCTGCCACTTGAAATGTACTTAAAATATTCAAATGCCCATAACTCCTGGAAGAGAAACTGATTTTCTGTTCCCTTCTCTGTCCATTTTTTGTTCATATTTTCAGACTGGATACACACACTAGAAACAATCATTTAAAAGCTTGCCAGAACTCACTGGGATCACAGAATTAAGCTTACTCCTTTATTCAAGCATCTTTGGTTTTACTCTATATAGCAATCCATCCCTTAGACTCTGATCTCCTGAAAATCACTCTCTCTGCCTCTCCTCCCATGTCTGTTATGTGTGTTTGAGACAGTTCTCTCTATATAGATCTGATTGGCCTGGAACTTGCAGTGATCCTCCTGCCTCTGCCTCTGCCTCCTGAGTGTTAGGATCACAGGCAAGCCTACCAGGCTATCTCATTGCTCCCCAGCAGTCATTCCATATGATCAATTAAAAAAGACATAGACCAGAGCATTACCAGGATCCAGCTGGTCTCTCAGATGTTCAGGTTGGCAATAAAGGACTAAAAAAGAAGTGTGTGTGTGAATGCACATGCGTGCATGTGTCTGTTTGCTTATGTGTGTGCATGCATGTATGTGTTTATATTTATATGTCTCTGTTTCTATGTGTGTCTATGTGTGCATGTTTGTATGTGTGTGTCTGTGTATGCTTGTAGGTATGTGTGTGTCTCTATATTTGTATGTGTGTGTGTGTCTGTGTGTCTGTCTCTGTTTCTTTGTCTGTGTGTTTGTATTGTATGTTTGTGTATGTGTCTGTATCTGTGTGTGTGTTTGTATATGTGAGTGTGTGTTTGTATGTGTGTATCTGTGTGTTTGAATTTGTGAGTATGTGTTTATATGTGTGTGTCTGTATGTCTGTGTCTATGTGTGCTTGTATGTGTGTGTGCGTGTTTGTGTGTGTATGTATGTGTATATGTGTGTCTGTGTGTTTGTGTGCATGTGTGTGCACACACATGTGTGTGACAAAGGAGGAGTGGAGACAAGGACGGTGTAATCTCAGACAAGACATTTTGAACAAATGATTAACTTCAGGTACACTTGCAACAGCGCAGCAAAGAGGTGCTCTTCATTTGTTTTGCTAGTTTTGTATTCTTCTCAGGAAAGTAACTGAATTTTCTGAGATAAAAGTTGCCATGGCTGTGATTCGATCTGTGTCACCACCACACACCACTATTGAGGGTCTCTGAGCTATAATGAGCCATTTCCTATCCTCAAAAATGGCACCTCGATCAAAGATTAAACCAGCTACTAGAGATTAACTCAGGGGAGTGGGTCTAAGTAGTTACTTCCAAGAATTCTACGTGGAGATAAGGAATTATGTTTGTTCTAAAGACAGATCTATCCCCTGGACATTGGGGACAAATTAGACATTCTCTGTTTAGAGGCCATAAAAATAAGGACATGAAGACGGGGACAAATTATCTGGGCTCTCAAGGCCTGTTCTTGGAGCCCTGCAAGCCACACGTGTGTCATAAATGGGGTGACCATGGACAACAGAGGTGGCAGGTTTAGCCTCAAGGCAATGGGTGCCTGAGGCCTCTCAGAGGTGCCTCTGCCTGGGAGAGAGCCTAGCACAAGAAGGCACGGTGCTTATTTGCTAGACAGTACCTTGAAATAGTCGATAAGTGCTTTTGAATATTTTACAGCATGGTCTCTTTTGAGTCGAAACATCCGCCAGTATAGGAGAGCCAGGCATCGGTAACTGCAGGGGAAGAAGAGAAACGTGTGCCTTTCACAATGAAGCTCCAGAACAAATCCTGTCATTTCCGACTCAATATTTTGATCACACTTATACCTCTAAAATGTTCCCATCTTAAGTATGTGTATGAGTATTTGATGTTCCTTTTGTTCAAAAACCACAATTCAAGATTCCAAGGAGGACCCCATTCCTGCATTTACCACCAGATGATGTGTAATAACAGCTTAAAGAGCTCTTTGCTGGGAACAGGGTCAGGCCACTCTCTTCTTCCACCACCAGAGGGCAGTGTCTCCCCACTACAGCCCGAAGGAGTGCTAGCACAGTCTACACTGCTTTACTGGGTGAGCTATTGGCCGCGCAGACAGGACAGCAATTTCACAGATTTTATCACCTCTGCTTGTTAACGCTTTACTAGATTGTAATCAGTTCAAATAAAGTGCATTACAACCACAACAGAAATACTAATCTGAGGCTAGTTACATTTGCTCATTTACTACAACATTTTGTATAATTATTTATATCCTATATATATTCAAACATTTATTATTATTATTATTATTATTATTATTATTCTTAATCACTGTCAATTTATTAATCCCATCACGGTACTTCAATAAAGAACAGGGCATATTTAGCATTTCCTGAGACTCATTCTCTCCTGGTGCTTGTCACGGGTAATTCTTTCCCAGCTCAGATCAGGTATGTGTTACAATCACAAGGCGCCCAGTATAACCCAACCCACCTCTCTAGCACCCCAAACTCCAGAGGAAATCATGTCAAACAGCTCAAGATCATCTTGTGTCTACCTTGTGGTTAGGCCATGTGAGATTCCATCTGATCTTCCATCTCCCCAATTAGACCCAGAGCTCAGGGAACTTGCTGAGGGCACACACCACTTTGAATTCACAGGACAAGAGAGACTAAGGAGAGGGGTCTTGCAGTTTGAGAGATGGGTTGAAGTGGCAGAGCAGATGCTGTGGGGAGAGTTATCACTGCACAGCCCTTACTACTGTAATCCTAAGTGCAGGGAGATTGATTACCCATTAGCTAGTGTGAAAGAAATTATTTTACTACCTAAGTAAAATGAGCATCTCCTCGGTTCAGTGTATTGATAACTCTAATGGATTGTGGGTACTCATGCATACTGATTTGGCATGCAGAGTAACTTGTCCATGATTTTGACTACATGGAAAGTGTTAACTATAAGAAAAATTCCATATAGCACAGTTCACGTTCAAAGGACTGAGGTGAGGCCTGTTATATTGACTTTGCTTTTGTGTGTGTGCACATGTGTGTTTATGTGTGTGCTCATGCCAACCCATGCATGTGTAGAATCCAGAGGTCCACACTGGGTGTCTGTTGTTCGCCACCTTATTTCTCTGAGACAGGGGGCTGCTGGTTTTTGTTTCCCTGACCGACTACTGTCACCATTCTCTCCCTGTGATGTGGTCACCGTGAACTCAGGGTACCTTAGGGGAAAGTGGTCTGGAGGTTCCAGGAAGCACAGGGCAGCTCAGTACCCCATTTGCAGAGCTGGGGTTATACTTACCAAAGCGCAGCTAACTGCTTGTCCTCTGGCGTGGCATTGGGGCCTGAGTGGGTTTTTAGTCTCATAGCATACCTTAAAAAAAAAAGATAGAAAAGCAAAGGAATTAAAAAGTGCTTTCTGGGTCTCAACAGAAGTTATTCTCTGGTTCTCCACCCCACCCTCAGGTGTTCTTGCTTTCTTTTCTTTTTATGTATATGTGTGTGCCTTGTTATGTACATACATACGGGCATGTATGGGTGCAGATGCTCATGGAGGACAGACTGGGTGTCGGATCCCCCGGAGCCTTAAGTCACAAAGTAGCTTTGAGTTTTGGGATTCAAACTTGAGTCCTCCACACAAGCAGTGGATGTTCTTAACCACTGAACCCACACATAGGTGTTCACAGTGCTGACAAGCCTGCCTTCAAAGCTAGCCGATGGCATTGCTGTGCCAACTGGAAAGAGATGGCTTTTATGATGTGCTACCCTCTGAACTTTAATGACACAGAAATAACTCTCAGGAGTGCTTCAAGTTTGAGAAGTATTCGCAGAGATGGTAAGGCGTCATTTTCCCTGCCTTTCTCCCACGCTGAGTCACTGAGGGTGGAGCTGAAGCTCACCCTGGTACTGCGACGTAGAGGGTAGTGCTCAGAGTTTACTTTGTGAAGCTCTTGGCAGAGCAAGCGGCTTGCTGGAAATGGCTGAGAAAGTAATCCTGTTGCTGCAGAATTTCTAAGTTACGAGAGCAGCCCTTTGCAGTTTACCCTAGAGCTTGCCCAGGGTAAAACCCTGTCTGTGTGACCTGCAGTTTGATGGTATCAATGTTTTACACCGATTGAGGCACAGACATCTTTACCTCCCTTCTTTTAAGTAATAGTATCTTGAGTACCAGACAGTGGTGTAAATTTTGTTTCAATCATCAAACGATTTACAAAACTCACTGGAAGGAAGTTTATTGTGTACACAGCTACAAGTGTTCTTCTTCCCGGACACACCAAGATTCCTTTTTCCACCACGTCTTTTTTATTGAGGAAGTTCCTTCAGTCTTAAAAAATATTTTTTTTTACTTCAGTTGTTTTTATTAGTTTACAAATAACTAAGTTGTATTCTGACACTCTCCAAATACAATTTGCTTTTGTTTTATCTCCATTCCAACCTTCCATTGTGCTCTGAGAACAGGAGAGGGAAATGAGAGATGTCTTCTCCCTCTTTACTTGTGGGTCAGCTAGAGACAAATGCTTCTGGTTCCCTTAGCCTGACTCCAGCTTGAACATGAGTGGTTATCTTTAGACTCCCTCTGCCCCAATGAGAGGAGACCACTGTTGTCCTTGGAGGTGGTCTCAACACTGACAACATGCCTTTGCTTCCCGGTTGCTTTCAGGATTTGGATTTTTGTAGTCCTATGTTGTCATGGTGTGTCTTGGCATGTCTTGGTGTGTATTTAAGGGTTATCCTGTTTGGGGTTTCTTGGCTTTTTGAATCTGTCTTTTGTTCAGTGATTTTTTAGCCATTATGTCTTCTACTATTCTTTCTGCCCCATTATCTTTTCCTCTCATTCTGGAGCCCTAGTGATAACACACACACACACACACCACATGTACACACAGAAACACACCACACACATAATACACCACACACATAAAATACATACACCCCCCCTCATACACACACATCCGACATACACACCCCCTAGCCTCCCACATATACATACACACCACACATATACCATACACACACATACATAACACATACGACCAACACACACACATATGCACACATACACACACATATAGCATACATATACACACATACACACAAACCACACATATAGCATACACAAAAACACACATAAATACCACACTCATACACACATCATGCATAACATACATACATACCATACTCATACACACATCACACACAAACACATATACATACGTGCATATGCATCCATAACATCACACACACTACACACTTAAATACATATACACACTACACAATATACACATATACATACATATATACACACCACACACACATATATACCACAAACACACATACACACCGCACACACAATATCATATACATAGCACACATAAATACATACACACCACACACACACATACATACACACCACACACACACATACATACATACACACCACACACACACATACATGCATATACACACGCATACATACATGCAAACACACAAAGTTGGATCTTTTGTGATTATGTTTGCTCTAGTTTGTAGTGACTCAGAAATTCATGAGTTGGGAGTGATTCCCAACTGAACAGTGCTCAGGGGCAAGAATCTTAAGGTGGCCGGCAGTGGTGGTGCATGCCTTTAATCCCAGCACTTGGGAGGGAAAGACATGAAGATTTCTGAGTTCGAGGCCAACCTGGTCTACAGAGTGAGTTCCAGGACAGCCAGGGCTACACAGAGAAATCCTGTCTAGAAACAAACAAATAAACAAACAAACATGAAAAAAGAGAAAAAGACTCTTCAGGTGGCTTTGTTCCCCTGAACTGATTATGATCCTTTGCTCTCTGTAGCCCTGGGAAGGGAGGAAGTCTCTCCCTTGTAGAAAGATGCCCCCGCCCTGGCTCCCGAGTGTCTTTTAGGGAGAGGGAAACTAGGTCTGGTGGGTAAGGCACAGATTTAAGTGGCAAAATAGCCACTGCTCCTTTACAAATCCCATCATGGCAGAGTTCAGAACTGGTTACATTTTTATGGGGTACAATTTGACACTTGATACACATTCACACTGTGTACTGATGAAGCCAAGGTGGTTAGCACCGCACCTTTTTTTCATTTGTCTTTTTTTTTTTGGTGAGAATGTTAAACCAACCAACCACCCAATGTCTCTTGAAGTTACTCTGAAACACACCTTACCATTAACTGCTGTCATCCTTTAGGTTAGAGGACCTCCCCTCGCCTCCACTTTCTGGGTACTGAGGGGGTGCCACTCATTCTGAACTGTGCTCTCTCTGGGCCAGGTGGCCGGCCTCAGTGGGTGTAGCAGGTGTCATATCTGCATCCCGTGTGTTTGTGTTTGATGGGCTTTGCTGTGGCTATGATTCACCTGTCCACTTTGCTGCATGATGTCTTTAAGTAGGACATAACACTGAAGTTCACTGTAGGCTCCGAGGCGTCAAATATTTAAAAATCACAAACTGCACACCTGGTCTGCCTGTAGCTTTAATTACCTGTTGTTTAGCGACACACTGACGGTCCTTCATAGGTTTTTTCCGAGAAATACCCCCCTTAGGTCTACATTTCAGGTTACTACTGTTGTTTCTTCTCACTACTCTTGAGAAGTAGGCTGAGGACATTTATTCATTTGAGTGACAAGGACTAACTAAACCCAGTGGCTTGTGCAGCTAACTGGTCTACCACAAAATTAAATCTCCATTTTCCCTATTGACCTTTTATTTTCAAGCAACTTATAGTAGAAATGAGTTCAACACCTACCACTTCCTATCTGAAGGACACAGGCACATATCCCTGCTCACTCTGACATGCCTCTTCTTTAGACAACCAGGGAGGCTTTGTACAAGATGTGCCCTGCCTCACACAGGAAACAGGAAGGCAAGCCAACGGAGAGTTGCAAGCCCCTCCACATTCTTATTTTGGGGGAGAAATGCTTGGAAGTTGGTCTGGTGCAGTATATACAAATACTAAATTCTGAACCCCAAGATCTTGTTGCAGTCCCACAAGCAAATTTTCATGTATACTAGCCCTTGTAATGTAAACCTAGCTCCCCAATTTAAAGCTATTGGTTAAATAAAAGTGGTTACAACCAATTAATGGGGGAGAAGAGAGGCTGGTGGGGTTTTAGTTATTGGCTTAGGGACATCACAGGTAGGGACATGGAGGAGAGAAAGAGGAGAAAGAAGGAGAAGGAGGGGGAAGGGGAAAAAGACAGCGAGAACAAGTGCTCTCCATTAGACATGGTGAACCAGGAGCACATGGCTGAATGAAATGCCCACAAACAGACAGACAGAGCAGAAATAACTGGGGCAAGACTCAAACAGCCAGCACTTGGCGAGCACAAGTGAGAAATTAACAGTCAGGTGTAGAGAAAAATAGATTAGGGGTAATTGGCACAGTAATTGTGCTAACGCTGATTTTAAAAATCCATAGGACTCTGCCTCGATTATTGGGGAGCTCGTTGAGCTGTATTAATAACTAATAGTTATTAAATAACATTTAAAACTCATTTACAGAGGAACACTGGCTCCCAATGGCTGCTAGAGCAGGCCACAATTCTCTTCCTAGTATGTGCACCGCTTCCTGCCCCACCCTGCCCTTGCTGGAAGCAGGGCTTGCTTACCTGATGAGCTCCACTGTCTCTGAGTACATGGTGTACGGAGACTTGGATTCCATGGGCCCTTGTTCCATTGCGTTTCCGCACTCGATGAAGGACAAGGCGGCTTCGGCATAGTTCAGGGCCTTCCCGAACTTCTCCACCTGATAAACAGAACCGGTGATGTGTTCCTTCATAAGAGCTTTTTAAAGGGGGAAATTGCCGCAGAGTTTATATGCTTTGAGAAACACGGGTTTTGAGCTCTAAAATTTGAGCATGGGGGAGAAAGGGGAGGAGGGAGGGAGGGAGGTAGCTCTCTCTGCCATCCATAGCTCATTTTCCACAGTTTCAGTTTCCTGTGGTTAACACAGTCTGAAAATGTTATGAGGAAAATTCCAGAAATATACAGTAGTTTAGTTTTTTTAAATCATAGTTTTCTATTATAATTGTTCTACATGATCAGTATTTACTAGTCACTGTTAATGTCTTTCTGTGCTTTACTGCATATAAAAAACATGGATGCATATGAAAAATGTGCACATAAGGCTTTGGATAATCTGCAGCTTCGAGGAATGACGTGGGCTCTTGGAGCTTGGAGCCCATCTCCTATGGATAAAAGGGAGCCCGTACAAGTCTCCTCCAGTAATTCTCTCAGACTGCCACGAATCTGAGGCAAGTAAGTGCTTAGAAGTAGGAGTCATGTGACAGACAGCCGCCAGTGCAGCTCAAGGCTAAGTTGCACATTTCTGTTTCCTTCTCCCCAATGTCTGGCAAATTTATCCCCACACGGTGCTAAACGTGTGCCAGAGTTCAAAGTTCTGGCTCAGTACATAGATCTCCATGGCTGTCTTGAGCCTTGATTACAGCCTCATGGGCTATTTGTGACTTTATACCCCCTGGATGTCCACTCTCCTGTGCTTCATTGCTAAGAGGGAGGGCCTCACTAATGATTGAGGACAGAGACTACGTGGAGGATCAACCCAAGGCTCCGAGCTGAAAACCAACCACAAGAACAACTCTGGGGGGCTGGGGGTTATCCACAGGGTCTCTGTTTATGCTAAGCAGCACAAACTTCATAGCACCAACAGTTTGGCTGAATATACCTGGCAAAATAGGGCTCCCTACACCTGACGTAGCAGCCACGGCTGGCTTTACAGCCCGAGTTCTCCCAAGTCTAGGACTCTGCACTGAGGCCGGCTTTACAGCCCGAGTTCTCCCAAGTCTAGGACTCTGCTGAGGTTCTGGCTCTAGGCACTGAATGCTGCTCCAGAAAAACCACATATTCTTGCCTTGCAAAAACACCTCTGTTTTCCCGTGATTTATTAATCAAAGAAAAATTCTTAGACATTCCCTTTAACGACTCTCAAGCCCCACCATTAAAAATAAATAATTTCCCAAACTTTCATTAACAACAATAACTTTGAAAAATGAATGCAGAGCAAAAATCTTGTTAACAAATCAATAATTTAATACATTATAAGTCAAAACAGGCAGCTGGACAGTGGTGATACACACCTTTAGTCTTAGCACTTGGGAGGTAGAGACAGGTGGATAGCTGAGTTCGAGGCCAGCCTGGTCTACAGAGTGAATTCCAGGACAGCCAGGGTTACACAGAGAAACTCTGTCTTGAAAAAAACCCAAACCAAATCAAACCAAAGTGTGATTTTGCTCAGCTATGGCCATGCATGTACACTCACTAATTAATTTTCTTCCTTTGTTACTTTCCTCCTTTTCAGTACTTTAGGCAGAGTGATCCACACATCAGCTTCTTTGGATGACCTAAATTCTGCACTTGTCTGAGGACAAGAGCCATTCCTTGCAATTCTCTCTATGTTCTGATATTCACTGCCTATATCCACATTACCCCAGTGCTCCTCGGCAGGTGACATCAGATGATAACTGTGGTGGGCAGCATGAGGCACACCAAGGACGCCTCTTAAGGGTTACGTATTTTCCTCACTGGAATCACATTCTGAAAGGTACCTGAAATGCACCTTCATCTCCAGCCCCCTGACTGATCTTGTTATGAACTCCAGCGGGGAAAAAAACTAGAACTTCAAGGTAGAAACAAACAAACCAGAAGTCTTCCTATTTCTTGCCTGAAAGCTTTAAGGTCTCCAAAACTGGAGATTGCTCAAGTCAGAAAAGTTATTCTTCGAAAAGATCAGATCACGGCAACCCGAGGTTTTAAGTCCAGGTGACCATTTCTATGTTGTAAAACTTGAGGGGATATGTTTCTTTTTGGCCCCCACACGAGGAACACCAGTCTTCCTGAAAAGAAATTTGATCGTGGGCCTGAGCCAAGGAACAGCCAGCCAGACTAGCCAGAGAGTAAAATGCAAATTTAATTTGTTCTTAATAGCTCCACCCACGGACTCCACTGACGTTGGCTACTACTCAATCCTTAAGACTAAATTGCAATATTCATTTATCCAGGGCTTTCTTCCAGTTAGACATTGCTGAGTGAAGTCATAATTTATTGGGCCATGAGCCTTTGATTATATAAACATTTTCCCATTTAGCAGGCCCAGCCATCCTTGTAATAGATTTTATAATTGCCCTGGCTATACTGCCCCAGTGACGAAGCCGCAGTACAAACACAGTTTGGACTAGCAAGTCTAGAGAGAAAGGGTCTTACCATGGCGTCTGCTTTATGTTTCATCCGCTTGGCTTCTCGCATAAAATAATCTGCACTTCGAGGCCTGCAAGAGGAGAACATCAGATGCCATTACTGCTTAAGTGTGAGATCTATGGGAAATACGCTTTCCTTTCATTCAAACATAAAGCGCAATTTAAGAAACTCTGCTTAATACAGAACCAGGCCTACATTTTGCACTCTCAAATTACAGCCTGTACATAAAATACATTATTTTTCTCCTAAGTTAGCAATTCAGAGCCCACTCAATACATGCAGATAGCCTATATTTATAGTTATTTTAACGTGATTCCTCATTGCCTAATTTGTGGACAAGTTTTTTTTTTATTGTATGGATAAGAAAAAGTAAAAAAAAAATCTTATTTTGCATAGTATCTACAGAAACCCATCCCCCCTTTAACTTAAAAACTGTAAATATATCTGATGATAATATCATGGATATGCACGGGTGAATATTTATTTGTTCTTGTGAGTGTGCCATTTAGATACAGAAATGGTACCTAGAATTGTATGCACATATATTTAATTATCTCAAAGCCTCACAGTAAAATGAAAGAACTGTGACGCAGTGTGATTATGTTCCAGTTGTAATAAAGTTAATTGTAAAATGATGTCTACCTTGTAACAATGCAGAGACACCATGTATCATCTGGAGTACTGATTAGCTTGCTGGTGAACAGAAGCATTAGACATTTGTAATATGGAAGCAATAGCCCTGGCCAGGGCCAGTTCTTCTGGGAGATGAAGGTAATTTGTCCCGAGACCAATTGCATGTGCATAACAACCCTGAGTCACATATATAGGAAAGCTATGCAGAGTATGGTGCCTTTAAAAATGCTTAGTCTAATAAATTAATATAAAAAAATCCTTCACATCTTTAGATGCCATCAGCATAAACTTCTTTGTATTCCGTGTGTTATGTGATCAATAAACTTGACCTACCCATGAATAGCAGTCGGGGCTATGATGTCAGCAGAGACGTTAGTCATGGGTTGTTTAACCTGTTATGATATACTTATTTTAAACTCTCTTGTTTCAGATTCTAATGGGTCTTTTACTGCATTGCAATATCAGGTAGTCAGAACATTCCTTTATTCAAAGAGATCAGACTGCTTAAAAAAAAATCAGTATGTGCTATGATAGTAAACTGTGGGTTAATACCACATTTAATTAACCAAACTAAGAAACAAAATCAGAATCAAAGCAAATAATTAGTTTTCGGTAAAGAATTGGAATAATGATGATGATGATGATGATGATGATAATAATAATAATAATAATAGAGACTCTCAGGACTCAAAGGGAGGAACCTTAGATGAAATGTCCAACAGTGGTGAGAGGAATCTTGTAGAGTCCTCCTCCAGTAGAAAGACAGGGCATCAAGTGGAGGGATGGGGTTGCTATCCCACAGTCAAAAACTCTGACCCAGAGTGGTTCCTGTCTAAAAGAACTGCAGGGACAAAAATGGAGAAGAGACTGAGGGAAAGGAGGTCCAGTGACAGGCCTAACTTGGGATCCAGCTCAAGGGGAGGCTTCAAGCCCTGACACCACTACTAATGCTATCTATGGTGTGCTTGCAGACAGGAGCCTAGCATGGCTGCCCTCTGAGAGGCCCAACAAGCAGCTGAAAGAGTCAGATGCAGATACTTACACCCAACCAATGGACAGAAGCCAGGGACCCTTGTGGTTGAATAGGAAAATGCTGAAAGAAGCTGAGGAGGAAGGTGACTCCACAGGAAGACCAGCAGTCTCAACAAACCTGGACCTCCGAGATCTCTCAGACACTGAGCCACCAACCAGGCAGCATACACCAGCTGATATGAGGCTCCCTACACATATACAGCAGAGGACTGCCTGGTCTGGCCTCCGTGGGAGAAGACTTGCCAAAACCTCTAGAGACTTGAGACCCCAGGGAGTGGGGAGGCCTGGTGGGAGAGGGGGAGACATCCTCTTGGAGTCAGGGGGGGAGGAAGAATGGGATGAGGAATTGTGGGAGAGTGGACTGGGAGGGGGACAATGACTGGACTGTAAAAAAAAAAGTATTTTTTTTAAAAGAAATTTAACACATATTGTCAGGGTTGTGGCAGTATACCGAGACTGACTTGTTGGTCTGTTACCATAAAGAAGTGGCAAGGCAGCTGTGGCATTCCCTGAACAGTACTGTCTGTCTGGCAGCAGTGGCCCCTTCACCGTCCTTGCTCCCAGCCAGTCCAAAGCCTGCGGTTCCCTTTGGTGGGTCTCTGCTGTGGCTAAAGGTTTCCTTTGTTAAGAGGGCCTGCTCCCGACACCTCTGCCTTTCTAGTTTACCCCCCCGGGCCCACACCTCCACTTGGTTGCTTTTTCAGTTGCCTTAACAGAGTGCCCCTCCTTCTTTGGCTACAGACTGACTTGGTTCAAACTTGGCCAATTTCCAGTTACTACTTGCTTGCTTCTGCTTCCAAACAAACCGAGTTTAGAGCATTTTTAAATTCACAGTGAAACTGAGCAGAAATTACATCATTTCCACGCACTCTTTGCCCCACACATTGTGCAACCCCTTTGTTACCAGCATCCTGAAGTAAAGTGACAAGGCGCGGGTGAGCCTCTGAAGTCTATGGACGACGACGTGTCATTTCTTTTCTTTTTCTAAGTCTTAGTTTTACTCGGTTTTCTTTCCTGACCTTTATTTTATGTGACTGGGTACTCTACCTATACACCATGTCTGTATATCATGTGCATGTTGGATCCCCTGAGATCTGAGTTACTTGTGGAAGAACAACCAGAGCTCTGAACCCCTGAGCCATCTCTCTAGCACCCAGGGGTATTTCTGGAAGGGTTAGATTCTGTGGGTTTGGAGCACTGTGCCAGGACACATATCTGCTGTTAGGCATTAGAAGGGGCAGAGCTGCTGTTGGCTTCACATCTCAACACAGACAGTTAGAACTTGCCTGCAGCCAAGCATAGACTGACTCCCGAGCTTCAGACCCCAGTGCCGACAGTGCGAGGTGAGTCTAGTTTTCACCGGTTCTCTCTGGTTGCCAGATGTGTCCATACCTCTTCTTATCATTTCTCTTCTCTTTTTTAAACTTAATTTTTAAAAAAAATTTATTTATATGTGTATGAGTACACTGTAGTTGTCTTCAGACACACCACAGGAGGGCATCAGATACCATTACAGATGGTTTTGAGCCACCATGTGGTTGCTGGGAATTGAACTCAGGACCTCTGGAAGAGCAGTCAGTGCTCTTAACTGCTGAGCCATCTCTCCAGCCCCTGTTCCTCTTCTCTTAAGAGAGAACCATCTGAGTTGGCTTTTCATCAAGGTTTTTGGAACTGTAACTCCTCCTCCCTTAGAGTCAATCTGGAAACTTACTCCTTGACTAGTGTTTCTAAAATATGGTTTCTGTTGTGTTATCATCCTGTTCTAAAATCAAACTCTGGGGCCTCTGAAGTCAAATCTTAGTTCAGGATAGGTACTTGTGAGGGTCCTTGAGCCATGTTTAGGCAGGTTCCATCAGTTTTGATGACCTGCCTCCCTGGTTTGAAGCTCTGCTCTTCCTTTTCACCGTGGGGAATGTTGTGAGTTCTGCTCGTTCACTGAGAGTTCACTGAGAATCCTATCAGGAACTAAAGGTTACTCCCCTTGGAGCCTGACTACTGTCAGGAGCTATTGGCATAGCCCTTGCTTCTGCCTCTTTCCTACCACTACAGAGAACTTGTCTGTGCTATACTTGGTGGGTAATTAATTGCCTTCCAAGTTTACAGGGCTATAATTACTTCATGTGTGCAGCTTGGCCACAGGTACATTTCAGCGGGAACCATACCGCTGACCTCTTTGGTCTCCCACAGCCTACAGTCATCCTTGAATTGTACTAAATTTCTTCTGAGCTTAGGGAAGAGTGTTGCCTTCTGAGAGGGTGCAGCATCATAAGCCAATGAGCCGGAGAGTGTCTCCATGGCAACTTGAAATTCTCCACATCATTATCTGCTCTACACTCCAGTATCTAAGTTTGGTCATTTTGTTGCGTGTGTCCTGTTTTGTAGACCTCACCACTAAAAGATTTTCATTTTAAATGCATTTTGTTCCCATGGAAAAAAAAAACTGTCTCGGTCATAAGCTATGGTATCTTAGATTTTATAGATTTTCTAAGTTACTCTTAGAGATGGCAGGCGCTGATAGGCCTTAATGTGTGTTCTTCAATCAATGTTTTTATCTGTAGCATGTGAATGCATCTTTCAAACCTGATGTGGAGGCCGAGTCATGGACACACAGTAGTGCCTGTGGGTAAGTAACACATTTAATTTTCTGACGGGATCCTGGCAGCTACAACAGTAGCCTGCCATGTTAAAGGGAAACCCGGTGCCGTCTATGGACCATTTACAAACACGCTCGTTAGAATCCGCTTTGCATATAATGGAGGGCTCACTATACTAAGCATGGAAAATTGCCTGAAGATTGGCCCATTTTCTCCTCTCAGGTGATTTCTGCTGCTATGCTCTTAAACCAGGCCATTATAAAGCCATTGGGACCAATGGGACGTCACTCAGACTGTCCGGCGTGGCTGTGAACTCACGCCCACCTGAAGATGCTTCTTTCTGAGGCTGTATACAAGTCAGTAGGAAAAATGAAATTGTCCTTACACCTGTCAGAGGTACAGAATCTAATATACCAAAGGCTCTGAAATAACACTAATGGTCTCAGGGCAGAATACAGTTTTCACCCGATCTGTCTTTAAGTGGGAAAATCTAGAGTCTTTACACTTCTATAATAATATCCTGTGTGCTATTTTTCATAGTGTTTTATGACAGTCATGAACACGCCAATAAATGTGCAATTAAACACTGCAAATGGAAGAGCATCCAGTGCTCCACAGAAATCGGGACTGGCTGATGGCAGAGCCAGAGCTCAGCCATGTGCACCTTTGTGCTAATAGGTCAGTGTAACAAAAGAGATTGGTGTACTTGATCCAAACACGTTTCCTTTTCTTTTCTTCCATCAGTATGATCTACAGACACACAACCTTGGCCCTGAGCGGCAGCAGCGTGCAAAGGACCTGACATATCCGAGCACAGGAGCTTTAGAGAGGACTTGGGTTTTTGTTCTCCTTCCTGGCTGAGGGAGCAGAGAGATGAATGGCCTCCCACAGAGAGGCTGGCACACTGCTTTCTGTATTTCCTACCTCTTTGAAAGGCTGCCCTTCCATAGAGCAAGCCTGTTTTATGCAAAATGGCAGGGATGAGAGCTCACTATGTTTGAACAAAACAGGTTCCTGGGCATGGAGAAATCGGGATGGTTTGCTTAGAGAAACTGAAATCTACATTAGACAGAGGAGCAATGATGGTATCAGATAGATTTCTCTTTCTTGTGATACCCCCAGTATCACTCGGCATGCCCTAACTATGTCCTTGGCTTTCAGGTGCTTGTTCCAAAAGAAGCCAGACGGTGCAAGAGGTTAAATGTTTCTTTTTGTTCACATGCGAGCAGTTTTGTAGCGCTAGCTTTGCAGAACTGGATGACAAACTCAGCTTCATGCATGCCAGGCCTGCTCCCCTCCAGTAATCACTGTTGGTGGGGATGTTTGGAGACTGGGGCTTCCAGGTGTTGCTGTGTGCGCACACCCTGTAGATTCAGCTAGACAGCGTAAGCAGTAAGGATCCCTATGCAGCTTTGTTCCTTCATAGATACCGACTGGAATCCCAAGGAGCTTGGAACTTGGCATCTCCAGAGGCAAAGCACCCTACACCGAGTTTCTGTCAGCACTCAGAGTACATTTCTCAGGCTGTGCCGGCTAAGGCAGGCAAGGTTTGAATCGTTTAAGCAGCTTTTATTGAAATGGAAAACCATTCATCTCACCGCTGTTCCTCTCTGTGCTGGATGTTTCAGCGATCGATTTTAGCAAGGCCTAAAGGTTTTGGTAAGAGAAGGATGCGCCGTCCTTTTCCTTCCACCAGACCTTTCTGTTTTTCCATCCATCAGAATAAAGTAGGGACCCAACCTGAATATGCAATGGAAACAGTTCCCTAAGAACAAAAAGGTGGGGTCCAGCTTTGCTGCAGCAAGGTCTCCTTCAGGACAGCAGTGCTGTGGAAGGGTTCCCAGAGTGCCTGCCGGGGACAATAGGGCCTATGCAGAAATGCTACTTGTTTCCTTTGGTTAAGTCATGCTGCGGGAAATTCAACCTCTATATGCAGGAATCTTCCCTTCCTCTATAAAATTAAAATCCTTTTAGCTAGGAGACTGCACCATGTAATTACCTTACAAATGGTAAGCCCCAGTCCCTTCCTGACATTCACGCTCAGCTATACTCATGCCTTCAGTACTGTGTGTCCCAGGGAGCCCTCATTCAGCTCAGGAGGGATAGGTAGCTCTCTGCTCCTGCTCCTGGCATCATGAGGACAGATGGGACATTTGGTAGATGGGCTGGGTGCTCTGGTCGGGACTGCCTCTTCCATGGAAATACGGGCAGGGGACAGTATATCCTTCAGAAAGCAGCAGGCAGTGCTGGCCTCCAGCCCTGCTGGCTTCCAACACAGCAATACAGCTGGCAGGAGCCGGGCTTCATTCCTAGCCAAGCCTTTCACCATGTAGCTCCATGAATTCAGGATTTCTGGGCTGAGCCTTCCCATCCCATATCTCTCTCAATTCTCCTCGGCCAAAGCTTGTCACTAATTACAACACCAAATAATATACAGCTCACTGCTTTGCACTAATAAGACCAGCATCTAAGCTGCGGGTTGAACCAAGCACTGATGCTCCTTGATATAAATTCTCGGATTCTGTCTTTTCAAAGAAAAGTCTGTTTCCCACCTTCCTTCTGAGGCAGTGGAGTAGTAATTGTCCCTGGTTTTCATGCTTTTGTGGAATGTCAGGGGAGGAGGGGCTGTCAGACTGCTGCTAGCCTGCGCCTGCAGCTTACCAAGAGCAAGCCGACCTTGATTCAGGTTCTAAAATAAGAGCTATCCCTCCAGTTCATTTGCATCCTCAAAGCACTAACTGCTGCTTAATTGGTAAGAAACATAGGAAGTGAGGTGTGGAAGGCATGAATCTAAGCGCTCTTTCATGCAAGTTTATGGAAAAAGAAAGAAAGATAGAAAGATCCAGGCCCTCCCCTGGGAAAGGTATTTATAATTCAGCTATATTTATTCAGCACTCATTCTTGACAGCCTGGTGGATTCAGTTGTTGTCTGAATTGTATGTTTATTCAACCATTAACAAGTATTTATAATACAAAAGGGTGAATTTCCTTTTTTCAAAACAGCTATTGGACTGCAGCTTGGGTTGATGTTGGGAGTCTTCCCTCCCTCTGTGCAGAAGGGGAGAGAGATGGCGGAGGTCAGGTGAGAGCCGGGACCCAGAGGAGAGGAAGAGGGGAAGAAGTGACTGGGTCTCAAAGTAAATAACTAAATCAAGGAATGAAAACCAACTAAACCAGAGCTTGTTACTTTGTGGATCATTCTAGTTGTTTCCCATCAGCTTCTCAGTGGCTCTGGCCCTAATGATCTGGTCCCTTCCTTTCTTCTCCTGGCAGCCTCTCTGTTCATCTCAGGGCCCATTGATGCCCCAGTGAAGATAAGCCAAAGAAAGTGGCAGGGGATGAGGAGGAAAAGGAAGTGAGAGAGAAGGAAAAGGCAGTGAGAGGAGGGAAGGAAAAGAGGAGGAAAAAAATCCAATGGGAAAGGGGAGGGAAGGAAGGGTTTATTTGCATCACCCGCCTAGGGGTGGTACTGCCCATAGTGGGCTGGGCTCCTGCACCAACAGACACTCAAGAGAAATCCCCACAAACATAGCCACAGGCCATTTCTCATGGAGACAGTTGCTTAACTGAGGTTTCTTCTTCCCAGGTGTGTCAAGTTAAAGTTAATTATGACAGAAGGGAAGGAAGCAGGGGCGGGGGAGCACACATGAAGGAGGATGAAGAGGAAAAGAAGCTGATGGGAACTAAGATAAGGACCTAAGAGGGAAGAGAGGGGGCGGGAAGAGGAGCAGGTGTGGCCATAGCAGTCACAGTAGCGGTGGTTGTAATGGTCCACCATGGGTTTCTCTCCTCTGACTCTGGAGAGTAACAGAGTGAACTCATCATTATATCCTGGCTGTTGCCTGTACCTGGCACACAGTAGGTGCTTTGTATGTAGCAGCTAGGTGTGTAAGACATTTTGCATGTCAGGTGACTTTGTTCTCTGAGGGACAGCTATTTTCATGGTTTAAAGGCAGAGACAATGCTGGTTCTTTGCCTTTTGAGTTTTTAGACTCTTCCCACAGATTTCTTAGGCCAGTGGCTGTTTCTGTTGTCTGTTTATTTTACTAACAGAGATTGCAAATCATTTGGGGTAAGTGGCTACTCCTCTCCATGCAGGGGGTGTGGAAGAGTGCTTTTACATCTCATTCTACCATATTCCTAAGAAAACCAGCAGTCCAGCACAGGCAACAGCCAGAGCTACATGTCTTGCCAACAGGCAGTGCCTCTTCACTGGTACAGACAAGGAACAAAAAGAGAAACATTTCCACTCATAAA
This sequence comes from Mus minutoides, assembly GCA_902729485.2. NCBI lineage: Eukaryota > Metazoa > Chordata > Mammalia > Rodentia > Muridae > Mus > Mus minutoides. The sequence continues at coordinate 2,024,287 of LR749615.1, forward strand.
AAGTTCTAGAAACTTCAGATATTGGGCTGCTCTTTCTGGCTCAGCCCTCTGTTTTGAACACTGGGGAAATCATTAAACTTATTATACATACTTGTTTTTTCTTCTTATCTTTATTGTGCTCCCCGTATCATATACTGGAAATGTTTGGTGTTTTGGCCACCCCATTGCCTAACACTTCTGTTACCAGCTATGACTCCAAAGCACAAATCCCGCGGTCACCTTAATTATCACTCTAATTGTGTCTGTTTTCAAAAATGACTACAATTCACGGACAATTTCCACACAAAGTCCGAAAGAGAGTGCAGTTGACCACCCAACTGCCTTCCCGAAGGCCAATGAGCACCTCCCATTGTGCTCAGCAAAGGAGAAGTGACTAAAGTGGGTGCTGGAGCAGCTGAGGGGACAGGAGGGGAAGGAGCTGGCATGCAGCTCCAGTAACCAGACGAGGAAGGGAGACCTCGCTCCCCAGATTCAGTTACCTTAGCACGTGACTTTCAACCCCAGAACTCTGTGCCCTGGTTAATGTATAAAGTCTAATTAATACGTAAAAGATTACCACTCAACATAGGTCCGACAGAGAAGCAGGTAACGCATTCTATACTTGGGTGAAGATGAGGGACGGCTGTCAAGCAGGGGTGTGATCCCAGCAGGGTGCCTGGGGTTCCCCAGATGTTACTGCTTGTGTGGCACCCCCAACAGGGAAGCAGCACTGGTATTATTGATCTTTCTGAGAAGGGGCTGGGACACCTTGAGAGCACTTTATAGTCTGACTTTCAGAGGGCTTTTGGCTTAAAGTCTGTCACTGCAGTTGGACTGTAAGCCACCGGAGGGCAGGAATCTCCTGCCTGCTGTTTCTGCAGACTTCATTTATCCTGCCTCCTGTGGACATGCATTGCATTGCATGTTTGTGGGTCAGCTAACAACTGAAAGCAGGATTCAAGTTGAACTCCTTCTGCCTCCTTGACACCTGCTTTCTCCCTGGAACACTAAATTATCTTCAGCCTCCAGAGCATGGCTGGCCAGTCGTCTTAACTCACTCTCCGCTCCTCCTTGTGAGCTGGTGCTGGCTATGGGAGATGCATTCAGGTTTTAGCAGTAGAAGTGGGCAGAGGATGTGGGGCTGGTTGTTCTATATCAGGCCTGTTTACGCTGTTACAAAGAACCCGCATCTTGCCAGAAAACAGCGTTCAGGTGTAAATCAACATTATTCTTTGGCCATTCTAAGAAGCACTTTTGGTTCTACAAATCTGATATCCCTTAATCAATATCCTTAGAAATAAGACTCACTGGGGGCTGGACAGAGAGCTGAGCAGTTAAGAGTATACTCTGCTCTTGCAGAGGGCTTGCGTTTGGTCTCAGAACCCACACTGGGCGAGCGATCCATGAATACCCACACTCATGGACACATACTCAGACAGATATATACATAATTAAAGAAGAAATAGGCCCATCAGTTTAGTTTGCCCCAGTTTCTTGAGCCTTGGGTGCCAGACCCATTATCCCAGTTGATCCTGTTTACCCAGGGGTGCCCACAAAGTTAGGGCTTCCTTTGAGAGGGATATTTAAATGACCATATCATGCAAGGGCAAGCAGCCACATCATAAATGAGAGGCAATGATCTTTTTCTATATTCTTCTTCCTCACCATATTAAGAACTTACATGTCATCGAAGATCAGTTTCTGTCTCTTGCAGTCCCTGTGGCCATTGGAACCTGGAGACCACGGCTCCGTCTGGGGCCGTGACTTGCTATGGAGGGTGCCATTTTCAGAACTGCTGTGAGATGCCTTCTAAATAAAAAATGAGACAGAAGCCACTGAGACATGGCTACTTGGCTGAGAGAGCCACTAGATACCTTTTAATCCACAGAATATCACCCTGTTCTGTACTAGACATGATGGTGATTTTGTTCAATAAAGAAAAAGTAACACAGGCTGTGTATTTTTTTTATCCAAAATGCTGGGGACCACAAGTGATTTTTTTTTTTGGGTGGTAGAAACCAAGTCTAAGAATGAAACTCAGATCTGTTTTTCTCCCACACATGTAGTAATTAAATATACATTAAAGCAATTGTATGCTGTATGTTTTAAAACAGTTTTGTGAATCTATCCTAGGGGGAGGTCAGGTGTGGAATGACCCATTTGCAGAATTATGTTGGTATTCAGCATGTTTCAGACCTTGGAACCCTGTGGCTTAGGGATGCTCAGCCTGTGCATGTCTAGGGATCAAGCTGAGGACTTCTGCACCCCTTGTCAATTCTGTTCCCATGGCAATATAAAAATGGATGTCTTATGCTCCTTTCATGGATGGGAGAAGAGACTGGGAGGGTTAGGCATCTTTCTCAAGTTCAAATAGTAACTATGGGTGGAGGACATGGGCTTGTATTTTTCCCAGTTTAGATACATATCAGAATCATATGGAAGTCTGCTAAAACAGATTGATTGCTGGTTTAGCTTCTGCTTTAGTGGATCTAGGATAGGGTTTAAGGATTCATTTTCTCTCTCTCTCTCTCTCTCTCTCTCTCTCTCTCTCTCTCTCTCTCTCTCTCCCTCTCTCTCTCTCTCTCTCTCCCCAGATAAGGTTTTGATTGATATGTAAATCTGGCTGATTTTGAATTACCTCAGCCTGCTGAATGCTAGGATCACAGGTGTGCGCTGCTTCTACAGTCCCCGTGAGAATCTGTATTTCTAAGCTAAGGACAGAGTGGTGGGCTCACAGTTTTATTGGGTTTATTTAGAAAGGAAGGGCCTTGACAAACCGTGAGGTCCCCAGCAAGTGTCTGCAGCTGGCTCTCAGCCTTAGGCTCTTTGTTGGAAGACACTGAAGTCAACAACCCATTGCCATGAGGTCGGCTGGAAGAAGTCAGGTCCTCGCTGGCGTATTTGTGTTTACATGTGTCTGGGAGTGGCGAAGCGGGCGACCGGAGCATCTTCTCATTTTTGTTTATTGGTATTGCCAAGCTGAAAAGAGAAACAGCAGCAGAGAGTCCCAGTCTGCACAGGGAAGAGAGGCCGTGCTTCTTGTACTGCCCAACCTCTCATTTAACATCTGTTGGCAGGAAGAAGTTTCTTGGGAATTATTTTGGCGAAGTGACTTTATGGCATCAGAATCACAGCAAACAATAAACAAATCTCATGCTTGGTTTCTTTACTTTATAGGGACATGCAGTAATCTTGAGTTCCTGTCAATGAAGAACTAAGAAGAGTAACATGTCCACATTCTCTCAGTGCTTCATCAAGGTGTCTACAAATACTGAATAAACGAGCTTTTCTTCACAAGCCTGAGTAGCTTGGAAAAGTCAAGCAACCATTAACAGCAGTAAACTGAACTCAGTTTCTTAGCAGGCACCAACTAGCCAGTGACTGAGTCTGTAGGACACAGTCACAGAACATCAGGGTGACTCCAAGGCCTGAAGCCACCTTCCAACCACTGAGTTTCTGAATTCACAAGGCACTGATCAGAATAAACATGAACAAAGCAACTGGTACCTGAAACCACAATTTCTGATCCTTAGCTCTTACTTTTTACCTTAAAGACTATCGTCTATTCTTAAAAAGAATTTCTCCATATCAACCATCAGAGAAGATAGATTGACTCACACTAAAGTCTTACCGTGTCTATGATGATTCTTCCTGCTGGGGATCTATGTGTTTTGCATTAGGAAGAAGAATTGTTTGTGAAGGATATGTTATCCTGAAAGAGTCAATCACTGCTAACCAAAGATGCCCATAGAGTCACCGAATACAATTTACACAACAGAACAGTAAAACCAATGAAGGTTTAGCCGTAACTCCTGGGGTTATGATGAGTTAATTGTATGTGTTGGTTATCAGAGCAAACAAGCCATTAAGTCACTTCAGAAGCAATTTCCTTAGCTGGTAGTCACAGTAGGAACCTTAAGCACTGGCCTCTAAATTAAACAGCAAAGTTCTTTAACATCATGCAAATAGATACTTGTGGAGAGAAAATTTCTGGTTCTAAAAGTACTCAGTCTGTAACAATGTTATAGACAACTGTTCTGGATGAGTCTCAAGTAGTGTCTGCTGAAGGGGAGGATGCTGATGTTAAGGATGGAGGTTAGGAGCCTGAAAGCCACCCTGCTTCTAAGCACCTATAATTTTACATTCTTTATGTGTCATGAAGAACAAACGATGACATTAAGTATCATCATGGGTATATCTGACTGTTCCCCCTTCATCGTTTGCGAGTTTACATAGAGGACCCAAGAAGCATCCCCTGGAGAGCTTCCTGCGCGGTCAGCTCTGTGCTCTCCTGAGGTGGTAAAACTTGGTGAAATTGTGAGAAGCACAATCCCCAGAGCTTCAGGGACCTCCTTTCCCAGCGAGAACACTATCTGTTTGCTCACACTGTTTCCATGGCTAGGTGTTCTCACTCACATCGTGTTGCTACTTAGTGTCAGCAAAGCAAACAGATACGGGAGGCTCTGCCAGACAGTGTGAGGGCTGAGGTTTTAAACTCGAGGTCCATGACTTTGGATGGCAGAGAGGCTCCATGTCACCATCACTCTCAAACATCTCAGCTCTCTTTGGAGCATCTCCTTTAGTTCCAAGCAAGGGCAAGGATAGGAAGAACAGTTAAGCTGGAGTCACCTTAGCAACACCCACACTTGTGCCTCAGCAGAAGCCACTGTGCTTTCTTGAAATACCATAGTTGTTGCAGACACCTTGAAATATCATTGGCGTTCATAGCTACGCAGTGGTTATAACAGTCACTAGATAGGAAGGTTATTTAATGCACTGACAAATGCACATAAAACATACTGCACATTAAAGAGAACTATTTCAGGGGGCAGAGTCCCTCCATTCCCATTGCCCTAGTCCTTCAGAATGCACAGAGGACTGTGGGAGCGCTGAGGATCCGCTCCCTCCTGTGCCTCCTCAAGGTGATCCCCACAGCACCGTGGCCTGTGTGCCTCTGCTCGCCAATTTCATCTTCGACTCTCAGCGCTGCTCTACATCTTCCCCAACCTTTCAGTTTACATTTTTATGTGCTGTGCAGAACCATTAATCTCCTCTTTAAAGTCCTCTATGTATAGTCAGGGAGAGCGAGAGGTGTCTCAGCAGAGGAACAGCAGGCTCTGGGTCGAGATGCTTCTAAATGGAAAAGCCTCTATGACAGAAGCTAAGCTACTTGCTTTAATGGATACCTGGGACCTTGTCTTGCTGGAGGACCATTTATCACAGAGGGAGGTGGTGTGCGGGGGCCTGTGCTGTTTCTCTAGAGGGATCACTGGGTGGTGGTTTGACCTTGGAAGCACACATCCTTTTTAAGTTGACAATTTATCTACGCCCAAGAGCTCAGGTCCATCACCTGCAGACTCAAAGTGCAGATTTCCCATGTCCTTGGGGTTTTATGCTTTTATGTGCTTAGCAGCTACTATTAAAATACTAGCTTGTAACGTTTGGTTATCACATTGTGGGGGGATCATCTCTGGGGAGTACAGAGCTCAGAGCTGTGCTGCCTGGCTGCTGGTCTCTGGTTACACGAAAGGACCTGCCATAGCTTGTCAGAAGCAGAGCCAGAGGCTCGCACTGGACCTAAGTATCAGTTTTGGATACTCTTGAGGGACCAAGGCCACAAACTCAGATTAGCGCCATCAAAAGGATCTTCAGTCTCCTCAACACAGCAGGTGACTTTCAGACTCAGTGGCCTGCTTCAGCTCACCCCTCCCTTCCAGGGAACAGGCTTACCTGTTGATGTTCACGTTGCAGTGGTTGCCGGACAAAGTGTTATTAGTGGAGGCGGTGAGGCGTGAGGCGCTCTCCTTCCTTCCCTGGGCCTTCTTTATCTCCCTGTAGTCATCTTCATTGTCACACTGGATGATAATAAGCAGAAGCCATTGAGCTTTGGGTTTATGTGTGACTTAGTGAAAGACATCATGTTGTGATCAAAATATGCATGATGGAGGCTGCTTAGTGTTCAGCTTTGTGGACTAGATCTGGCCTGAATTAGCCTGTGGTGTCGCTATCCCTCATTCCTTTCTGGTATCAGAATTAAGTAGACATAGTGTGCTCTGCACAAACTTGTTGGAGTAACCATGGTGAGAAACCCCAGCTCTGCCTCTTTAAAGTCATTTGTGCCTCTGGTGATCAGCAAGCGGTGGCTGTTGCCTGGTGTGCTTTACTTCCGGCCCCAAACACTTTAAAGTTCCTTTTGGTAAGACAAAACTTGTGTTGGGTTCTTGCTGCACAAATGTGTTTGACTCTACCGTGTCAGTGTACAATAGAAATCCACTCCCCAAAGTGCTACTCCTGGAGAGACAAGAGCTTAATCCAGGGTGGCATCCCCAGGGCTGTACAAGGGGTGTTTGCTAGGAGAAAACACAAGCATAAAAGCCAGAGAGAACTTGACTCATTTTAGCTAGATCTGTGTCATGAAGCCTCTGCCGTAGAGATCTTCAAAGCTCATGTTGTTACAATGGCCCCATGAAGAGTCCAAAGCCAACTTTAAGTCCTTGGCTGTCAGTTATGGAGAGTCAATAGGGAGGACCCAGCTGTGCCAGTCCGTGTAGGGAGTCTGGTTAGTCATTTGCCCTCTCCAGCCCTCCCGTGGAAAATGGGTGGCATAGGGGATTGTGATGTTCTCTACTGAATGGGAGGCTAGTTCCCTTGTTCTTGGCAGATAGGCAATTGACACATTTGGTCCTGCAAGGCACTTGCTGCCAAGCCTAATGACTTGAGTTCAATTCCTAGGACTCATGTTGTGGAAATAAACAACTCACTCTCACAAATTTGTCTTCTGACCCTGATATGTGTGTGTGTGTGTAAAAAAGCCTTTGCATATGTATTAAGAACAAAAGAAGAAGCTACCCTTTGGTGGTCCTTCTTTTCCAAGGTTTTCAAGTTCTACTCTATAGGGATAAGCTTTTTAATGTTACTATGTGAAGACAGACACTTTGTGTCTGAATCATAAATTCTCTTGCTGATAATAAAGATGACTGTAACCAGGAGAGATGATGCCTTTGACATATACCCTTCCAAAATGAGGAATACATTCATTTTGGTCAGGAGGATTGTCTAATAAACATTACTTCCAAGTCACCTTATTTAACCAGTCTCTCCTTTTCCCTGCATTCTGCCTGGATCTGCACACTCAATAAATCTTGCCTGAATAATCATTTCTTCAGGCCAGGGGCAGTGCTTAAGTATCCACAGCTATAAGTTGTTGCATGTTTACAACAACTACTTATGCAGTTATTGGAGGACACACAACTGCAGACACCCACAGTCCAGACCAGCAGCGTATTATCTGGGATCTACCCCTTGCCTTCCAGTGCAGTGAGACAAGAGAATGACTGTTCCTCCCAACTCTAGGCCTACCTTGCGTTTCCTCTTGGATTTTGGCAAAGTCTTTTCAGCAGGTGTGTCTAATGCATGACTGGCTGGGGCACTATCAATGTCCTTGGCCGAAGGAGCACTCAAGACCCCAGGCTCCTGGGACAGATGTTCTGGGATCCTGGACAGGAGGGTCAGGTCAATTTTGACCCAGAGAGATCTGACCTCATCGCTGTCCTTTAGTGGAGATAGCAGTTCATTCCTGCCAAAGGGGACCAGCGTATAGAACTGTTCCTCTAGCTCCTTGGCAATGTCACTGGTGGTCCTGGCGTTGATAGAGCCCACAGAAGCCCGGGAGGTGCTGTTGCTGCTACTGTTGCTGCTGGCGGCCTCCTTCAGCCGCTGCTCGCTTCCAGTGGTGGTCGGAGCCTTGGACAGGACGTACTCCTCTTGTTCTGACTCCAGGTCTGAGTCCGAGGAGGAAGAGGAAGACGAAGATTCTGTTTCAATAAACTCCTTGGATTTGGGGACGATTCTGCTCAGCCCCCGCGTGCGCCGCTTTTCACAGGTCACTGAGGAGCGCAGCTCCTTGCGGTGGCCTGTCCTGCTGTTACCGCAGGGCCTGGTTTTGGGAGGCTCTAGGGGTCCCACCACGCTCGCCCCCAGCGTGTCTGGGGCCACTGGCTCCTCAGGCCGGTGGCAGCTGGCACCGTCCCCGGCTGAGGTCCTCTCGGTGCGCCGGGTGGGCTTCTTGCCTGCTGACCTGCGGGTGGGCGCAGGCGCGCTCTCCGTGGGTGCGCTGGGCACCGCGGGCGGGAGGGCAGCTGCGGTCACAGCCACTGCAGCGGGTGGGGACTTTTGCTTTACACTTTTGCTGCCAGGGGCCTTGTTTGCTGTCCTAGGACGTTGCTCCTCCTTGCAGGTGGTCTTGATCTCCTTGTCCCTCAGGCTGGCTTGGCAGATCTCGGGAAGTTTCCCGCAGTCTTGCCCTTCATCTTTCACCTGCGGCGTGTAGTATTGATTCCTTTCCGGGCCGTGGCTTTCATTTTGGATCAGAATTGGCGGCTTGTGAGGATTAACTTTGTTTAGCCATTTATCCAGCTGCCACTTGTTAGAGGACGCAGGTTCGGCCTGAAAACAGAAAACCCGGGACAAACAACACAGCTTTTATAACAGGCTCGCTTGAAAGGGGCCCTGGCTGTTTTGATCTTGACATTCTCTGCTAAGCAAAAGAAAATTGAATGGGCTGGCAACAAACAAAATGGAAACGCAGGTATGTGGGGCAGCGCTCTGCTGGTACAGAGGATGTCCAGCTGGCCCCTGGCTTCTCTGTATCCATGAAGCAGTTTCAAGTCCACTTAATAAAACAACAGGAAAGCAACGAACCTCCCCCAGCTCACCCCTAGAACTTCTAAGTGTTAAACAGTTAGTTATGTGTATGCAGATATACCAATCCATGTATATTTACACATATACGCCCAAATTTGAGATTAAATCTGAGATTCTATGAACTTAACTGGAGGTCCTGAATATTAAAATTTTCTTTCTTTCTTTCTTTCTTTCTTTCTTTCTTTCTTTCTTTCTTTCTTTCTCTCTCTCTCTCTCTCTCTTTCTTTTTACTTGTTATCTTTGGGGAAATCTTTGAACCCAAAACCCAGGCCCCCTCCCCCATTAGCGTATAATTTATGCAGAGAAGTAGGTAAGCCACAGGTATCAAACCACAAAAGCAGAGACATTGAAGCTGATGCCCGGTGTGCCCTGTAAGCCCTGGCAGCCTGAGTTCGCCCCCAGCCTGCTTCTGCCAGCTCTTCCATGCTCTACTAGGAATGTCTGGACACAGGAGACTCAGAAACCGTTCCCTGAGACAGTTTTCTGACTTAGAGCAAAGTGTGGGTGTCACAGTTTTAAAATTCTGACCTACCGGACCAGCTCACGCAGAGGGTGCACAGAATTCTCTGGAACAGAATAGGAAAGGCTGGGTTGACATCCCTCCCCGAAGAGGTCTACATTTTTGAGCTAAGTCTGTAAGGATTTGTGTTCCAAACAGGTTAAAAATGAAGATTCCACAGAGAATGTTGGTTTCTAATAAAAGCTCACTTTGTAATGCTAGGATTTAATAAAATAAACAGAAATGATGCCTTTTAAGAAGCATGGACTTCAGTCACAGATTTCTAATCTGTGACTAAGAATGACATGGGTCAAATATTTGAAGAATCACAGTCATTATTTCCTTAATGTTTCTGTATGGTCTCTTCTCTCTGAAACCATGGCATTTGCTACTCCAGGGATCAGATACTAGAATAGAGGTTCTCAACCTTCCTAATGCTATGATCCTTTAATGCAGTTCCTCACATAACCATAAAATTATTTTCATAACTGCAATTTGCTACTGTTATGAATCACAACATAAATTTTTGTGTTTTCTGATGGCCTTAGGTGACCCTTGGGAAGGGGTCATTTCATCCCCAAAGGGGTCAAGAGCCATAGGCTGAGAACTACTGGCCTAGAGCAAGCTTGTCTGTCTGAGTCAGGACTATCACCTACCTATCTACATATTTTATTCATCTTTTATCTCCTATCTACCTATTATCTATCTATCTATCTATCTATCTATCTATCTATCTATCTATCATCATCTCCAATCAATCAACCTATCTATTTACCCACCTATCTATCTACCCTACTCATCATTTGCTGTCTGTCTATCCACCTATCACTCACCTGTCACCAATCTGTCAATCATCTATCATTGAGATGGTGTACAAGGCTGTATACATACCAGGCAAACAACACCCCTGATCTCCACCTCCAGCCTCTTAGCTTTGTGTTTCAAACTTTCCAGTCAAAAGCCTAGAGGCAGAATCAGTCAGGTTCTTCTCTGTGAGAGAAAGATGTTTCTATCATAACCTCTTTCTTATCAAGATTTATTTTTCATAATGAGGTGCATATGGACAGCAGAGCTGGGTCTCTGGCTGTTGTTACAGATCTAGGTGGACAAGGGGAGAGTTGTGTCTGAGACACGAGGATACTAGACAGGTGAGGGCACAAGGTTCAGGGTGGTGGGAAGCCTCTGATAACATCAGGGGATGGAGCGAGCATGTCACCAACCACAGCTGTGGTGGGGAGCAGGGACACCCCACTGCTCATTCTTAGCAGCTGAGATCAGCCTGGAATCCCTTATTCTGAATGCTTGGGGCCAGGAACTCTTTGGGTTTTGTTATTTTTGGATTTTGGAATATTTGTATATAATTATGAGATCATTTAGAGATGGAACCCAAGTGTAAACGTAGAAGTCATTAAACTTCATAGATTCCTGATTGCGTGTGTGTGTGTGTGTGTGTGTGTGTGTGTGTGTGTGTGCGTGTGTGCTCATGCGTGTACATGCCTAATCGTGTTTACGCACACACCACAGCATGCATGTGGAAGTCAGAGACCACCTCAGGTGTCAGTTATCATATTCTACCTTGTTTGACACAGGCTCTCTGGTGTTGTCTCTGCCGCCCATGGCTAGCTGGCTTGCCAGCTTCCACCCATGGATTGTCCTGTGTCTGCTTCCCATCTCTCTGCAGAAAGCCTAGGGCTGCAGATGTGAGTTACCACCATGCCTGGCTTTCTGTGGTTCTGGGTCTCAGCTCCTCACCCTCAAGCAGCAAACACCTCACTTGCAGAACTATCCGCCCCTTGGTGGTAATTTTGCGCAGTTCTAATGTGTATATACAACCGAGCGCTCTGCTGCTGTGGAGTTTCCTACCAGTGGCCTCATGGCAGCGCTTAGTAGGTGGCGGATTTTAGAGCATCTGGACTCGGGTACTCAAACTATTACCTTCCTGTTCCCTCTGAGTGTTACATGTGATTTTTATCTTATTTTATTTTTGTGGCTTCTCAAGAGAAAGGGAAGCAGAGAAGCCTGTAGAGGATGCCTGCCTGGTTTAGGCTGCAGTGGCAGCAAATAGAATGATAGGTACAGAATAGCTTCTTGCCAAGGGGAACTTGTTACTGTGTTTGGTTCCCCCCCCAGCCCCCCAAGGCTTCTACTGCTCTCAGCTCTTGTGTGAGACAAACACAGCTGCATATGGGAAGAATCACGCTGGAACTTCAGAGTGGGACCACTGATAGTGAATTGTAGAATTTCACGGGCCCATTGCCAGACGTACTCTGGGGTCATTTTTTTTCCCCTTGTACTTCAGAGCTGAATGAATCAGTGTGAAGTATCATTTTCAACACAGCACTAAATCACATTCTCTTCCTCAAGGGTCTCCAATAACCTCCTATTGCCTCTTAGCCAAAACCCAAATTCCCAGTCTTGCATTCAAGAGCCATCATCCTGGGATCATTTATCATTGCTAGAGCACCTACATATGCCTCCTGCTTTGCATATATCATCCAATTTAATCATTACAGATAAGAAATGCTATCTGTAATTTGTGGATGAGGCTGAGAGGTGCTCTGTGAGATGCCATGGCTGCCTGGTTCCTAGGCAGGACTAACTTCATCTTGCCCACCAGGTGTACAGAGCAGGTTCTCCACACAAGCTGCCTCCCCTCCTCCAGTACTCTCTGAGTAGCCTTATGTAAGGGATTTCAACCTTTTGAGAAATGCCAATCCTGAACCCAAAATGAGAGTTTTAGATAGGCTTCTTGAGAAAACATGACTCCTGCAAACATGTCTGTTGGCCTCTATCTCACCAAGTGGCATAGTCTTTTTGGTGTTCGTTCCCGGGTGTGGGACTTGCAGCTTCAACATTGTCCACACTGCTTTCAGGCTTAGGACCTGGTCTTTTTATGCCTTGCAACAGTGATGCCAGGCCTGGGAGCTTGATGGCAATGCCTCTGCTCTCAAAAGAACTGCGTATACCTCTGTTCCTCACAGATTAGGGGAGGGGCACTGTAGCTGAAGCTACCACGGTGGGTGGAGGGGAGGGCATTCTGGCCATGGAATTTCAAACAACAGGTAATCAGGTGAAGACAAAACCTGAGACTTCAAATCCTATGCCACAGCCACGCCCTGGTGATGATGCCCCATTTACTGAGGTTTCTGCCTGGGGTTTGTGTCTGTCTCCTGGGGGTTCACTGCCTTGCATGCACAGCTACAGCTCTCCTCCCTGATTGGTCTTCTGCATGATTCATATACAAGGTCTCCACGCACATCCCCACCCCATCTACTTCTTTACAGCACACACCGCCATGTGCCCCTGAGGAATGTGATTAACAAGAACTTAGTGAGTCGGCTGGAGACGTCTTGGGAGCCCTGGGCCAGAGAGTCTGCTGAGGTGAGAACACCCAGCTATAGCAATGTGGCCCGCTAGTGCCAGTGTAGCTCAGGAACTTGTCGGACCTTAGGGGCCTCAGTGGGGCACACAGGACTTTCTAAGCACTGCCACAGTGGAAGAAGAATACTTCTGCTTCCTCTACGGCCATGAAAGGGTGGTCTGGAAGAGAACTGAGGGCCAAGGCTGTTCGCTTTGAGGCAGTGTAAGTGGGTCTGAGGAGTGGGCCAGGGAGTGTGGCTATCTGGAGCTGGCTATCATGAGAGGCTTGTAATACAGGGCTCCATGCTGACAGGCAGACTAGGCCAGCCACCTTTTAAGGAAGCAGAGTCTTACTGCTACTTAGCACTGTGATGTTCATCTACCACAAACTGTTCCTTCCTACAGGCTGTGTGTCTATGTTAACCTTGGGGAAAAGGCTCGAAAAATCCAACTCTTATTTCAACAAATACATGTCCCTTGCCAGCAGACAGGAACACCGAGTAGAGTGTGCTTAATGCATTACTCTGTGTCTGCCTTGTCTCTATACAGAGTAGGAAGGAAGTGGAAACCTCATATACTCTCTAAGAACTTATAAACTTCAGAGGTCCCCCTCTTTAGCCAGGGACCCCTGAGACTTTCAGAAAGAAACAGCAGGAGGCTCTATCCATCATCCAGAATTCCATGGTTGGTGCTGTTAGAGTGTCCCGCTGTTCTCAAGCAAAACTCTGGGAAACCAAGGAGCCCCAGGATTCAAATTTCAATGTGAAACCAAGACTTGTCACTTGTGATTTTAACCAGCAAAGTCACAGAGAGGAACCTGGATAGGAGGCACTTCATGGACCCCATGCCCTTCAGTTCACTCCCAGCCCCGGCTCCTGCACTGGCCTGGGACCCAGTACCGTCTTCATCTCCCCTACTCTCTCTCCTTCTCTCCTTCCCACTTCTGGCAAAGGGGATTGAACCCAGGGCTTTGTGCATGTCAGGCAAGTACTCTAGCAATGGCTCTAATTCCAGCTCTGTCATTTCTTATAATTCAGTATTCTGAACTCTCTCAAAAAAAAATTATAGCACAAGGTGGACACTAATAAAGTTCACTTACCTCTTGGATTTTATTCCCTTTTAATTCTTATATTTTTTTCTATCTCAAATATCCCCCATGGGAGTTAGCTCTGGGCAGACAGGACACTTTCTGTCAGGTAATTGCTACATTCCCAGGCCAACAACGAGTACTGCGGTTGCTGGTCAACTAATGTTTATTGAGTGGATACAGAATGTATAAACGAATAATCAGGGAGGGATCAGGGCTTAGTTTCTGGGAAGAGCCAGGTTAAAATGAATCGGTTAGCGGTTAGCGCTGCCGAGGCCTTTGGTCTTATGTGTACGGATAGAGGCAGACACAGCTGCACGGAGATCTGGGTAGACAGGAGAGGACTTTGTGGAGAGAGAGAAAACACTGGGGAGAAGGCTCATTTTAGGATGAATGGAAAGCTTTTCCTTGAAGCAGAGAGGTGCTGAGGGGGAAGGGAGGGAGGGAAGGTGTGGGGACATAAAACAAAAGCTGGCAGGGGTGTGAGGAACCAACCCTCTGTGAGCCTGGAACCAGGACTTAACCATTTCCATGTGTGGCACCTGGATGACGCCCGGTGTGCATGCTCTACACAGCGCTCTGTTCTCACTGCTGGACTTTTCAGGAGTGGGTCTGCACATTTAGGAACTTGGCCCCTTGGATGTGTGCAAAGCCTTTTACCCCACAACCTACAGGGATGCCAACTGTTTTTATATTCTCAGGGGGGAAACTGTTTTTGTTCACTATGTAGAAACCAAAGCCCACCCTTTCAGCTCCACAGGTCTAAGGACTGGGGTCTCCGCCCTCACCCAAGAACCTCTGGGCTCTGAATTACCATTTATATCCCCCTTTCCACTGAAAGTAGAAACATCAATGTTTTTATTGGTACCTTATAATGTTTTTATATGCGGCACCTAAAGCTTCCCTTTAGATACTGATCACAGCTATAAAAGGTTTCATTATTATTTGTAGGTGGTTGCTAATTTCCCCCTTTATATTTTCACAAATAAAAAACACGATAAAGGGGGTTTTATTAATATTTATAACCCTGGTTCTTCTGATCCGTGACAAACGGCAGAAAGGTAATATTCTAAGCATGCCCGATGCATAAAACTCTTTGGCCTGTGATTTACGGGTGGTCACACTTCCCAAGCGACAAACTTCTCTGCCTGGTTATTGCATGGGATGACCCTGAGGGGGAGAGACCCCAACTATAGGCTATTTCCTGTCAGTAATGTTTATAGCATGTGTGGAAATTTCTGGAAGCCGAATAACTATTTTTTTTAGACAGTAAAAGCTGATGCTTTGCATGTGAAAGGAAGCAGTGCCATCGTGAGATAGGGAGAAGAGGACACAGCAGAGCTGAGACCCTAAGGCCAGCAGCTTGTTCAGGCTGGGGACAGCAGGAGGGTGGGTAGGCAGGCAGGATGAAAGCTAGGGCTGGGGACTCAGGCCTCGAGTCAGCAGCCGCTGCCTACCTCGGGGCTGGAGCAGTGTGGAGGCTTGCTGCCCTCGCTCTCGCTCTCGCTGGAGCTGCTCTCCGTCTCGGAGTCGGAGCCGGAAGTGCTCTCTGAGTCGCTGGAAGAGCTGCTGCCACCGCTGCTGCTGCTGCTGCTGCCGCCCTTGCTGGATGGCACCGAACCTCTACAGTTGGTCTGCTGAACCACGGAGCTGCCAGTCCACCAGGCCCCCCAAGAAGGAAAGGGAAAGAAAGCCAAATGAGCAAACAGGAAACACCAGCAGGCTGCCATCCTGGCAAAGGAAAGGGGAGGCACAGACAGCACACATCTGTCAAACAGGACCTGGACTCAGGACAACCATCAAGGCCCAGTGCAGCCAAAATCAGACAAAATTAGACCCAGAAATAAAACTGAGAGCAAAAAGTGCCTACTCGCCATTGGGCACTGGTTTGATGCGTGGCTACTTAGAGGGAGGTGGTGGCTTATTTCAAGGTCGCTGCTGTTCATTTTGAGAACTGCTTTTCAAATGCACCTCTACTCTAAAAACCCATACAGATTCGAGGGAATCCAAAGACCTCAGAATATTTTGCAAACCGTCAAAAATAACTCTGTTTTTGTTTTAGAGGGAAATGTCTAATAGCAAGGAAACTGCAGAAAGGCCACAGGGTTCTGCTGTGAGCCTTCATGGCTGCTGGAAGATTCCACAGATGTGGGGACGGTCAAAAGTTAGACATCTTGCTTCTCTCCGTTTTTCCATTGTAGAGCCCAGTGCTGTGGTCATTATGGATGCTGGCATGGTGTGTGAACAGTAGCTTTGCAGTCCTTCACAAAAGAGCTGATAATCTTTCACAACATTAAAAAAAAAAAATCACTCCTATAACAGGTAGAAATGGCATCCTCGGCTGACACCTGATAATTGCACACATGCTAGAATCTGCCATGTCATCCCTATATTTTCAATCGGAAAATTCGATTGATACTTTTTCAAATGGTAGCTAACCAGCGACAAAAATTCAAGTATCACATATCCATCAAAGAGTGCATAAGTCAAAAAGAAAACATTGCGCTCACACATTCACTGAAAACATTCACGGATGCGTCCCTCTTAGCTTAAATTCTAACTCAGAAAATGCTGGTCACCTCGGAAGTACTGAGATAGTAAAGAGTTGTTGGCTTCCCACCTCACCCCCACAGTAGAGAGATAGGACGCAGTATGACATGTGACCACCGCTTCAACAGGGCTGACTTCCACGGAGGACGCGGCTTTGGAGCTCCTTAGGGTTTATGGTCTCAAGTGCCAAGGAGACTGGACATGGCTTAGGATCCCCTTCACCTATCCCTTAAATCTCAGAATGTTGTCTAAAGGTGACCTCAGATTCCCCTTTGTGGAGGCTGAAAGGAAGGAAACACTGCAGACTCTGCTTCTCTCATAGAAGGAAGGAAGGAAGGAAGGAAGGAAGGAAGGAAGGAAGGAAGGAAGGAGGGAAACACCACAGACTCTGCTTCTCTCATAGAAGCCACAGGAAAGAAGAGTCTGGGGACCCTGACAATGAAGAGCACCTTTCTGAGTGACTTTGGGGAAAAGTGGAGCTCAAACATAAACAACTGCATTGGTTTTCACTCCTTCCTTCCTGCCAAAGTCACGCATCGTGCGTCCACACACACTACCTGCCCAAATCCTTCAACATCAGACAACTGCGGGCTCACAGCACCTTGTCTCGGCTCCAGAGATGTCTATTTTCATCCTGTTATTGAGGAAAGATCTTAGATTTTGAGATGGAGAGGAGGAATAGTTCATAAAATATATCTTTTTCCTCAGGATGAAAATCTACCTCCTAGTTGGCTGAATGAAGTGGGGTGGAGCTTGTATTCAGCTGACATGGCATCTGGGATCCGCACTAATAAGTTTTTTCTTTTCTTTTGGTTGGCCCACTAAAACACTGGGACACACACACACACACACACACACACACACACACACACAGCATGTGGGACCATGCTACCAGATGAGCATAAGAACTGATAAGGTTGAATGAGCTCAAATCCAGGGAATCGCAGAGATTTGAGAGCGGTAGGAGTGGAGCCATCTCCTAACTGTCTCTGTACCTGGTCTGGAATGACCAGATCTAGGTCTAATGAGGGATCTAGATAGTATCGAGCCTTCCCTTCTTGGGTATTCCTTTCCCACAAAAGGTATATAATCCCTAGGTCACCCTGAATAAGTGTATGTGTTTACATCCACCATCAAATAAAGCAATATGTACAAGCAAGGGTCATCTCAGAGAACTGCTTCATTAATGATCGCAGCAGGGCAGGCCTTCCACTAAAGAGATGCCCGAGGAAGGCTTTTTCTCTTCCAGCCCCTCCAGTACACTTGGATCTCGCTCCCAATCAGACTGGATTCTGCTCATCTCGGGTTCCATCGAGCCCCCCGCTCCCCTCTCTGCCTGGTGTGCTGGCACCCTGAGGGAAAAGGTAGACTTCAGACCCCTGGTTCCTGACTCCCTCTCCCAATGGTAAGCAGCATGCAGGTACCCAGAGTGGAGATTGGGAACCACTGTGGACTCCCCATTTCAACTTTGCCCTGCCTCCTTCTAGTGTTTCCCACTCCACCCCCACAGTAGAGAGATAGGACGCAGTATGACAGAGGCACACCCAGAGACACACACTCAGACACAGACACACATACACACACAGACACACACATACTTAGACACACTCAGACACACCCAGAGATACACTCAGACATACATACACATATATTCAGACACACGCATGGACGCACACACACACACACACACACACACACACACTCATACATACACAGGGACACACATACAGACACGGAAGCACACACACAGACAGACACAGAGACGTACACATAGACACACAGACACACACACAGACATAGACACACACACAGACACCATCAAAAGCAACAAAACTATAAGCAAAGTTACACATGGTCTGGAAGCGTTTTCCTCATGAGAGGATGTGGAAGCAGAGAGCAAGCAAAGATGGACTCCTTACCATGCTCTAAAGCAGTGACTTTCAACCTGTGGATCATGCTTTGGGGAGAGGGGGCCAAACCACTCTTTCACAGGGGTCCCCTAAGACCATCAGAAAACATGGATACTTATGATTTACAACAGTAGCAAAATTAGTTATGAAGTAGCTGGGGGTTCCTACAACCTTCAGAACTGTAGTAAAGGCAGCATCAGGAAGGCTGAGAACCACTGCTCTAGGGTGAGGTTTGCTGAAGGCTAGGAAATAAAGATGAACAAAGAGTACTTTGATCGGGTTTATAAAATTATGGTCAATGCCCTCAATAAATGCACACTGTGAATCCAAAATAACCCGGTCCTAGTGCAGCAGAGGTCTCAGTGTGTGGGTGGAACTCCTTGTGGCCTGCACTGCAGAGGGAGGGGCTGTCATTTGAGAAGAGAGGTTTCCATTTCTGGGGATGTGCCATTTACACAGTCACAGATTGCCTCCCTCTGTCACTACTTCTTCTTCATGGATGAGACATGCCAGCCCAGGACAATGCAAATACAATCAGTGATCTGAAATAGGTTGGCAGAAAAGCCTTGCACATCTCTGTCTCTCTACCCTGAATAAACAAACACATTTTAAATGGAAATTTTACTGGCATAACTTTTTTTTTCTTTAAAAACATCTGGGAGAACCAAGAGACTCACAATACGTCTGAGATCACGAGTGAAGACTCAGACAGCCCTTTTATGATGGGTGTTTGGCTCCAGAGTTTGGATTTAATGGTGAGGCGAGGCAGCATTATGTACTCATTAGTAGTAGCCCGTGAAATGTTCAGTCTGAGTCTTTCCCTGGGCTTGTGACTTGTCCTCTGGAGATGCTGGGTATCAGCAGTGACGTTATCACAAGGGGACACAGCCATGACTCTTCAGTTGGTAGTGTTCATAGACTTAATATGTTAATAATCAACACTGCTTTCAACTTGAGATGAATTTATCTGGATGTGAGCCCAGAGGAAGCAAAAGAGCATTTGGTATTCTTGTTCCTCTAATCTGAAGAGAGAATGCATAGCCAAAAAAACAAAAGCAAAAACAAAAACACCCACCTATGTCTGGGCAGGGCTTAGGAGGACTCAGCTGGCTGTCAGGCTGAGAGATCTATCCACGATCTATTCATCTAATCCTGTTCCACAAAGAGAGCTCTGCTGAGTAGCCTTTGTAACCATCTCTGGGGAACAACTGGTCACCCAGGCCAGCTGCCAGTGACTTCTCTGGCACTGAGTGCATGCAGCTGCTTTGCCTAGGCTGGGCTGACAGTGTGGGGTGACAACAAAAGGGATGGTCACTCACTCCTACAGGTGATCACTCAAGGAAGAACTGGCTCAGAATAGTGAGGAAGGTTTCAGAGTCATGGAATTCAAGGGAATGAAAAATCAGAAAAGCCTTCTTGAAAGGCCACTATAGGCTTACACTTAAAACAATCCCCAAATGAAAAGGCCAGTACATACCTGGGTGCTATGTTTATCAGGGATATTTTGAAAAGTAGACTAATAGGCCCAAAGTTGGCAAGTTTGGATCTCCAAGCATCCATGTACAAGCTGGGCAGGTGCGATGGTTTACCTGTAATCTCAGCCCATGGGACACAGAGCTGGTATCCTCTAGCAAGTTAGCTAGATTAGCCAAACCAGCCACCTCTAGGTTTAGTGAGACACCCCTTTCCAGTAAAGTAAGATAAAGAGCCGAGGAAACTACCTGATGTCAGCCTTGACCCCCAACACACCACAGAACCAAACCAAACAAAGCCCCTCCAAGTTACAAACAAAGTCTTTGGGTCACCAAAGCTTAGCACAGCTTGGCACAGTTGGGTACCCACAAGCAATTACAGAATGAATAACTAAAATGGAAACCTCTCCATCACTGATTTAATTGATGTTGACAAACCAGATCTCATTTTTCACAAAGTTTTAAGATCTCCTGTCTTGAGGTAACAAAAATTTGAGAGGACTTCAGTACCTCTAGCTGATTTTCAATTTTCAACATTTCTTTCTTTCAGAAAATATGTTTTAAAATGTATTATAAATTCCATTTACTATAACTCAAGAAGGCTTCCCAGTAGAGTTTGTTTCTGTCTTCTATTGATTTCATGAACTGGTCTGCTGGTGTTCTGAGTGTCTGCACTCAAATATTTCAAATGCACCTCTGAGAGATGCCCAGCTTTATTCTGAGGGATGTATTTGCCAAATCCCTGCCTTAGTCGACACTGACACACCCCTTCTAGAATCTGACCCAGGCTGAGTCTAAATACAGGCCATAAAAGAAAAGACACTGAATGGAAAGAACACATCCTGCGCCCACAGTTAAGACTCCAGGTCTCATCCCTGCCTGAATAAATACCCCCAAGCTGTCACAGCTTCACAGGGACAAATGACTAGGCAGGGATTTCTGATGTCTCCTGGGATGGTGACACTCATGCTGTAAACACTTAGTTCCTTAGTTTTCTCAAGGATTCCGTAACAATTCAACAAACATGCCATTTCCCAGCCACCACCAGGGCCTGGGTGATGGTAGTCCTTCAGTGGTAGCATTTCCATGGGGAGTGGCTGATCTGGAGCTTCCTCATATCAGAAGTGAGAGATGCAAGCAGGCCAAGGCACTTCACTGTAGAAAGAATTCCCTTCCCAGATCCAAACTGACAGCATTGTAGTTTTCCAAATCTTGTTTGTTTTCCTTCCCCGAGGAGCTACTTCGCTATTTCACATGGCTTGTGATGCTCCTCATGCTTGGCTTATTATCATGTCTCCAGCTCCATTTCAATGTGGCTGTCCCTGTACCATGACCACTGTCCCATTTTTCACCATCTTGGTGGCTGTGCCCCATCCAAGCTGTGGGGCTCTGCACATGCTACACCCTGTGTCAGAAGTCCGTGTTCCCTTTCTTCTGGTTCTTCCTTTTACTATCCTCTGAGGACCAAGACAGAGTGATACCCTCTCCTGTTGAGCTTCCCCTAATGCCCTGGATGTAACCAACACTCTCTTCTCTGTTTTTCTCTGGCACATCGTTCAATGAGCTCCTGACCACTCTGGTGATTGGAATCATTAGATTACCTGGGTCATAAGAAGATCTACCATAAACAGATCCCAAATAAACATAGCTGTGAAGTAGCTCAAGAGATGTACACCCAACCTCCACAGTTTATTTCTGATACTTTGAGGATGCCTAGGTTTCCATTTGTATACAGGTTGAAAATTGAAAAGCTAACATAGCAAGCAAGCAGCACAGAAAGAGTGACATATGCAGGCAGGTTGCCTATTGTCCATTGGTATAATCCTGGACCCTGGGCTCTCCAGTGGGGAAGTTGTGAGGCTGGGGAGTCTTGCATAGCTTAATGTGTCCCCATCCCCACAATCTCTCTGATATATAGACGGGTATAAGGTGATTAGAGTTTCTGGAGGATGTCCCTAGTCCAGATGGTTATATCAGTTTTCTTGATTTGAAAATACTGGTACTAATCTGAAGTTTTAACAACAGGTTTCATTGCATTGTAGGCCACCTATAGGCCAGGGCACAGGACTGAGAATCACAGCTGATATCTGGTCAGTACTCTGACAGTGTGAGTGGCTCTAGTTAGAGTGGACAGACTGATAGACACTCAGCTACGACTTCACCAGAGATTCAGACAAGCAGGCAATCACAAGAAACTAATGCTCATGGACTGCCTTAAAAAAAAAATCTATTCTTGTTCATTGTATGTATGTATGTATGTATGTATGTATGTATGTATGTATGTATGTATGCATGCATGAATGTATGTATGTATGTTCTGTCTGATGTGGGTGCTGAGAACCAAGCTCTCAGCTCTTCCTTCTAACCGCTGGGACATCTATCTCTCCAGCCTCTGACTTCTAAAAAAAATTTGCACTGGAAACTGTAAAAATAGAAGTGGTCTTCCATGTGTCCTTCGCCCAGTTTTCCCCAGTGGTTATATTTCAGATAATAAGATAGATCAAAATATCAAATCAGAAAACGGCAATGGCACAGAGTGGGTGCAGCTCTGGGTTGTATAAAACCAGAAAATGGCAATGGCACAGAGTGGGTGCAGCTCTGGGTTGTATCACATCCTTGGATTCCCGCCAACCCATGGGGGCGTCATCGCTAAACTCTATCTCAGAACCATAGCTTCTTCTCTGCCTCTGTCAGAGCCGTGCTAATTCCTGACAAACATTGACCTGTTCTCACCTCTAAAACTCTGTTGTTTTATAAATTATACACTTCATATTGTCTAACTCCTTTTAAAAATAAGATTTATTCCAATCAGCTTACCTATAGGTGTATTACTTTAAAAATACAATCGCCAAATATTCTGAGACCCATCCAAGTTACTGAGTAGATATACTGAGTAGTATTTCATGATCATTTAACCATTCACCCATGGAGGGGCATTTTGGTTGTTTCTAGTGTTATGCCATTAAAACTAAAGTTGCTATCAATGTTTTTGTATAGGGTCCTGTGCAGATGTAAATATCCATTTCTCTGTGACTTATGTCAAAGAATGTGATGACTAAATTGTATGATAATTGTCATGCTTTCAACTTTGAACACTTAAAAAATTCTTTTTATTTTGTTTAAGTGTTTTGCCTGCTTAAGTGTTTTATATGTATGTATGTGCCCCATGCATATGTTTGATGGCCTTAGAGGCCAGAAGAAGGCATGGGATTCCTTGGAACTGGAATTACAGATGCTTGTAAGCTGCCATGTGGGTGCTAGGAATCAAACCTGGATCCTCTGAAAGAACAGTCAGTGCTCCTAACCACTGAGTCATGTCTCAAGATCTTGAATACTTTTATATTTATTTTCTATTTATGCTGTTATTTGATGCTAACCTGTCATGAGAATTGAATTGTTTATCACTACATCATGTTGTGCTCAGCCCATGGGAATTCGTTTTGCTTTTAAGTTGACTTTATTTGGCACTAATATGGCTATCTCTTTCTCTCTTTTTTGGTTAATTTTTATTTCTTTTAAATTAAATAACCTAATAGCTGTATATCCTTATGAATTGCATGATGATGTTTCAATACATGCATGCATTATATAATATTTAAATCAGGTAATGGTATTTCAAATGTTGCTTCAACAATCAGATGCAACTTACAAATTTTTCAAGATGAGATCTTCTTCTATTTTTTCTTCAGAGACTTGAAGTTCGTGTCATACAGATCTTTCACTTCCTTAGTTAGAGTCACACCAAGGTATTTTATATTATTTGTGACTATTGTGAAGGGTGTTGTTTCCCTAATTTCTTTCTTAGCCCATTTATCCTTTGTGTGGAGAAAGGCCATTGATTTGTTTGAGTTAATTTTATATCCAACTACTGCACTGAAGCTGTTTATCAGGTTTAGAAGTTCTCTGGTGGAATTTCTGGGGTCACTTATATATACTCTCATATCATCTGCAAATAGTGATACTTTGACTTCTTCATTTCCCATTTATATCCCCTTGATCTTTTGTTGTCAAATTGCTCTGGCTAGGAATTCAAGTATTTTATTGAATAGGTAGGGAGAAATGGGCAGCCTTGTCTAGTCCCTGATTTTAGTGGGATTGATTCAAGTTTCTCTCCATTTAGTTTGATGTTGGCTACTGGTTTGCTGTAAATTGCTTTTATTATGTTTAGGTATGGGCCTTGAATTCCTGATCTTTCCAAGACTTTTATCATGAAAGGGTGTTGGATTTTGTCAAATGCTTTCTCAGCATCTAACAAGATGATCACGTGGTTTTTGTCTTTGAGTTTGTTTATATAGTCGTTTACGTTGATGGATTTCCGTATATTAAACCATCCCTGCATTCCTGGGATGAAGCCTACTTGGTAGTGATCGATGATCGTTTTGATGTGTTCTTGGATGCGGTTTGCGAGGATTTTATTGAGTATTTTTGCATTGATATTCATAGGGGAAATTGGTCTGAAGTTCTCTTTCTTTGTTGGATCTTTGTGTGGTTTAGGTATTAGAGAAATTGTGGTTTCATAGAATGAATTGGGTAGAGTACCTTCTGTTTCTATTTTGTGGAATAGTTTGAGGAGAGTTAGAATTAGGTCTTCTTTGAAGGTCTGATAGAACTCTGCACTAAACCCATCTGGTCCTGGGCTTTTTTTTGTTGGGAGACTATTGATGACTGCTTCTATTTCTTTAGGGGAAATGGGACTGTTTAGATAGTTAATCTGATCCTGATTTAACTTTGGTACCTGGTATCTGTCTAGGAAGTTGTTCATTTCATCCAGGTTTCCCAGTTTTGTTGAGTATAGCCTTTTGTAGTAGTATCTGATGGTGTTTTGGATTTCCTCAGGTTCTGTTGTTATGTCTCCTTTTTCATTTCTGATTGTTAGTTAGAATACTGTTCCTGTGCCCTCTAGTGAGTCTGGCTAAGGGTTTATCTATCTTGTTGATTTTCTCAAAGAACCAGCTCCTGGTTTTGGTTGATTCTTTGCACAGTTCTTTTTGTATCCACTTAGTTGATTTCAGCCCTGAGTTTGATTATTTCCTGCCATCTACTCCTCTTGGGTGAACTTGCTTCCTTTAGTTCTAGAGCGTCTAGGTGTGCTATCAGGCTGCTAGTGTATCTAGTTTCTTTTTGGAGGCACTTAGGGCTATAAGTTTTCCTCTTAAACTGCCTTCGTTGTGTCCCAAAGTTTGGGTATGTTATGGCTTCATTTTCATTAAACTCTAAAAAGTCTTTAATTTCTTTCTTTATTTCTTCCTTGACCAAGGTATCATTGAGTAGAGTGTTGTTCAGTTTCCACGTCAATTCTGGATTTCTATTATTTATGCTGTTATTGAAGATCAGCCTTAGTCCATGGTGATCTGATAGGATGCATGGGATAATTTCAATATTTTTGTATCTGTTGAGGCTTATTTTGTGACTGATTATATGGTCAATTTTGGAGGAGGTACCATGTGGTGCTGAGAAGAAGGTACATCCTTTTGTTTTAGGATAAAATGTTCTGTAGATATCTATTAAACTATTTGTTTCATAACTTCTGTTAGTGTCCATGTGTCTCTGTTTAGTTTCTGTTTCCAGGATCTGTCCAATGGTGAGAGTGGGGTGTTGAAGTCTCCCATTATTATTGTGTGAGGTACAATGTGTACTTTGAGCTTTACTAAAGTTTTTTTAATCAATGTGGCTGCTCTTGCATTTGGAGCATAGATATTCAGAATTGAGAGTTCATTTTGGAAGATTTTACCTTTGATGTGTATGAAGTGCCCCTCCTTGTCTTTTTTGATAACTTTGGATTGAAAGTCAATTTTATTGGATATCAGAATGGCTCTTCCAACTTGTTTCTTTGGACAATTTGCTTGGAAAATTGTTTTCCAGCCTTTCACTCTGAGGTAGTGTCTGTCTTTTTCCCTGAGGTGGGTTTCCTATGAGCAGAAAAATGTTGGGTCCTGTTTGTATAGCCATTCTATTAGTCTATGTCTTTTTATTGGGGAATTGAGTCCATTGATGTTAAGAGAAATTAAAGAAAAGTAATTGTTGCTTTCTGTTATTTTGTTGTTAAAGTTGGAATTCTGTTCTAAAGTTGGCTGTCTTCTTTTGGGTTTGTTGAAGGATTACTCTCTTGCTTTCTCTAGGGCCGAGTTTCCATCCTTGTGTTGGTGTTTTCCTGTTATTATCCTATGAAGGGCTGGATTCATGGAAAGATATTGTGTGAATTTGGTTTTGTCATGGAATACTTTGGTTTCTCCATCTATGGTAATTGAGATTTTTACTGGGTATAGTAGCCTGGGCTGGCATTTGTGTTCTCTTAGGGTCTGTATAACATCTGTCCAGGATCTTCTGGCTTTCACAGTCTCTGGTGAGTAGTCTGGTGTAATTCTAATAGGCCTCCCTTTATATGTTATTTGACCATTTTCCATTACTGCTTTTAACATTCTATCTTTAGTACATTTATTGTTCTGATTATTATGTGTCGGGAGGAATTTCTTTTCTGGTCCAGTCTGTTTGGAGTTCTGTAGGCTTCTTGTATGCTCATGGGCATCTCTTTCTTTAGGTTAGGGACATTTTCTTCTATAATTTTGTTGAAGATATTTGCTGGCCCTTTAAGTTTAAAATCTTCATTTTCATCTACCCCTATTATCCGTAGGTTTGGCCTTCTCATTGTGTTCTGGATTTCCTGGATGTTTTGAGTTAGGATCTTTTTGCATTTTGCATTTTCTTTGTTGTGCCCATGTTCTCTATGGAATCTTCTGCACCTGAGATTCTCTCTTCCATCTCTTGTATTCTGTTGATGATGCTCACATCTATGGTTCCTGATTTCTTTCCTAGGGTTTCTATCTCCAGAGTTGTCTCACTTTGTTTTTTCTTTATTGTTTCTACTTCCATTTTTAGGCCTTGGATGGTTTTGTTCAATTCCATCACCTGTTTGGTTGTTTTCCTGTAATTCTTTAAGGGATTTTTCTGTTTCCTCTTTAAGGACTTCTACCTGTTTAGCAGTATTCTCCTGCTTTTCTTTAAGTGAGTCATTAATGCCCTTCTTAAGGTCCTCTACCAGCATCATGAGATATGATTTTGAACCCGAATCTTGCTTTTCAGGTATGTTGGGGTATCCAGGACTGGCTAAAGTGGGAGTGCTGGGTTCTGATGATGGTGAGCGGTCTTTGTTTCTGTTGGTAAGATTCTTACGTTTGCCTTTCACCATTTGGTAATCTCTGGTGTTAGTTGTTATAGTTGTCTCTGGCTAGAGCCTGTTCCTCCTGTGATTCTGTTAGCCTCTGTTAGCTGTCCTGGGAGTTCAGCTCTCTTCTGAGTCTCAGTGGTCAGAGTACTCTCTTCAGGCAAGCTCTCCTCTTGCAGGGAAGGTGCACAGAGTTCTGACTTTCAGACCTGCCTCCTGGCAGAAGATGAAAGCCCAAAACAGGGCCTGTCCCAGAAGATGTGTTTCCTCTGCAGTTTGCACGCTCACCTGCACACACTGGTCTCTGAGGGACCCAAGACAGAAGATGGTTCCCTCACCTGCTCTGGAGGTTCAGAGCCCTCTCAGGTGGTCACCTCTCCTCTGGCGGGGAAGGTGCCTTGATGTCTGCAGCCCAAAACAGGGCCTGTTCCAGAAGCTGTGTCATTTCTGCAGTCCATACTCTCTTCTGTTCAGGCTAGTCTTGGAGGGACCCGTGAGACAAGATGGCTCCCTCACCTGCTCTGGAGGGTCAGAGCCTTCCCGGGTGGCCACCTCTCCTCTGACAGGGAAGGTGCCCAGATGGCCTGAAACAGGGGTCTATCCCAGAAGCTGTGTTGCTTCTGCAGTCTGCTTGCTCACCCTCTGCAGTCCTTGAGCTGATCTGTGCAGACTGGTCTCAGAGGGTCCCTGGAGATAAGATCCATTTTTAACTTTCTAAATGTATGCTCATGAACAGCTTTTAGGTCAAATCTTAGATCAAGTATTTACTCAGAGATTGTTTTTTCACTATGGGATGTTGCTATATCGAGGTTTAAAAAAAAGGATAGGATGGGGATGTGGGTCAGTATGAGAGAATGTGGAGCCTGGAGGAGACCCTGGGAGCTCTTGTGGAAGAACACGGAAGAGGTGCAGTGGCAGGCAGCATGGCTCCTGTACAGTGGGTAGAAACTGGGTATGGCTTAGATGGAGGTGAAAGCCATAAAGTAGACTTATATAGCACTGCCCAGGTTCAAAGGGGTCCAGAACCTTCTGCCTCCCTTAGGGAAGGATAAAAATTGACAGCAAAGAAATTCAGCAATACAGACAGTCCATAAACTTGGACTTCTTAACACATATCAGTAGTCAGACAGAGGTGCCATGAACCCAAGGCTCTTAAGCTCAAGAATGCTTTAGAGGCACTGCTGAGGCAGATTCCTAAGCCCTGGTGCCCGACTCACCAGCAAGAGCAGAGCCGGTGAGTTATTATGCTACTATGTTATTGGAGCACCTGGGATTTTTTTTGAGACAAGTTACCAACTCCAGAGATGTAGCTCAGGCCACAGAGCCACAAGCATAGTCCTGCCGAGAATTTGAGGCTGTGTCCATATGCCAGCGTGGGAAGAGCTTAGGGGCTAAGGCTTGACCGGTAGTTTCAGATACCAGAGAGCAGAGATGTCACCTCTGGGCCCCTGGTCATGCCTGGGTCTGTTTTCTTCCTAACGCTCTGCTCTTGCCAGTGAGTTGGGCACCAGGGCTTAGGAATCTGCCTCAGAGCTTAAGAGCCCTGGGTTCATGGCACCTCTATCTGACTACTGATATGTGTTAAGAAACACATGTTCTTGTGTTCTGGGATAGCCCCGTGTTGTTACTGTGTCTGGAATGGCCCTGCATTTTTGCAGACTTTTCTTTTTAGAACATGGTGAGGCATGTTGTCATTCTGATGACAACATTCTGAACCAAGACACAAAAGCGATGGTTTGGTGATGTGTGTTATATTATATACTTTTACTTTCATTTGGGTAAATGCCCATATGTAGTCCAGCCAAGAAGAAAGGCATGCTATAAAAGAAAGGGGAAAATATAATAATGTGCAAACATTCCTTGGCTCTCTCCCCAAACATTCCTGGGCTTGTTGATGGCTTTTATGGATAATGTAAAATATTAAATATACTATTCCTATTGAAGTTCCAAATGTCTTTTGTGTTTGAATATCCATTTCTTTCTATAGATTTGGGAGAATTTCAATAATTTCACTGACTAACTTCTGAGTGCCCCAAGACTTATTTCAGTAATTTCTACTTCCTGTCACTCATCCTGGGGTGACAGGACTCAGAGGACTTCTTGTAGCCCCCCCCCTTCCCTTCAATCTTTACAAATATTCCATGACTGCATTTGTGGATTCAAAAAACTTTACCTCTCACTTTGGGAGGGAGTCTTTTATTTTATTTTATTTTAACTGTTATCCTTGCTTGTGTCACAGAGGCAACATCGAGTTTAGCATCTTGTCCTGAAGTCTCCCATTATCCCCTATAAGGCAAATTGATTATGATACACACTGGTAAGGTTTCTAATGTTTTAAACGTTAAAAGAAATTCATGTGAAAGATAGCTATGCTTCTTCTGGAACATATAAACATGTTTGGAACACAAACATTCTAAAACATGTTTTTGAATGTATAAAATAATATTTACTCAGCAAGGTCTGTCTTAGAAGTCTCCATGTAACTGTTTCTGTGACTATGTTGAGTCTGGTGGCCCTGCCTGCAGGAGGGTGTACCCTCAAGAGGGGGTCCCTGAACTTACTACTTGGAAGAAAACATGACAGACATACTTTAAACTGTGATTCAAGATGGGGGAAGGGCCTTAGAGGAAGTTGGGCTAGCCCCTGCATACCTCCTCTCTGAGAGCCCTGGGCTGGCTAAGGCCAGGACACCTTCTCATGACCTACTAAACAAGGTCAGTGCTGCACACTCTTCCTGTCTTAGGGACTATTTTAGAGATAGGGCCAAGAAGCAGCAGCTGTCTGTAGTGACACAAATTTGCACCCTTTGGATTTGGTGATGTGTTAAAAAACTGTCTTTGTCTACAGTGACAATTCACGGGAGAACTCAGTATTCTGACTGGTGACAAGAACTGTGATGTAGACTGGGACCTGCATGGTGTCAGAGAGTGGGAACCTGCTAGTACAACTTGTCCCCTGGCAGAGAAGGCTGAGTATATGTGTGATCCCAGGTGTGCAGGTGAGAGGCCATGCTAGTAGGGGTGAGAGAGGAGGCCATGCTAAAGGCCTGGTCTGGGTCAAACTCCAGCTGTCCAGAGCCAGTGGTGTTCCTCATGGACAGACAAGCCTTAGCAGGTTTCATTTGACCTACTCTTAAGAACAGATTGGCCATCTGCCTTTATCCACCTATTTGTTCCCAATCTCGTTACTGTTAAAAGAGCAGCCACGGAATGTCTCCAAGTCCACTGCTCACTCCTCAGGCACCTGCAGACAATGAGGTGCTGGGAGAGTCTGGACTGTGGTAACTTACTGCTCTCCCCTTCTCTCCAACTGTTCTCTGGGTTGTACCCTGGATCTGTTTGTAGAAGAAAACTCATGCTGAAGGACATATTCAAGAGCCACGAGTCCTGTCAGCCCCATGTCCGGTCAAATGGTTCATGAAGACCTTGAGGTGCAGCTCTGGTGCCCTTCAGCAACCACAACATTTACAGCCATGTCCCATTAGATACTCTGCCACTCCTGACTTATTTATAGGATTCTGAAATTAATTTCTGTATGTTTTAAGCTCCTGAGGTGGTGCAGCCTCAGACTGCTGCCCCCTGGGAACACTAGAATCCACACGGTGGTAAAAATTTACCCAAGCTCTTTGACTACATTTTAAAAAGCAGCTTCACTCAGACACAATTACTCCTACCACCTGCTTGTTATTTTTCTCTTCTAACTTATTTTCTACTCCTTCAAATATCGAGCATGCTTACTTTCATAAGGTTATTTAAAAGCATTTTCAAGCCCTTCTCTTGACTCTTTCAATAAACCCATGACTTAGGTAGTAAAGCCAGCTCTAGGGCAGGGTAGAGGATCAAGGGTCTGTTCCAGGTCAAATACCATTCATTGTTAGTAGTAGACAGGGGCTAGAACCTGGGCCTTGGCTTCTAGCATCATGTGCTGTCTGAGGAGTGGAATAGTCCCTGAAAATGGGAACTAATCGGTGGCTTTTCTGGCCCCATTTGGGGATATTTAAATAATTTTGTCATGTAGGAAGGACTCACACGCAGGCTTTAGGATCAGACCTGAATGGAATTTTGCCTACTTGGCTTAATGGCTGGGTGACTTTGGGGGAATTAATAGTTATCTCTGACCAGATATTTCATGAGTATGAAAGGGGTAATAACGAAACAAGCCTTATAGGGTTGGTAGGTAGCCCAAATGAGAAAACACTGAGTGTTCTTAGCATGGAACCTTGCATATAATTAATGTTATCCTTTATTTTTAAACATAGCTAATATTATCATGGTAGCCTAAGAAAGACCAAGCAGCCCTTTCTATAGTTTACCTGGATTCTTTATTAAAGTTATTTTCATTTTGATTGTTTTGGCATTAGGGATTGGATCTGGGGCCTCCAGAGCTAATGAAAATGCCCTCCATTAATGAGCTACATCCCCAGCCTGAGTTGAGTGGGTGCTTACCCATACTGTCCATCTGGTAATTCCTTGGAATTCCACCATGCTGATCAGGAAGGGGCCGGCAAGAATGACTAGCATGGTGTGAATGTTGGCAACACCTGCCCAATGACCCTGTGACAGGGTCTCTCAGGGTCTCCTTGTTTAATTCCAGGATGTCCCAGTGCAAAGCCTGGCAGCTCCAATTAAGGGCAAAGGCGGCCACGAGAGCCCTGGGCAATGGCGGTGCCTGGTTCTTCCTCTGAAATGAAGGTTGGCAGCTGAAAACCCTCCTCCTCCTCCTCCTCACTTAAGCTCTGAAAATAAACCGATTCCACATCTCTGCAAAGCCGGCATCTGGGTGTCACCAGCCTGTGACGTTTAATTTATATCTCACTCAGGGGCATAGGGTTTAAGGACGGAGAGCTTTGGGGAATGTCAGGGGAACCCACTCAACAGAATCTGAGATCCAGACTTGTAGCTGAATCAGCTCAAGCTGCGCTCTTGGTAGCTGTTGCAGACTGAGCTGGGTTTGTTCCCGGGTGAGGATGTTCCTGTTACTCAGGTATGTCTGTGGGAAGTGCCATCTAGGGCCTATCCAAAGATGAGGTCACTCTGATGACAGACTGTATCTGGAAATATGGATCAGGGAGCACAACCAAATAAGAAAAGCACAAGACAAACATGTTTCAAAACCAGAAGCCCCAAGAGGAGTGTTTGCAGGACTCATCAGTTCTGAGACCCAGTGGCTCAGCCCTGGAAGCAGAGGCTTCTCTGTGTTTCTCCAGGCTGCCCCAGGCTTGTGTTTAGGCTAGGACCACCACACAGAGTAGCCAGTGCACAGGAAGGAAGCTCTGGCCTGGCTTCTCATTAAGCCAAGCACCTCTTTTGTATCACTTGCTTGAATTCTTGTAGGACCATGAAAGGCAGCCTGGTTCCTGGTTGAGCTAAGGTTGGAAACCCCAGCCACCCTGAGGAACAGCAGGCATTTCACCTGGTTCCCAGACACTGGGCTCCTGGCACGAGGCTGCAGCGCTCCATAGATTTGTGGCCATCAGTTAAGTAAGGCCAACGCCCAAGCCCCTTCACAGGTATGTGTGACCTGTGGTCACGTAGCCTCAAGACAGATCTCCATTTTAATGAGGTACCTAAAGGCCTGGAGACTTAGCGAATTAGGCTTTCCTTTCCAGACACTCCTCTCTGCAAAAGGTATTTAACCTCAGACCCACCTTGAGAACTGGGGTATGGTTTTACTTATCCATTTTCCACCATGACAATAAACACCTTAAAACCATTGACTGCCTCTTTTCATTGGGATCTTTCATAGGTTGCCATAGAGAAAGTCTTTGTCTATAGAGTCCTGTCTAATCTCCTGTAAAGGCCTTTCTGTGCTCCCAGCCACAACCACCAAGACAAGCCAGGCACCCACTACCAAGCCAATGACTATCCTCATGGGACCCAGCCAGAGCTCTCCCCTTTTCCACCTCAGCCCTGGGCTAGATCCAGCCCGTGGGCCCTCACTCCATTCTCAGCTCTTCCATGACTCCCAGCAGTGCCTGGATGTCCAAGATCCTGAAAACCAGATGGCCTTGTTGCAGGCCTGGGGACCCGAGCCAGCTCTGGCATCCCTTGGACCTCAGACTGTACTCCCCCACTCCTGGAGTGGTGTCCCGAGGCTTCCCATAGCCCATACTTGCCAGGCATTGGTGTGGTCCTACCTACCGGAGTGGCCTAAGCCCTGTGGCTGAGTGGATACGGAATCCCATTTAACCCTACAACTGGCACTACTAACGTGGGGCAAACCCAGCTGAAGAGTAAGTACCCCCAGCTGGTCTTAGCCCCCCCTTTCTCTCTCTCTGTGTGGCCTATCATCTCTTCTGTATTACTTTCTTGAATTCTGTCACATGCCCACAATGAAACTATTTCCTCATAACGTTATCTAGGGCTGGGAACAAACAAAGCCAGCCCTTCAAGTTCTCCTGCAAAGAACTGGTCCTGGGGTAAGGTGAGTGGTAGAGATGTTCTTGGTAGGGAAGCCAGCCAAGGGCATCTTCCTCGCACTGGAAGCTCCTCTATTAACAAGAACCAGGTGAACAAGACAATATAAATCATCACCCATCTGCTCCGAACAGCCTCGGTTCCTGTGGTCCTGCAGTATGGGTTCCAAGACCAGAAGCTTGGTTCCCAGTGAGCTGATGTTCAGAGGTATAGTGTAGTGGAAGGTGATTTGGTCATGGGGCTGCTGTGCTCTGAAGTGATTAAGCCATACTGGAAGGACTGGGTTAGGTCTCTCAAGAGAGTATTGTTATAAAAGAACACATTTGGCCTCTCTGGTCTCTTGGTTCCTCGTTACCACACAGGCCCTTCCTGCTCCTTCATCTACTATGTTGTAATGGAGTTGGAGAATATCTGCTAGATGCCAGCACCACACTGTTTGGAATTTCCAGTGACCAGAACCACGAAGCACATAAAGTATAAAGCCCGGAAATTCTGTTATAGAAACAGCAAACAGATCAAGACAACAGCTGACAGGGTAAGTTTGACGGGCCATCTTGGTTAAGATCCCAGTAGAGCCATTTGGTCAAGAGTCTACATGGAGCTGGGCAGTGGTGGCACACGCCTTTAATAATAGCACCCAGGAGGCAGAGGCAGGTGGATTTCTGAGTTCGAGGCCAGCCTGGTCTACAAAGTGAGTTCCAGGACAGCCAGGACTATACAGAAAAACCCTGTCTCAAAAAAACAAACAAACAAACAAACAAACAAACAAAAAAAGAGTCTACATGGCTGGGTCATAGGGCCAACTGTTCTAATAATACTTCACTGTGAGTCTCAAATTCCTTATCTTTTAAAAGAAGGGCTTGAATTATGCGATCTTTTCTTCTAGTAGACTTGGAGCAACACATAGTTACATAGTTAATTATTCCTATACATAGTTACTTATTCCTAAAGCTGACAGATCCTAGAATTTCTATCTACCAGTTAAGATTAAATTCATTTTAAACTCCTTTCCTATTCCCCAGGCAGGCTGATGAGTTGCTGGGGGTGGCTGGGGGGGGGTAAGGGGAGGGACAATGGCCAGAGACCACTGCAGTGGGAGTGTGCAACCACTCACTACAGTTAATAGAAGATGACTATACCATGCTTCCTTGTAACTCTTCCTATATTTGCCTATAGGAATATCATGCAACATTTTGGCCTATGCCATTAAGTTGCTGGCTTCACTGCCTCTAGGAGCCTAGATAAAAACTGACATTCCACTACTAATAAGTACAGTCGTCCCTATGTACATGAGCATTCCACATCCAGAGATCCAACCAATCATAGGGCACTTCACATCCACAGACCCAACTAATTACAGGACACCCCACATCCAGAGATCCAACCAATCACAGGGCACTTCACATCCACAGATCCATCCAATCACAGGGCACTCTACATACACAGATCCAGCATATCACAGGGAACTCCACATCCATAGATCCAGCCAATCACAGGGCACCCCACATCCACAGATCGAGCCAACCATAGAGGACTCCACATCTGAAGATTCAACCAGTGATCAAGAAATATTCACCGAAACCCTGCATGTGTACTGAACATGTAGAGAGCACCTTTCTGTTTCTCCCTAATGAGTAGAGTATGGTAGCTACTTACATCACTACTGCCGTTTTATAGAGTTGCTGTGCTATAGAGTAATCTACAAAATATAAAGTACTTGGTGAGAGGATGTGGAAAGTTCTATCACATGCTCTGTTGTTGGACCTGAGGGATCTGAGAATTAGCAGGTGTAGGTTTCTGCAAGGGCATCCTGAAGTCAGTCTTGTGGCTGCTGATGGATGCAGTGCTCCACCACCCACATGTAGGCCAAGTGTCTTTAGGATCTGAGGCTGGGCTTTGGGACACTCAGCTTCACCATCAAAGAGAATGCAAGCAACATGGTTTTCAGAAATGACACTGCTCCATGAGAATCCAAATTCCATAAAGCTCTCACCCCAGCCCCACCTTCTCTGATGAAGCCCTTCCAGCAGGGCTGAGCCTGCTTTCCAGTGAACTGTGCTCAGAGGCAGGAAACACAGTGCCAGGCCTCCCTCAGTTGAGCAGGTGACTGAGAAGCATGGGACAGTCCTCGTGGACAGGTAAACTCCATGGGAAACTTGGTTTTGATATTCTCATCCCCCGGGAGTTAGGTCATTAATTAGACGTTAAAACACAGAACACTGTGTACCTGGGTTGACATCTAGGAGCAAAATGTATTTGAGATCTTGGAATGACAAAAAGAGATTAAAAAAATTTAAAGAAATACTTCATTAAGATTTTAAACAACTAAAAGACAGGCTGTTCTTAACGACTAGCCAATCAATACAACCACCATCTTCCTCATTCCTGTAGTGAGAATGGCTACCACTACTCAGAACAAAATGCAAATTTGAGCCCCTTGTCCAAGCGGCAGGAGGAAGGCCCACATTACACCCATGAGGACATAAGTCTGCCTCTTACATTGTCTCTCAGTTGGCACAACATTTTTATGTGTTACTTCATGTTGTGCTCTATGGCTTCCATAAAGGTACTGTGACCTTCACATGGGGATATACCAGGCTCCTAGGTTAGGCTGGGAAGAAGCTCAATCCCACCCAGTGACCCACTGGACAAGCCATCATGCGGATAGCTTGTAGCAGGACATTGCTGCCATGCCTGGGCACAGGTGTGTGGGTGCCCTGCCATCCCATCACACCTTTATGAAACTGATGCCAGGAGGGATGGGGAAGGCTGGGTAGGGTCAGGAGCCTGGCAGGGAAGCTGCTGGCTGAGAGGGATGTCATGTGACAAGAGGTGACTTGCTTTGGAATATGCTGTACCACTGCACTGGACCTTACAAATCAAAGGCAGAGCAATTAAGAACTTCAAGATGTCAACCACAGAGCACTAGTAAGGTTTGTCTGTCTATCTGTGTGTGTGTGTGTGGGTAGGTGGGCAGATAGATGTCTGATGGAGAATCCTGTAAGAACGCACAGGTAAATAGCTGTTCTTGATGAAGCCAGAGGTTTCTTCTGACTTTGTCTTTCTTTAAAAGCCAAGCCGCTGAGATCCCAACCTTCCAAACAGCCCAGGTCCCATCTGACACCTTCCAGCTACCCATCTGCCTGAACGCCTCTGGCTGCTCACTAAGGCAGAAAGGGAGAGAATCTCCCTACTTGGAAACAGTTTCAGAAGCTCAAAAGAAGCTCTGTGGAGACAGGACTTGAAATAAGCTGGCTCCCATGTAATTAAAATAATTATGAATGAAAATTACTACTTTAGTAATTGCTTTATATTATATTTACTACCGTTTCCATTGTGTGACTTATCTCATTAATTACTGCTGGAAAAAGTTAGCCAATGAATAATTAATACAATTTGATATCCAAGGGAGGAATCGTTTAAGAAACAGAGGAATCTGTTTAAGAAACAGAGTTTGAGAGCAAGCATCATCCATAGTCCCACTAATGAGGACCCCTCAGAGTCAAACCATGACTTGTGCGTAAGGCCCTCTGCTTATAACCTGCCGTGACTAGAGGTCAACAGCAAGTCTCTTTAGCCTGAACTCATCTGGAAGTAGGTCTGAAATTTGCAGTGGCATCTGCTTTATCAAAAGCAGCCCTCTTCATGGCTAACTTGGGAAACATACAAATGAGAGTAGCTCTCAAAATGAACATGGATCAGCAGTAGCCTACATTTCAAATTAAGTGAGAGACTGGTGTTTCCTATCAGAACAGATGTTGGCAGAGGAGAAAAGACAGGAGACTAGCCAGGAGCCTCAACCTGCAACCTCCAGCAGGTTCCATATGTACTTCATACATATATATACACCACACACACATAGACAAGAGACAGAGACACACACATGCACACACAGAGAGACATGCATGTGCATGCACACACACATACAAAGAGACAGAGAGACACACAGAGAGGCTGAGAAACAGAGAGAGACACATGGACATACATAGAGAGAGAGATGCATGCTCATGCATGCACACACACACACACACACACACACACACACAGAGAGAGAGAGAGAGAGAGAGAGAGAGAGAGAGAGAGAGAGAGAGAAAGAGACTATCAATAGGATAAGCCGGAACTACAATGTTTATTCTATTAGTTCTTCAGTTGTGGTTTTGACTGGGGCTGGCAATAGATCCCAGAGCCTCAGACACACCAAACATATGCTCTGATGTGGAGCCACCCCTCGCCCTTTTCTTCAAAGAGGGAAATCAGCTATAAAAGAAACAATGGAAGAACAGGACATTCTGGTCCCTTCAAGATCCCAAACTTTTTTCTTTCTTGTTTTTTTTTTTTTCCCAAGCATTTACTATTTCACTTTATTTTTAGAAATTGTGTGTATGTGTGTGGGTGTGCATGTATTAGTGCCCACAGAGGCTATTGATTGATTGAGGCTGAGCCATACTGGTGAGCTACCCAGTATGGGTGCTGGGACCTGAGCTCAGTCCTCTGGATGGGCCATATGCACTCTCACCTGCAGAGCCTTCTCCCCAGCCCCTTGACTTTTCCTATGTGATTTGATGGTATTGGAATTCAAACGTGGGTTGTGTGGGATTGTCAGAAGAAATGTAGGATACCTATTGAGACTTACTAGATACATTCTAGATAGTAGGCAACTTTAAGAAGCCATTTATACCATGAGATTATCCATTGTTCATGGCTTTTGATGGGCTAACTCTGTCTACCTTAGGTCTATGGTATTTCTTGCCCATCCCAGGTCAAATCATATGTGCTCACACATCAAACAGAGAGCAGGGGATGGGGATGACTGAGAGAGGAAGATGAATCACACCCAGAAACTGCATCATTACTAACTGCCACAGTCTGTGGGTCGTATGGCAGGGTTTGAGACGGGATGACAGGCAAGAGGATTAATTACAGTTAATCACAGACAGGGAAAGTCCTCGGACCTGGGAGATTCGTCCTTCAAGTTGCCGAAGCTGTATTTTAAAAGCACAATCCTTTGTGGGGGATGGAAGAACAGTCAGAAGATGGAAGCATCACAGTGGTAAAATATTGTGAGTCCACTCCGAAGCCACAAGATTCAGGGTTAATGGGCTTCTCTCAGAACTTCCGCATTTGCTGGGAGCCTTATGTGACCACTTTCCTACTGATATAAAACCTGTTTGTGGCTTGATGACTGAAATACCCTCTGGCTATTTCTGACTTCTGAAGGGGTCACAGGAAGAGGCCAGAGTGTCTATAAAGAAGAGTCGAGACAGCTGTGGCTCTGCCCAGGTGTGCAGAAATGCTGTTACTTAGGGGTTCTGCAGGCATGATGGCTGGCACAGCCCCGCCCACTTTAAGCTACAATCTGCAGTGCTTATACAGTAAGACAAGGGGAGCTGCAATCCTATTGGCAATGATGCTGGAATTTAATGAGCTCTCACTGTAATCTTTTACTGAAAAGAAAGCTAGTTCTGCAAACCCAGGCTCCACTTCGAAGACTCATGCTTCTTGTGGGATTTTATTCCTATACTACAAAAAGTTAGATAATTCCTTTGGAAAGCAAGCCACCTCCTTTACACCATATGTATTTATTTGTGTGCTGTGGATTGAACCCAGGTCTTGCACATGCTAGGCATTAGCACTTTACCTCTGAGCTATACCACAGGCCACGTTCTGCTATTGCAACAGATGCAGCTTGCTTTTAAAAATGTGATGTGCAGGCAAGTGCAGGGGTGCCACTAGTTTGTTCACTGAGAACTGAAACTGTGTATAGGATGGTGTCTTGCTCTGTTCTAAATGCTGTAAGAAATACTATTGTCGGAGTGGCTTAAATAAGATACTCAGTTCTTGCAGTTCTGAAGGCTGTGAAGTCCAAGACCAAGCTGCCAACACACTCATTTGTTGGTGAGAACTCTTTCTGGCATGCCCACAGCCTCCTCAGCGTGCCTACACAACTTCTTCCCTGTGTATTCCTTTTAATATTACGGGAGCTTGTGCCCTTATTTGAATCTAATTACATTCCAGAGTTCTCACCCCTAATACTATGAGACTGTGGGTCTTTAATGGAAGACTTTGCAGGGGTGTGGGGGCACACCAGCCCTCACCACAGATGCAGGGACTTGTAAGGCCATCAAACCAGGTTTCACTACTGACCCATTTGGAGGCTACTCCATGGCTGGGTACACCAGAAAGACCCCCAGTAGAGGATCTTCTGGGCACACTCAGGTGAAGGGAAGAGCCTGCTGCCTCATGATAGGAATCACTGAGAAGTTCACAAAGAGAAAGGTGGCACAGGAAAGCTGATTACCAACTAAACCCTACTGCGGTGTCAGAAAACAGAAGGCCATCTACAGGAGCCACTGAGGACCTGTCACAGCCACGCAGAGTTAAGGACATGGTCTTCACTGTTCCCACGAGAAGTGAACCACAGTACTAGTTGACAGGTTTTTTGTTTTTAAACTTGAGAGGTCATCATACTTCATCAGTAGGACCCCTGGGAATACCACAGTCAAGGCATGAAGGCTCCGATTTCTCTACAGCCTTGCCAACAGTTTGTGCATGTTTTGAAAAACCAAGCACTCCTCATGCTGCGTCATCTCTCACTGGTTTACCCAGCAGAGGGGATGCTGTCTTACACGAGGGCAGAGGCATGAGTCTGGGTGCACGGAATTACATGTGGCTACTTTATCTTTCAGAACCACAGAAGCCAAGGGTGCTGAGCTTCGTGAGCCACACCACAGTCTTCTGAGGGATCCAGGCGCAGGTCTTGTCTATAATTTGTCAGCTCCTGATCTCCTCGACTGCTGCTACCTTTAAGTAAGAAAAAAGGTGTTGGACGGTCTCCAGGTAACCAATATGGCTACAGTTGGAAGATTAAAGTCTCCCTGGAGGTGGGACTTTCAATGAGCTGGAGCTTCATGTAATTAAGCTAATTCTGGATGGGAATAGCCAGTTTAGTGACTTCTTTTACACGACAATATTTACTATGACTGCTATTTTGAACCTTCTCTAATTACTTATAGTTAGATTGGTCCTAGGTTGGAGGTAAAGAATTAAGAGTAGAGGAGGAGTATGTGCTTGATTCTGCCTTTTATCGCCAGTTAAGATTAAGCTGTTCAGGTGCTGCTGCTTAGTAGCAACCCTGTTACTAGGAAACACGTTTTGGTCAGCTTTAGCTTTACAAAGCTCACCCCCACCCACACACGCACGATAATCTCTCCCAATGTCTGCAGCACTGTTGCAAGGTGGACAGAGGGAGTTGCTATTCTTCCCTCTGACAAAGCTCTCTTCCCCCTCCAATAATCTCTTGCAATGTCTGACACACTGTTGCAAGGTGGACAGAGGGAGTTGCGACTTTCCCCCCTGTCAGGGGAAAAAGCCACCGAGAAATCAAGTCAGTCATCAGTATCTAGGTTACACATCAGGCTGTGCCGGATGTGCCTGGATTTGACATGTACTTCCTGAAACTTGTCACCCGTGGAAAGCTGCTTGATCTCACAGGGGTGAGTACCATGGTCCAAAGGACAAGTGTGGATGGATGGCCAAAAAGGAAGAATGACTAAGGGAAAGGTATCTAAGTTGTGAGCTGAAGCTTGGGAAGGTTTCCAAGTAGGTTGGAGGGAGTAGCAGAAGGGAGTCAGGGAAGGGAAAGCATTCCAGGCTGAAGGAACAGTGCATTTGTGTGTGTGTGTGTGTGTGTGTGTGTGTGTGTCTACATATGAAAGAATGAATAGTTCTGTGGCTAAATCACAAAATGGGCCTATGACAGAGCCAAGGCTTGAAGGGGACCTAGGAAATAATGTTGGCTGGGCTCTTATTACTGATTGGAGACATCCAGGGAGCTATGGGGTTTCCACCACTCTAAAGCTTTGCCTCATTTTGCTAGGGCAAGAAAGTTGGCATGGTTGATGGTTGGTCTCCAAAGTGATGATACATGGGTGTGTGCACATTTTGAAAACATGATGTATATTTGAATACAATTTCTTTCCTTTCAGAGTACCAGTGAATAGATCTAGGTCTCCAGCCAGCTGGAAGAGGAAAATTCTCCAAGGAATAGAAATCTTAGGAAACAGTACTGACTTGCATCTTCTTCCTTCCCTATCTAAATCTGTCTGAGTCTAACCAATTCACCTTTCAAATGCTCTGTTATCTCCCACTTTAAACTCAGAGCATGGGAAGATAGCTGACACTCTTGCACCTGCTTCCTTGGGTGCAACAAGGCTAGGAGAGGCACACTGTACCACATAAATCTCCAGCTGACTATATCTTCTGGGGTGGAGAATGGAGCAGCTCTTGTCCCAGTGTAAAGCACCCAGGCATGTGTTCTGTGTGATTCAAGGAGAGCTGAAAGTATGCACTGTTGTAAGAGATTAAGTAGGGTGGAGAGGAAACTGAGCCCCGGGCAACCAGCCTGTGGTGAGGCAGACCTTCCCTGTCAAAGGCCACATGTCCCCTGCAAACTGTGGCCCCAGCAGGCACCACCCCTTTCCGTGTCCATTAACTTTGGGTGGCAAGTGACTCAACAAATTGAAGCTTCAGTTTCCCATATGCAAGATTTGGACACTAATGCATGCTGCAGAAGGCTGTCTGTTGATGACATGGCATGGTGACAGGAAGGTGCCCACGCACAGGCCCTGAGACATTCAGCCAGCATACCCCCACCCCAGGAGGTCAGAGGTAACCTACCATCCAGAGAGGGAGAGTTAACAATGTGCTTTGTGCCCATCTTTTCTTGCACACAGAGGAACTCATGTCCTTTCACAATTACATAAAATAGCCAAGACAGTGACTCAAAGAAAACCTGGCGTTCCTTCGTATGCCCTCTCCAGTGACTAACACCTCAATTTGCAGTACGCATGGAGCAGTGTTATTTGCCTTGGCTCCTCTTAGCTCTAGGATCAAGCAAGCTGAACAGGGGAGACTTGTCTCCATTGAAAGCTGTGACCTCAAGTGGCTCACTGACTCCCTGGCTGTGAACAGGGCGAACAAAGCCAAGAAGAGGGAGTGTAGGGGAGCGGCAGGGTCTCTGACTCAGCCCAGGCAGGTCTTCAGAAAGCGCTATTTGATTTGCTACACCAGGGCCAGCAAGCAGGCCGACCTGGCCTGTGATATTTAACAGGGGCCATGGCCTTGGTTGAGCAAGCCTGCTTCAATGTTTTAGCTGAACTGACTACAGTGAGCACAGTCACACTGGATTCCCTCTCTCAGGATGAGAGGGATAAAGAGTGGAAAACTTATGCAAAAGGAGACGGAATAATTGTAGTGAGCCAAGGGGGCAAGGCTGAAAATTCACTTGGAACTCCGTGGATCAGATGGTTGTTCTAAAATATCTGGAATATACTCTGCGTGGTGTATCCTGAAGGGACATATGCTGCCCAGGGACTGTATGTTGCTTGCCAGGGTGAGGACATGATGTGGCTGCCAGACACTGGCCTAGGAACCAGCACAGGGCAGGGGACTGGGCAAAGAGAGAAAGGTCAGGCTGTCCCAGCCATCGGGAGCACATTAACCTTCCCTGCCAGCAGGGCAGTGTAGTGGCTCCAAATCACAGTCATCAAAGGCTAGCTAGCTAGTGCAAACTGCCAGCACTAGGCCAAGGCTGTCTCAGCAAAGGATGAAAAGAGCAGGTCCCTGGGAGGGGAGGACTTTTGGACAGGGACAGGCCCCGAGTTCAGAGTAGCAGCTGGCTGGATAGTCAGGTCTCATGGCTGTGTGATTTCAAGTTCAGAGAGACAACTTGGCCAAAGGACAGATCTGGGAGGGAAGAAGAGTTCTGGAGAGGGTCCTGTCTGCCAGGCTGGGAAAGCCAGAGAAAGAGGACTCTGTGGGCTTGGAGATGTAAAACAAAATCAAGCCAAAGGTACTGGGGCCATGATTTAAATAAACTCCCATTATAAACAGCTAGGTAGTTTGCGTTTTGAACAAGACACAAGTGCAAAACAATAACCTCAGACTATTAAATGGCTAGCACACCGTTCCAGACATTTCTCTAACTGGCTTGCTGTGGCACCAGCAGGTTCAGAAAACCACCTGTGCACTTAAGATGCAACATTTAAAAAGCTTTTCTTGTTAGATATATAATTGGTGAGTTGGGAAGATAGCTTAGTTGCCAGGTAAGCCTCAGGGTGTGAATTCAAATCCCCAGCACCCATGCAAAAAAGGTCAGGTGTAGTTCTTATCTCAGGGGAATCAACCGGGAGGCTGGGCAGTCAGCCCAGACAAACAGAACCCAAGGCTGGTGAGAGAGTCTCATCACAAAACAAGAGGTAGACAGCTCATGAGGTTGTCCCCTGGCCTCCACACACACTCGAACTCACACCCACATATAATATGTTACTCTGTGGTCTCTTTTGGGTTTAGCTCAATTTCCCAGAGCAGGGTCACTGCGAATGACAGCACAGGCTAAAGTTCAAGGCAGGCAGGAAATGTATGTTACCATACTCACTAGTGGGCAGTTTAAACATTCTAAAGTAACTGGCCCAGTAATTACCAATTAGTAACTCATTTCCAGGGGGACAGTAAGTTTGTAATCAAAGCAGTTTGTCAACAAGGTACAGGCAAAAG
Source organism: Mus minutoides (assembly GCA_902729485.2). Lineage (NCBI taxonomy): Eukaryota > Metazoa > Chordata > Mammalia > Rodentia > Muridae > Mus > Mus minutoides. The sequence continues at coordinate 2,067,979 of LR749615.1, forward strand.
TCTCTTTCAGAAATATATAATTGTAAAAGATCTCTATTTTTCAGTAGATATCCGTGACACAGAAAACATGCTAATCACACAATAGCTTCCCCCCTGCCCCAGCTTTTGCACTGAAATGCCATGTGTACTGTTTTGTGTCAAGTTAAATAAGAACTAAATGGGCTACGAACATTAGACACACAAAACACCCATTACCCTTAGTTTAGAAGGGACAACCGCAAGGGTGTTAAAAGGCACAAGATATGCTGACCAAGTGACAAAGACCAAGCAAAAAATAATGGATAGGACTGGGATTTAAACTGAGCAAGTGTCTGAGGATGTATTCAATAGGAAGAGGACGCAGTGCAGGATGACAATGTGTAAAAATGAGTAGTGCGGTCCAACTGCCCTGGCCTGGCACCGCGGCATGAGGACCTGGCTCTCTCTGCTCCCTTTGTACAGTCCTCAGAGCACAGTGATGCACCTGAACAAGGGTGACAATTGGTTGTGTTACTTCACAGTCACAGTGGCTGGGGGAGTATGAGAGGGGTTGGCTCTGCTCTATCCCCAGTGCAGAAGGCCAGGATCACTTCTAGCTCTATCTGAGAATGAGGCACAGAGTGCTTTGGTGGGAACCTCAGAACCTCAAACCCAGGAGAGGACCCCGATCACCTGCCCTATGGATGAGAAAAGGCCACATCGGTCAAAACTCTTGAAGCACCAACGCTTTCCCCAAATTCCTGACTCAACAATGCTTTCTGACTTCAGTTTCTTCTCAGAGTCTGTGGTGTGTGTGTGTGTGTAGACTCAATACAGTAAAAGCAATTGTTTCTCATATACCTTACACACATATTCTGAAGGTAACTTGAGATGATGTTTTAGCCATGCACAGAGCAAGGTCTCCTAATAAGTAATCTTCCACTTGTGGTGTGTTAAACTGGTGCTCCAGAAGTTCTGGCTTTTGGAGCATTTTGCAACTGAGAATTTTTGGATTAGGGATCTCAGTCTGTATCTGCAGAACTATTAATTTTCTTTGTTAAGCTATAGATTTTTTTTAATTACGTAAGGACCATAATACCTATTTTAACCATTCTCCACACGACAGCTCAGTGGTATCCAGTGCAGTTATGCTGCCGCACGGACGTCCTCACCACATTATTCTCTTTAAAGAAGACAATGTTACATCACCCATGAGCTGGGGCTTTCAGCAATCGTGGACATTAACTAAAAAAGCGTTAAAGCACTTTCACCCAGAGGACCTTCCTGCTAACCCCTCCCTGGACAGACATCCGGTGGCAAGTCTGTATTAATTCTCAAGCACTCTCAAACCCACTAAACCACCGTAAAGGGCAATTAGTGGCTTTATACAATCCGTTATTTATTTCCTCAGAAGACTAACTTCTTCCTTGGCTCTCTTCTGTTGTGTGAATACATGCCTGGGACCTTTTAAACTGTGTATTATTTACCTGACAGGACTCAATGGTTTCTCTGGAGCCATTTCGTTTTATTGTGGAAATTAGTACTGGGTTGGGGGGGAATGTTAAAGCAGAGCTCTAGACTCTCTAGCCTGTGCACTAGACTCTTGTTAACATAGTGTTAACGCAGCTGACTGGGCTAATAGCCACCTGAGGGCCATGAGGGACAATTATGTGGCTTCCCTCTAGAAGGGTGGGTGGAGGGTCTCCCTTTGTGAGTACTGATGGATAGATATCACAGGACCCTGTTATAGACCAGAGAGACTTAGCATTTATGGCTCTGTACATGGCCCCACACGGTGGTTTTCAAATAATGAGGATTACCTTGCTCTGCAGTAAGAAAACCAGGCTAGCTCCTTTTTGATCACTGGGAAGAGCTTCAGTAAATGACCCAGAGGAGCCTTCTGATAGCTGAAGTGAGAGGGTGGTAGAGACACGAGCTGTGGCCAGGCACCCCTCAGAGGCATGAGCAGACCTCATCTAGGACCCCGGCTTTGTTGTTTTAGGAGAAAAAAGGCTAGATCAGCGTTTAAGATGTAAATAATAAGTAAGTAAAAAAATAAAGATTCGTAGACGAAGACATCTTCCTTTGGAAGACAAAGCAGTTGAAGAAATTGCTGTTCTGTGTCTCAGACTCTGTGGAGCTGCTTCAAGTCTCTCCCTCACCACAGGTCAGAGCCACTCTCTGGATAACCTGCAGCCTGACTCTGCTCATACAGATAGTTCTTGTGCTCCACTCCTGGTCACAGGCACTGATGAAGTTTTCCTTCATGTCACAGCTAACATGCCCATCGGGTCCCCTTTTCTGACTGCTCCATATACCCTGCCAAGGTCACCGATTCCCCTACAGCTTGATGGGGGCTTTCCTTGCTGAAGTGGCTGAAAGCATCATCCCTGGGGTCAGAGAGATTGTCCCAGGGCTCTGAGGTGTGGAGGGAAGTTGCCCGAGTCTATTAATAGAAAGCCAGGCGCACGCAGTAGGATTTTTAGGGAAAGCAGTTTTAGGACACGAAGGGAAGTGGGATCTTATTGACAGCAGCCTCTCTTTATGGCCCTCATGTTGAATTCTTTCTTCCTTGCTGAGATGGCTGAGGCCCTCAGGATGCTGACACACAACTGTTCCAAGAGGAACACTGTGCATGCTGACACACAGGACCATCCTCTCTGCTACATGCTGGGCTCCTTGGGAGTGGCAGCCACCGACGGTGGATCTTGGTATGTCGATCCTTGAATGGTGCCTTACCCAGTGTCCAGGTTCAGGATTGTAAATGTTCACCGAATACATTAGTAGACAAGAAGGGGACATTTTAAGTCTTGCCATGATTACAAATCACTGCAATGAGAGTGGGGATGGGGCTACAGCTGTGGGGGTGGGGCTGCACTTATCACCTGACCTTACTTGGTGCCAGAAACCTTCTGATGAGACTGCAGGATCTTCTCCCTGTCCCTGGGTTCTTAACTTAGACTCTACCTTGCTTGCCCTTGGACTGATTTTGCTATTATTAATTGTTCAGTGTCTCTCTTGTTTTATCCATGCAATAGCGGATCATGTTGCTCGACTCTCAAGCAGGCCGGTACCTGCCTGAACCCCTAATGGTGAGTCCCTCTGCATCAACTTCTCCTTTTTAAGGCACTCTATCACTGACATGGAGCTAGATTCAGAAAATCACTTTCTACTTTGAGCCCAAAGTTGCCTGTGTAACCACAAACCACTGGTTCGGTTTGTCATTCATTCATTCATTCATTCATTCATGTATACATGCATTCATGCATTCATTAATCTATACATTCATTCACTCATTCATGTATTTGTTCATTCATTCATATATGTATTCATTCATTCATTCATTCATTCATTCATTCATGCAGTCATATATTCATTCATTTATCCATCCAATAATCTCTTCCCTATCCCTGCCAGGCAACCTCCCAGGGATAAAAGGTTGTCTCCGGCAGCAAGATCGAGCATGCAAAAGGTGGCCAAGCTTAAGGTGGAGGTCTCTGACCATTTCCAAGCCAGTATTGACTGAGAGGATGGCAGAGTGTACAGTTGGACCTGAGTTAGATCACAGCTAGGCCACTTGCTTCCATGTGGCCCCTGGTTGAGTCACAACATGTGCCCGTGGTTTGGTTTGCTCATCGTTTGTTTGTTTGTTTGTTTTAAGGTTCCATGTACCTTTCAGGACTGTTCTGAAGATTTAAAAATGATACTGTTTCTAAATAGTAACACTACCCTTTGGAGACAGACTAGAGAGCATGGGCTATAGGCACGGCCAGTAGCAACCTGCTGCTTTAACACTGAGTGCTACGAGTCTAAAACTTCCTTAAAAGTGCCCCATCTCTCTCTTTGATGCTTAGAGAAAGGATCACTTGAGCTGGCCAGCTAGCTCAGCAGGTGAAGGAGCCTGCCATTATGACTGATGACCAGAGTTTGTTCTCTGGGGCTCTAAGAGGCAAAGAGAGGACCCTTCTCAAATTGAGGACATTCCCCAAATTGCCCTCTGACCTCCCCAGACACCCAGTGGCACACGTGTTGCCCATTATAAGTGAATAAATGTAAAATGTTTTTATAAGGGTTCAGTTAGCAGGGCCCAGCAGCTGCAGACCTCCCTCACACTGGACTGAGCAGAACAGAGCCTAAGGGTAGGTACACTTGTGAGCTGGTGGCCTTCGCCAGCGCAGTACATGCCCTTGGTTCCGCTGAAGCTGGCCCCTTGGACTGGAGGGGGCAGCACAGAGAAGCTGGAGCAGAAGCCCCTGCTGAGCCAGCCAGTACACCCCACTCCCACCCCCGCCCCCAATACGTGTTTGATCTTGTTTCTGGACACAGACCATTTCACACTCGGCTCTGTAGATAGAGGTGAAGCTCCCTTAATTGTAGGCTATTTGTCATCGACTTCATTTCCGTCTATCCTTCCCCATGGAAAATAGGACTCCATGCATGAGATTTATCCGAGAAAGGGGAAAGCAGAGAGCCAAGTTCAGAAGGCCTCTCTCCATACCCCTGCCTCCTGCTGGCGGAGACCCAGCGAAGCAGCACTTCTCATAGGGTGCACTTCATCCCGCACTGCACCCCACCGAGAGCGCATGGTGCTCAGCAAGTCTCCGAGGAATAAATCTGAGGCAGTTGTTTGGATTTCAATATAAATGGATTTTGGACCCGAGAATCTGCCAGATGGGCAGACAGGTTATAGTCTGGTGATGTGTCTCCAAAGCTATAAAAAATGTAGCCATGACTGGGAGTTGCACGCTGTCATTTCAGAAAATGATTATATGCACAATTTAAGCACTCGGCCGTTCCTGCCCTCCAAGTGCTGTTGCTTCAACGGTTGTGCTGATACTGGCTTTCTTGAGCCTTCCTTTTTTTCTTTTCTTTTTTCTTTTCTTTTCTTTTTTTTTTTTTGAGTCAAGTGAATTTTTTCCTCAGCCCCTCATATTTCTAACAGAGCGTGATTTATTCATACCAAATTATGCTCCATTTTTATAAAGCCTGAGTTGCTGCAAATGATGCCTGAGGTTCCACAGAAAATATTAATTCCTGATCTGGTGCTATAAAGCATGCCTGCTCTCCGTGCAGAAGCTCTGTCGCCCCAAGACAGATGGAAGCAGTCTCGGGGTATGATTAACTTCTTAGTCCTGGCAATCTCCTCCCGCTCCTCTGGCCGCAGACTTCCAGATTGACCTCCAGCTCCTCTGCAAATGAGCAGTCGCTCAGATTGATAAATCACACGCATCTCTCTTCTGATCAGGGCTGTCTGCTATTTACTACTTACAGAGAGAAGTTAATCACAGTCAGGGCTCCTTGCAGGCTGCACACACATCCTGCCTCTCTCAGAGCCCTTGCATATTCTCCACGTTTCTGATAACGAGGCGGCTTCTGCAGTGCCGAGTCTCCCATCTTTGTAAAGGAACCAGGCATCCATTTCTTCCCCTCCTTCCCCATGTCCATTAGGTGCAACCATCCATATGAAGAAAAAGCACTTAGATTGTAAAGATAGAGCCCCGTGCAAAGTAATCTCTATTAATTGGCTTATTTATCTCCTCAAAAAACTGTCACCTCTTCCTGCCCTGGCTGCTTGTTGTTTTCATCTTTTAGGGACACCAGGGGTGGCTCGAACTTCTCAAAAATACAAAAAAACCAAACCAAATCAAAATCAAATAAAAAACCCACAAACCCACAGTCAGGTGTAGAGAAGACCCAAACTTGTACTGCCCCATCTTCCCAGAACAGGTCGGTCCTGTCATCTCAGGGTGGATCTGGGTGAGCTGGCTGGTGTCCAGCTTCTCATTTTGCCTGGTGTACTCTCTTCTATGACTATGAAGAACACACTATAAACAAAGCCCACTGCTCTGGTCAGTATATGAGGTGAGTTTTGAAGTTAGGCAACGGATGCATTACAGCTTTGATTTTCTAGGACTGTTTACTGATCATGAGACTCCCCAAACTTCAGAGCCCATGCCCTGGGTGTTAAGCTCCAGTGTGCCAGTGTACTGTGGATAGAGACAGGCCGGGACTGTGTGTATCTGAGAAAGTTAGACAAGGACTAGTGAGTGGCTCAGTGGGCAGAGGAGCCCGACTCTGAGTTTGATCTCTGAGATCTAAGTGGAGAAAGCTGATTCTTGCAAGTTATCCTCTGATCTTGAGACATAAGCATGTAAACATGCACCTGTACACACACACACACACACACACACACACAGTATAAGACATCTTTTAAATAAGCTACAAGAAAGGGTTTCTCCAATGAAGAAATGATGTTTGAAGAGACAGATGCTTCTCTGCCCAACTCCAGAATCACAAACTGAGAAAACATGTCAGGTCTGAACATGCTTTGTCTTTTGGTTTTTCAAGACAGGGTTTCTCTGTATAGCCCTGGCTGTCCTGGAACTCACTTTGTAGACCAGGCTGGCCTCGAACTCAGAAATCCGCCTGCCTCTGCCTCCTGAGTGCTGGGATTAAAGGCGTGCGCCACCACGCCCGGCTGGTCTTTTGGATAAAAAGGGGAGTACCATGTAACTGTTATGGAACTTTATAGACAGAAATGAGAACAGGCTAGAAGACAGAGTTGAGGGAGCCAGAGGAATCCTGTAATGTGATGTCTGATAGACTGTGATGATTTACACTGTCAGCCCGACGAGATTTACAATTTATGTAGAAAAGCCTTGAGGGACAGCTGAATTTAGGTTAACAGAGATGGGAAGACCCACCTTAACTGTGTGCGGCACTGTTCCACAGGCTGGGGACGCCCAGAGCAAAGAGAAAGGCGGGACTGAAGGATGGTTTACTGCTACCTGATTCCTGACTGAGGACTGTCCCAAGTTCCTGTCACAATAACTTTCTTCACAGAATGCCAAGAAACTGTGAGCCCACATGAACCCTTCCTTCCTTAAGCTGCAGATATTTTGTCACTGCTACAGTGACTAATGGATTACCCCATGCTCCAAGTAGCTGCCCAGGGTAGCCCATGGTTGGGATGATCAGTTTCATTGCAAATCTGTAGTTATTCTGACAGACAAAATATTAAGCAGATCACACAATGATATGAACCCAAGGCACAATGATATTTCTTTCTAAAGATATTGGTTTATTTAAAATATTAAGTAACAGGATAGAAAAAGACACCTGCCATGTGAGGGGTTACTATCCTCTAGTTAAAAACAAAACAAAACTAGAACAAAAACAAAACTAGAAAATAATGAATTAGTGAATCCAAAAAATTCAGTAGGCGCTTTTAAGTCCTGATTTTGAAGAAGAGCTTTTATAATTCATTTTTCTTTATTTTGAAAACAGGATCTCACCATGTAGTTCTGGCCTGCCTAGAGCTCACTATGAGAGCTGGGTATGGTGCTCGCCTTTAATCCCAGCACTCGGGAGGCAGACACAAGTGAATCCCTGTGAGTTCAAGGCCAGCCTGGTCTACACAGCAGGATCCAAGCCAGTCAAGTTCCATCGTGAACCATCTCTAAGGGGTTGCAGATGATCTCACCTGTACCCCGATAATGAAAACAGAATGTGTCCCGAGAGGGAGGAAGTGGCACAATTCTTGATGAGCTAGACAAGCCCACTATAAGATCTCAAGTTTGCCCAAGGCACACATCATCACATACACATCCCTTAGAGGGGTGTCCAGCCGACGGCCACAAGCTGGTTGTGTTTAAAAATGGCTACCAACTGCAACCCAACACCAAACCCAGAAGTCACTTAAGAAAGGTCTTCATTGTAACTCAGTTATTTGGTTCTTGAACACAGATTTTTTCATAATAGTGTGTCACAATGTCAAAAAGCTCATCACTCAAGTGGCTAGGCTCTGAATTACCGAATGCAGACAGAGAGATAAGGAGAAGGCAGCTCCCCACAAAGGCATCGCCAGAGCGATGCAGCAGTGTGAGCCATCACTGGGAAGTGAGTTCCTCTAATTTTGAATAAAAACCTTCTGGATTGAAGAGGGGACTGTCCTTTTATAATGGGGAAGAAAGCAATAGTGACACTGGGGCCTTGGCTTCTGGGCACTGCACTGGCCTGTCAGGTTCTAGTGAGGATATTGGAAAGAGGTCAAATGGTTCCTCATTAAGATCTATCAACACCGGCTTCCCAGAGCTAAGTCACTGAGAAAGACCTTTGATTGTGTCTGTTCTGGTTTCTGATGCAGCCTATCTGATCTTAGATGGTATGCCCATTTTCCTAATATACGGCGGTTTGATTTATTCTGACAGAGGCTGCCATGATGCTTCTCAGCGTAACATACACGGTTTTATCAAGCATGTATTTTATATGTCAGGAACTTCATCTAAAGGGTGAAAATGGGTGGTCTGTGCTCTCTCAACAGGGTTGTAGAAATACTGCATTAATATGGTATCACAAGCTTCTCATGACCCTCCAGAAAGGACATATTGTATGTATAGTAAAGGCTATTCTGTGAACCTGAATTTCCCTTGCTTTTCAAAGTATTTGACCAAAAGACTCCTACGTTCAAAGAGAAGACAAAAAGAAGAAAGAAATACGTGTAGGAAGAGCTTGATTGGGTCACAGTGAGTCTGGACCCGTGGTCTCTCTGACCAAAAGGCCCAGAAACACTGCACGCTTCGGAGACTGTCATTGGCGAAAGGCTCTTGGTTGAAATAAGCTTACTCAGGTTCAGGCCCCCTCAGAGGAGGTGCTTTCTACCCATGTGCTCTCTGTAACTCACCTAAGTGAGGAGCTGCACCTGGGAGGAGTGCTGGACTGATCTGGTTCAGTCAGCAACTGCTCGTTCTGAAAGGAAGTCCGAAGGAAGGGGGGGCAAAGGCTGGCTAGACAATCCTGATGTGTGTGCCGTCACCTCAGGGGCATCTCTGACTGAGTCTGACACTGTGGAGATATAGCGATATGTAGGGAGTTCATCAGACTGCTGACAGAGCACATGCGTGCCTGTGTGCCCGCTCTCTCGCCCACTCTCGCCCTTGCCCTCTTTCTCCCTGCCTCTCCTCTCTCACTCTCTCTGTCTGTGTCTCTCTCTCCCTCTCTGTCTCTGTTTCTTTCTCTCTCTCTTTCTCTCTCACACACATTCACATACACACACACACACACACACACACACACACACACACACATCATGGTCTGTTCTAGAAAGTGATTCTATATTCTCCCACTTGGTGGTCTGCAATCTTTCAGAAAAAAGCAGATTGTGAGTTGCAGCTTACATTTTTTTTCTTCTGGGTTATGACTCCTTCAGTCATACAAGGCCAGACAAACAACGGAGGGCATAAGAAGTCCGGTGGGTGAGCAACACACAAAGGTACAGGGAGCAGGGCAGGAGAGTACGAGTGGCTGGCTTGTACACATACAGCTCAAGAGAAAATCTATCGGAAGACAGAGTCCTCTGGGTGAACCAATATGGAAAGAGCGAAGAAAACACCTCAAAGTAAAGAAATACTCATTGCTGAGAAATGAGCTTGGCTCTTAGCCAATTCCAAAGTTCAAAATTTACCACACGACTCAGGCCTTCCCCACTAAGATTCTTGTCTCTCGTTTCACGGCACAACAAGGGATTTTTCATACTTTATGTGAAATACAACAAACCGAGTTTTGCGGTAATAAACTCCATGCACGCATGACAAATCCAAGCACGCGGAATGTTTAACATCCCAGTCCGCAGATTCTTTAGAGACAAAATCCGATTATGAATTATATGCCACAATAAATAGGGCTCAATGTTTCACAAAGCAATTTATAGTTCATAAAAATGACAAAATGTACCTGCCAGCTAGAGCGCGGAGAGCCGTTCTCTGGGCTGCCTGCTGGAAGAAAAGGGAGAGATGTTTATTTAATATTCTGACTTTTAAATTATGCGCTCAATCAACACTTAAAAAAAACGTATCTCACACACATGCACATTTTTGTCAAGCAGCCAAATTTTAAACTGTTAGCAACACAGTAGAGAGCCCTGCTATGTCATGAAAGAAGGTTCTTGGTAAGGGATGCTGCAGTAATGCACGTTTTCCAGTAGGGGGCGACTGTGGGGGACGTGCTATGTACTCCCTGGCAGTGTGGTGCAGGTCTCAGGAAGCATGGCCAAGACCTGAGCCATTTTTTCCTACCACCTAAAATAAATTTCCATTGTTTTATCCTTATTTCCTGTAAGGAAAAAAAAAAACCCTTATTCTTTTAACTTCTTGTGTAGATCAGTGTTGGTATGTCTTTATGCTGTGTGTCTGCAGCTGTGCACGTGTGAGAATGGCTGGGCACACCTGTGGATGTGTGTGCAGAGGCTAAGGAGGACACTGCTCTCTTCCTCCATTCATGCCTGTCGTATTCCCTTGGGTCAGGGTCCCTCACTGAACCCAAAGCCCTTCATTTTGGGGAAGCTGGCTAGCCATCAAATTCCCAGCATCCGATTGTTTCTGCCCCACCCCAACGCTGATGTCATAGGCACATGATTGGCTTTTTGTATTTTTTTCATAAGTGTTAGAGGTTCGAATCCAGGTTCCCAAGTTTGCATAGCATGTACTATGACCACAGAGCCATCTTGCTAGCCACTAAAGATAGAAATTTAATTGCTTTTTATTGTTTTCTTTCAGATTTATTTATTTAGGTCTATTTATTTATTTATTATTTGAAAACCTGATCGTTGACTGGACAATCACAAAATATTATGGGATTATTGAGACTTCTAGACACAATAATGAAGTTGTGGTTTTGTTTGTTTCTTTTAAGAGTGTTTTTGGCGGCCCAGGGACATGGTTTGTTTGGTAGCGTGCTTGCTGTGTGTATAAACCTAAGCAGTATCGTTTGGACCCCTAGCACTTCTGCGAAGACATGCACATATGCGTATCTTAAGCCCGGCACTGGGGAACAGATGTCAGTGTGCTTCTGGGGTGTACCCCTCAGGTGGACTATCCCAGCCGATGAGCTCCAGATTCAAGGTCAGACCCTAACTCAAAAAAAAAAAACAAAAAAAACCAAAAAAAAACAAAACCACCAAGGAAAATATACTCCAAGACGGAAATGTAGCAAGCACACCGACTAATGCACCAGTCGCCTATGCTTACGTCTTATCTTAAACATAGTTCCAACTGTTGGTGACACTTGGCACACTTCAAACTGACCCTCCGGTGGAACGGGCTGCCATCAAAACCTACATCTGACATCTCCGCGCTTAATCAGCCCTGATCCTGCCTGTGGTTAATAGGACTTATCCTGTGCTTGCTACCGACTCTCCCTTGGTTCTGTATGTCCTCACTCTGACTTCAGGACCGCTTCTAGCAAGTCTGAAGCTGCTTTAACCTCTGCTTAGCCAGCCTGTATTTGGTACATGTATAATCTGACAGCTGATATTAGTAATTGAGAATAAAGCAACTTGAGATTGCTAATGGTTACCTAGCGGGCAAAATTAGCACACTGTAGCCAATGAAACGGCTGTATTTTGACATTTCTGGCTACCCTGTAAGTCCTGACACCGCAGAAACATAACAAAAAATAGCATGGAGGGCAGCTGAAGGAGACACATCACATGTAGGAGCACCCGAACACGTGTGTACACCCCCATGAGAATCAGGAGGGGCGGGACTAGAGATCCAGTCTGAACTTAAAGTCAATGGACTCTTTTCTCCAGTCTCCAAGGATTCCCCTTGCTGACTTCTCTGCCTGGTCATCCACAGTGAGTGTTGTTGCCACTAGCAAAGCCAAAGGATGCTGGACTTAGAGATCGGGCACTCTCCATCCATCCATCAATGTCTTTCTGTCAGTCTTCAGTCTTCCAGTCCGTCTGTGAGGACAGTCACCACACGGTCAGCACAGTAGGACTTAGTACCAAAGCCCACCTTACTGGTTTTTTAAAATGCTTGATTTCTGACTGTGCTTTTCACTGCAGCTACTCTTTATTATGAATAAATACTCCACAGAGAATAACCATTCATTAAGAAAGCTAATGAGAATGTACTAAACATTTAAAATCACTCCTTCAGGAAAAAAAATAGCTATGGTGTTAAAGTAAAATGCTATGTCCTATACCTAGGCAAGAGCTGACTATGAAAAGATTCTGTTGCTTATTCTTCTAATTAAAAAAAATGAATTTTAAGGCAGGAAAATAATGAAAGAAATAAACATCAGGATTGAAGAGTCAAGAAAAAAATTACTTAGGGGATTCTCAATTGAAACCTGAAAGACTAGCTGTGAACTAGATGGATTGCCCAATTCATCCCTGTAAGATCTGTACCACAGTGACCACATTTTCCTCTCCTAATCTCTCATCAGCTTCTCCTCTGATTCGGTGGCAACACAGTCACTTGAGAGGGTTAAGAGAGAGCCTCGCTCATCTTTCCTGAGTACATTATTCATTCATGAATGGCTCGGAAGCTCAAGCCTATAAGACAAAACAAGTTTTCTGCCAGAAATAGTCATTTTCCAGGCTCCTCTCAAGAGATGACATCTTTTCTACTTCTTTATTTTAACAAGGTTGGTGCTTGGTAACATAATCAGCAGTTATTCTGCTCCGACGCGTGCTAAATGAATTACAAGTCACAATCTGTTATTGAAAGGCAATCAAAGAGGAAATTAAATGCCCTTTTGTAATTGGGTCTAGCACAGGGCAAGTCCATAGACACTGGGTGGGGTTGTAAGGCAAAAGGAAGGAAGGAAGGGGCTACAGGTCCACGGAAGCCCAGAGACATGAAGTTTCTTGATGAAAATAGAACTTATGCCTGGATAGTTATGCAACCTACTCTGAACTGTCTACTATGTGCAGGCACTGGGGTTGGTGTAGGTGACAGGAGGAGCAGATGAAGGTCATCATCACACTCCTCTGAGTCTGGAGGTGGGGCGGACAGGAGAGGCCCACAGGCACACAACAGCTAGCATCACAATGGCTGTGGCTGAGGGGACAGCATGCCGTGAAGTGGAGCAGTGAAATGACCAATGATTACAGAAAGCTCAGCCAGTGTGAGATAACAAGGCCTGAAGAGAAACATATGAGACCAGAGGAACGGGGAAGGGAAAGGAGAGCCATTAGACCAAAGGGATGGGGGAAGGGAAAAAGAGAGCCATGAGACCAGAGGGACAGGGGGAGGGTAAAGGAGAGCCATGAGACCAGAGGGACAGGGGAGGGAAAAGGAGAGTCATGAGACCAAAGAAGCAAGGGTGGTCGAGGAGGAAGGGCTAGATGCAGAGGAAAAGCTACAGTAGGCTTAGCTCCTGACTCACTCTCACTGGCACAGCTTGACAGGGCACTGGGACCTTGGCAGAGCCAGATGAGGCCAATGTCAAGGTCTACAGAGGTCAAGTGCAGGCTTGTGCATGTACAGGGCAACAGGAAGTCATTAAAGACTTTGCACGGACAGAAGCTAAGCAAAGTGTGCATGTACGTTCTGTTTAACTTCCTGTAATTCTATAAGAAAGTAACGGGGGACTGGTGATAGAGAGTCTATTTTCAAATACCACTCTAGCTTCTGTTTTGTATGATGAATGTGTTTGCATAAGAAAGAACTACCTGTGAGGTTATTACAATGAGAAATATTTGACAATGGAGAGAGCACTGTTACCCTCTGCAATTCAACTTGAGGGAACTGTCTCTGGTAGGACATGACAGGTCAGGACAGGGAAGGCGTCAGCATCAGATTCATGCCTGGGCACCTGGTGTGGATGGAGACGACTGGGGGAGATGTGGGGCTGGGGGTGGTGTAGGAGTAGTGGTCAAGGTGGAGTAGGTCTTGTGCCATTAGGTTCAAGTTGCCTATGGATGTTTAATAGAGATGATGGATGACATCTGGAAATATTAGCTGAAGTTGTTAAAAAAACAAACCAAAGACACCAATAAAAAGGTGGTGGGAAAGCTCAGTTGGTGTGAGCATGAGGGCCTATGTTAGAGCTCTAGAGCCCATGTTACACAGGAAGGAGGTGGGGAAGGAGGAGGAAGAATGGGAGAGGGAGGAGGGGGAGAAGGAATGGGAGGGGGAGAAGGGGAAGGAGGAATGGGAGGTGAAGGAGGGGGAGGAGGAGGAATGGGATGGGGAACAGGGGGAGAAAGGGGAGGAGGAGGGAGGAGGAGGAGGAGGAGGAGGAGGAGGAAGAGGAGAAGGAGGAGGAATAGGAGGGCAAGAAAGGATACTGGCACACATTTTTAACCCCAGCTTAGGAAGCAGGGGGCAGGCAGATTCCCTAGGGCTGACTATTCAGCCATTCTATCTTAATCTTCAAATTTCAAATACAATGAAAAGCTTTTTTTGTTTATTTTTATTTTTATTATTTTTTTAAAGATTTATTTTATGTATTATATGTAAGTACACTGTAGCTGTCTTCAGACACTCCAGAAGAGGGAGCCAGATCTCGTTACGGATGGTTGTGAGCCACCATGTGGTTGCTGGGATTTGAACTTATCACCTTCGGAAGAGCAGTCGGGTGCTCTTACCCGCTAAGCCATCTCACCAGCCCCCTTTTTGTTTATTTTTTAAAATAAAGGTGAATCTCACACATATGCACACACACATGAAAACACATGTATGTATACCCTCTCCTCTCCACAAAATACCCATAGCAGTCATAAAATTGATAAGTACAGCTTAAGGTTCTGGGCCAAGGCTTTGCTGTTGCTCTGAAGGAAGCTCTGTTTGTATTTCCCTTGGAAAGGATGAGCACTGTGCATGTCTAGGTTCAAGCCTTCTGCTCAGCAGGCTGCCTCTGCACCCTGCTCTGCACTGGGGTCAGGAAGAGCCACTGAGGACAAGATCATGTAACCTCTGTGTAAGAGCACTTTGGCAGGGGGTGCTAACCATACCGCAGTGGGAGAAAAGAGGAGAGAAAACCCTCCTTGGCTGGGCATCCTGGGCTGCCTGGTTGTTCTAATAAAGACAGCTCTGAAGCCGGGCGTGGTGGCGCACGCCTTTAATCCCAGCACTCGGGAGGCAGAGGCAGGCGGATTTCTGAGTTCGAGGCCAGCCTGGTCTACAGAGTGAGTTCCAGGACAGCCAGGACTACACGGAGAAACCCTGTCTTAAAAAACCAAAAAAAAAAAAAAAAAAAAAAAAAAAAAAGACAGCTCTGTGTGGGTACTGCTTGCTCTTTATAAAACCCACACTGGATAGGCTCCTAAGGGCAAGCAGAATTTCATCAGTACAGAAAGACAGAACTCATCAGTAAAGAAAGCCCATGGCTGAACGGGGTGTGGTGGGCTGAACGGGGTGTGCCACGGGTGAACTGGGGTGGTGGTGGTGGGGCATCAGAGGACAAACCACCAGCTTCCTGAAGGCAGAGGCGAGCCGACAGCTGTGAGGTTTTCTGGCTCATCCCAAGCACTTGCCCCTGATTTGGATTCCACCTAAGCTGAGGTCTAGCTCCCCGCTGAATTGCTTCTTTAAATCCCAACTTTCCTTGGGGCCCTCTTCCCCAAACTCTGGGTTGGTAACAGGAGTTAGGTTCCACGCATCACGGGGGAGCATGCCATTGGGCAGGGTAGTGGTTAAACTCCAGCTTCCTGTGCTCCCTTTAAGATGACACAAGGCAGAGGTCTTAGAGGATATCAACAGGGAACTTCTGGGCACAACTGAGTCTTCTGATGGTTAAGGGAGGAACACAGACTTTTGTTAAGCATCTCCAGGCATTTTACTCCCTAGAGACATGCTCTGCACTACCCCCATGGCTCTTCTGGGGTCTGGAGCTATTTCTCTTACAGACTTAGGGTCTGCTGTTCAACTACGAGAGCATGTGATCTTACCCTGAGCTCATCCACTACTCTGGTACCTTGTGACAGGACTGGGTAAGGAAGGACAAGCCTGGCTGTGAAAGGTGTGAGTGGCTCCAAAGGCCACTGAAGAGTCATTGGAATTAACCTAACGGATACATGCTGTTCTGGATAATGGAGAGCCAAATCCACCTGCCCTCAGGATTGAGAGGAGCCTTTTGTGACAGTGGCAGACACAGGACAAAGCCCTGGCAAGACAATTGAGCCTTCAGAGGGAGAGAAAGCATGCATGCGTGCAACCACATGTCAGCCTGTGAGTTCACATCTTCAGGAGAGCAACCATGTAAGAGTTTGATGCCTAGAGCTGGCTGAAGTTCTAGGACAGAGAGTCTATGGGAGTGTAAACCTTTACAGTTCTGGTTCTTGACACTGAGAGATTAAATATGGAATACGGATGCTGACACCAAGACACAGATTTAAGTCAGATGCTGATTCACCTTCTAGAAAGTTCTCTAGATTCTAGGCCTCACCAGAGTAGGTAAGTCCATTCTCTAGAATCCAGAGATATACACCATGGGGGTGGGGGGAGGAACACAGTCAGTTACAGGCAATGAGTCGGAAGTTCTATATTGTAGTGCTTGGGCTATGTATGGGATTTCTGGGTTTGCTGTGCTCAGGGTTTGCATAACGCTGATGTTGGTAGAAAATAAAAAAAGCTGATATAACTGTGTAAGCTATGGACTAGCTGGTTATTTAGGCTTGAGTTGGGGACAGATCAAGTGTCCCCATCCCCAGGGTCAATTACGAGTGCAGTAACTGCTTGGTGTTCCAAGTACTTTGCCAGATGCAAGTGTTGGCTAAATCCTACGTGATCTGCCATAGCTGTGAACTCCTTATCTGGGCTTTGGTCACTCAGTGCTCCTGAAACCTGTTCCATGTGGCAATTTAAATGTAGCCACAGTTTGAGCAAGGTCCAAATGGGGCTATCTTATTGATAACTAAGTTAACCACATATCCAAATGGGGATATCTTATTGATAACTAAGATAAACACATATCCAATACATATCCAAATGGGGCTATCTTATTGATAACTAAGTTAAATACATACCCAAATGGGGATATCTTATTGATAACTAATATACACACGTATCCAAAGTTTTCATTGACATCTCTCTCTCTCTCTCTCTCTCTCTCTCTCTCTCTCTCACACACACACACACACACACACTATCACAGTGATGAGATCTGTCAACATGTGTATAACATTAATGGTCAGATCAGGCTAATGGCATCTTCTCGATCTCAAACATTTATCATTTCCTTTCATCAGGGATATTCAAAATCTTTACTAGCTAATTTGAAATATGTGAGTAACTGCTGTCACGCATAGTCAGCCTCCTTTACTGTGTTGGGGAACATCTGAAGTCATTGGTCTTGTCCAAATGCACCCTAATCCCATGCATGTACCTCCATCTTTCCACCCTTCCCCCACAGTCTTCTTACCTACCGGACTCTGGTGCCATTACTCCCTCAGGTTCTTTTGGCTCTAGCAGCCAGGCACCGGGATGAGTCATCTCTCACTCTGTGACTTTCCAAATGCCTCTGGAGCTATTACAAAGGTCCCCTTTGCTACCTTAGTAAGATGCTTTGGTGGAATTCCCTTAAGGTCCCACTGGTCTTGATGGGTGGTCAGTAACTGTGAACACAGAGTCTACACATGTTACTTTGTTTTTATATGAAGACCACACAATGAAAGCGAAATAAATATCTCGGGAGCTTTGTTTTCACTGAAATCTGTGACTGAAGACTCCATATCCGAGTCTGGCTTTACATCTCATCCAAATATTTCTACAAAAAAAATACCCAATGTTTGAAGGTAAAAATAGCTTTGTGACGGCCAGGCAGACTATCCCACTTGTTTTTTGCAAACCTATTATGCAAGAAGCAGAAGCAATCCCAAGCTTGTTATGAGTATCTGGATGTTCACTGGCAATATGAACACAGTTCCACAACCATTGTGTGCAATCGCACACACTCTTCTTAGAACTGCCTTGGACCTTTAAAAGCAAAGCCTAACTCGAAGAAAGATAAACCCAGAAACAGAGCTGACCCAACCTCTCCAGGGGAAATCCTGGCTCACCAGGACCTCCTGTGATTCAGTTGTGGCAATAATTGTACAAAACACCAAATATGAGTCTTTTCTATCAACTACTATATAAAACATGAGTTTAGGACCAGGAATTAAAATCTTTTTTATCTTCCTCACCTGGTAAGACTTTTATGCAAACGTTTTAACCATTTCCACTCAGTGAGAAATTTGTTTAAACAAAGGTCTAATGCTCTATTCTAGACATTTGATAGCCTGGAGCAGTGACCTTTTTCTGTTTGGGGCAGGAGTCTCTCTCCCCTTCCTCCTTCAAGTCTTATAAGCCAATTCTAATTGAATAAGGCTGGGAGGTCAGACCTAGCCAATGGGGAAAAGACACAGTCAGCACCCGAGACACATTCTGTGTGTTTGTGTCCTTCCAAGCAGATCCTCTTACCAAGAGTGAAGTTTGTTATTTCCAGACACTTCAGTTGGAATGCTGGTGTCTTTATTTGCTATCCCAAACATATTTCTAACAATTTGGGGGCTCTGTCTGGGAACCCACCTCACCTGAGGGCGTGCCTTGTAACCAGTTTTAACAACTGATCTGTTTCTTAGGAATGGTTTTATTCCATTCAGCATAACTTGTGGGATGCAGAGCTGTTCTGGATACAACTGGAGAGTGCCAAGGGCCCTTGAATGACAAGAATGGTTTGTCTCTCTGCTTCTCCAGGCCAAGAGCCTCCTGAGAAGAGCCTTGTTTATGAGGTAACCAGTTCCACATACACAGGAAAAAATTAGGATCAAAAAAATAAGAACAAAACTTTGCAAAAGCTTATCTGGACATCATCCTGGGGTGGGGGTGGGGGGGTCGTGATAGCACACACGGACCTAAGACACTCTAAACGCTGACACTTCCCGACAAACTAATGAAGAAAACAAACAAAAGCCCCAAACTCCACATCATCAGAGTCACAGGACAGAGGGTCACCGCTCCCAGTTACAGGAATGTGCTCTGGAGGGGGGAATTCACTTTCCTTGCCAACTGACAGTCCTGCTGAAAGCTAGGTCAGAGAAGACTGGTCCATCAGCTGTTTCCCTGAGCTCCCGAAATGGAGGATCCAGGAGGGTGGTACTGACATCTGTTATTAACAAAACCTCGCCTTCGTTAAAAAGAAAAAGTAGCTCCTTGTGTGAACTATACAATTTTAGCAAAGACCATGGTTTCCTGTCTGTGTTAATCATTTTTTTCTTATATTCATTGAACCATCTTTTAATTTTTATACAATTTATATAAGTCTCTCACTTTTCAGATTTCTGTTTGCCAACACATATTCTTCAGCTTGGGCTTACATAAACCTCACCTGAGCCCCAAAGTCTCTAAACCATCAGGGAACAGCACACGGGGCTTCACACATCTGTGAACACTGATGTTTAAGTCACCCATGTCAGTTTTGGAAATTACTGCTGATAAGAATAGAAAGAGAAGAATTTGACCCCACCCCACCCCCACGCATGGCATTTGTAAATGTTTATATGAGATGAGAATAAAATTTTGTTTGTAAAGTGGAATCAGGGCTGATAAACAAGGCCACCCTCCGGCTGGGCTGATTGTGACGGACAGTTCAGATGTGCGCTCACTCCCAGGCAGGCTCAACAGACCTCCGAGAGGCAGGTGTCTCCAATTGTAGTTATCGTGTTTCCATTCAGAACGGAAACTAACTATCATATTGAGCGCTCAGGTATATGATTACAAGACTAGAAACAAAACCAAATGCAAGCCACTTTTCTTTCATCCCCTGTGTTCCTCCTGCAATCAAAATATGTAATATATAAGGTTTGTTTGTTTGTTTGTTTATTTATTTATTTATTTACATAGTCCTTTGGAAATGAGGTACTTTCGGGCACTGAAAATTTACTTAAAGTTTTTGTGGTTAATTATCATAACAACCATTACTAATGTGTAATGCACCTTAAGCAATACGCCAGCAGCTTGCATGGGTCTGTGGGGCTTAGTAGGTATTTAAAGTCTATTCTGAGAATGATTTACGTAAAAATTGCATAGCTCTTGTTTGGATACAAATAACATCTCTTATACAGTTCATTTCTCATGGAAGAGAAACTTGATTTTGGAGCTGCGCCCCCCCAAACCTGGTCCTGATTACTGCTTCAACTCCTGTTTATATAATTCTACACAGTTTTGGCAGGATTCAAGAGCACATACCAGGGTGTTGGCTTTTATGAATCTCCCGAGATGTGAATGTCACGCTGACTGGATGAACTCTGGCCACAGATCCCAGACATGCACAATGACTCTATTTATTCCGACTTGGCTGCCTGGATGCAGATTGACTCTGTGTGTAATAAATTTTCACAGCTCCAAGAACCTCCACATCAACCAAGCCGAGGCCAAGAAGACGAACATGCCTAGTGGAACTGGGCTGCGTTTCACCCAGTTCTGTCAGAGCTCACTGATGGGTGACATTCGCTGTCAATGCCCTTAAGCTTTTTCCCTTTGGTGTTCTCAAAACCCTGCTCTCTGTTACAAAGTTGCCATATTAAGCAAAACAAGGGTTGGGGGGAGATGGGCAGAAATCTGCTTTTACCAGTTTACCCCAGGCTGCTCTGAGTCCTCAGGGACTATGGGACAGAACTGAGAACGTGACTCGTTCTTTGCCACTTCACCAGAGACCACATGAAACACAATGGCTCTTGTCTCATTGGGGGCTCAGCGGGGCCTCACCTGTAGTCTGGACATACTAGAGGTGTGAGGCTTTAGATTCTCCCTGACAGACAAGATTATTACTCTCTGCATTATAAATAAGAAAATAATTGCCTCTTTAGTTTGCAGATTTATGTTAATGACACAGCTATCTATTAAATTAATTGTACACTTTCCAAATATTGATTGGGGATTAAAAGGTAACTTTCCTTCATTGTGTTGAGAAATCAATTAGGCCAATAGAGAAATTCCCCTCTACAGATTAAATCCAATGATCACTGCCTGTAAAGTTAAAACAGTCAGTTTAAGTGGATAAACTACACCCATTTAAAGAGAAAAATGCACTTATATAATTAAAACGAAAAGACTGCCCAATCTGTGTGGATAATGCGATTACTCGGAGCTGCAGGCAGACATCGCCGTTCAGTGTGGATGGCTGCTCCCTCGGTAGCTGTTCCTGAGCTACGGATTTGTCATGGTGCTTCAGCTGACACTGTCTCAGCTACAGCTTGCCAAAAGTCTCTATCATCTGTCCCTTTCCTCTTGCCTCAGCTGCGATGACTCTACCTAGAACTTTGCTCTGCCTCACTTCCTAAACCATTCCAGACTCAAGAGGGAGAGATCGCCATTTTGACTAAATGGTCAGACACACGCGTGTGTGTTCCTCCTCCTTCCACATCCATCAGGCTGACGGTGCCTTCGGGTATTGTTTCATCTAGTTTCCTTCACGTTTTCCCAGTGAACAGCTAATCATCGGAATCTGTGACATACACATCCATACAAGAAATGTCATTCTCTGATCTGCTCGAACCTCACGAACTGTAAGCAGACTGATGACAGCTTGCTTTCATTTCAACGGTGTCGCAGCCAACTTATCAGGTAAACAGAAGTAAAATTCTGGTGCCTTTGCGAGGGGACAGTGAGGAGATCCGATCTCTCAGCTTCGGGGACTCCAGCCTGAGGTGACTTACAGAGCTTACACCCTAATAGTGCTCTACAAGATGAGTGTGGAAGGAATGGTGTAGAGTTCTCAGCTAGGCAAGGCTATATGTGAATGTATGGTTGCTTTATGATATCGAGCCTTATATTTTTTTCCTGTCATTCATTAAATGTTTGGGATTTAGTATTGGGAAACAAAGGCAGGACAAAGGTCATCTCAGCTTCTGGACACAAGTAGGAACTGTAGGAACGAATCCCAATTTAAGACAGTGCCCTGTGATTATGCATCTGTTCAACAGACAGAGCATCTACTGAGCCAGCCAGTCTCTGTCCTCAGGGATCTTCCAGTTTTGTTTATAGGAGTAGTTACCATTAAAAGTGAATACATTCAGTATAACTGAAATTAGGGTGAGGTCCAGGAGAAAGAGTAATATTACTGAGCAAAAGGACATGCCAGAGTCTCTCTGAGGACGTGAAATGATGCTGTACCTTCGGGATGCACAGGTGTCAACCAGGCAAAACACGGAGCAGAAGCCTTTGGACGCCCTGAGGCAGCTGGGCATGGCTTATTGGAGGAGCTGAAAGGAGGCCCACGAAGGCTGAAGTGCTGGAAAGTTCAGAGAGAAGGGGAGGCATGAACAAGGCCAGACTGCAGGATAGTGGCAGCCATGCTGGGACCCCTGCATTTCTCTCCAGGTGGCAGAGAAAATCCATTTCAGATTTTAGATGAAAAAAAAAATGATTTGGGAGCCAGAGAGCTAGCTGGGTTAAGAGCACTTGATGTTCTTGTGCAAGATCAGTGTTTGGTTCCCAGCATACAAACTGGGCAGCATGCAAGTGCCTGATAACTCCAGTTCTAGGGGATATGATGCCCCTCCTGGCCTTGACAGGTACTGCATGCATGAAGTGCACATACAAACATCAAGAGACACACATAAATGAAACTTTAAAAAAGTAATGATTTGATCTGATGTACATTTTTAAAAAGATCACTGAGGACAAACTATATTATAGATGTCAGAGAACAAGGTGACAGTTCCCACAAGCTAGTTTAAACTACTCAGGATTGGAAGGGGTTGATACACTAATATTTAATTTTGGAAGTTAAATTTATAGAAGGCAGAGAAGAAAAGAGTGTCTGAGTGAGGAACTAGGAGTTATCAAGACTTGGTCCTGTGGGTTTAGGCTTGAACAATGGGCATCTGGGCATGCTAGGTCTGAAAAAGGGAGCAACCACATGACAAACATATTTGAGTAACAGAACCCAGAGGTTCAGTTTGGCATGGCTTGAGTCTGGAATGTTTGTGAGACAATCAAATAGAAAACTTGAGTTTGTCTGTATTTCAGGAGAGTGCTTTGAGTTGAGACTGCATAGAATTTGCCATTATAGAAAAACTGAAGGTCACTGGGGGTGGGGAAGGGACATGAGGATGCCCCAAAAGACAAGAACTAGAAAGAAAAAAGTAGGAAGGAATCCTTTCGGACTCTAATATTGGTGGAGACTGAGCACTTGGCAAAATACTAGGAGAAGGAGCAGGAAAGGAGGGGGAAGGGAGGGGTACAGGTGGGGAGGAGGGGCACAGGTGAGAGGGGGAGGGGCACAGGTGAGAGGGTGAAGGGCGCAGGTTGGGGGAGGGGAGCAGGTAAGTGGGGGAAGGGGTACAGGTAAAAGGGTGAAGGGCACAGGTGAGGGGGAGGGGAGGAGAGGGGCACACTGCAATGTCACTTTTCAGGTAAGGCAAGGGATGAAGAGACAGGTATTTGGGTATTTGGGTACTGGTGGTTCCTGAGTAGCAGAATGTGATGTGAGAGTCATCCTTAGGGGGAGGCAGAACAAAGAATGAGTTCCAAAGCTGCAGAGGAAATGGTACAAACTTTTGATAGGACTGGCAGCACCCTCTTGTAACAGGAGGGAAGGAGGTCGACCCAGGAGGAAGAAGAGAGCAGATGCGGCAGGCAGATGAGGACACAGGTCAGCATGGGGCTCAGCATGGAGATGAGGAACTACAGGACAGAACTGGGCTCTTTCCGAACGTTAGGAGTACTGAGCCCCTGAGCAGCTGAGGGATGACAAGTGTCAAAAGATTGAGGTCTGTCTGGGCTACTGTGAGACACTCTTACCCACTCCCACAGAACCCCAGATGTTAGAGTTAGATTCTGTGCTGTCCATGTTTGTCAAGTTTGCAATGGAAGTAACTATAGGCTATTAATGGAGAAGACACATAAGACACAACAGTGAACTGCTGTGTCTATACAATGCAATACAACAGCTTCCATCAAAGGCTGTATGAAGTGATGAGCATGTGGAGCATGTGTAACTATAGGCTATTAATGGAGAAGACACATAAGACACAACAGTGAACTGCTGTGTCTATACAATGCAATACAACAGCTTCCATCAAAGGCTGTATGAAGTGATGAGCATGTGGAGCATGTGTGTGTGTGTGTGTGTGTGTGTGTGTGTGTGTATACATGTGTGTGAGTGCATACATATTCATGCATGTATGTTTGTATATATGTGCACTTGTGTGTGTGTGCATGTGCACACTTGTGCATGTGTGTACACTCATGTGTGCATGTGTATGTGTGTACTCATGAGTGTGTTTGTGTGCATGTGTGTATGAGCATGTGTGTGTGTACATGTGTGTATTCACGTATTTGTATGCCTGTGCACTCATGTGTGTTTGTGCGTGTATGTCTCTGTGTGTTTGTGTGTGTATATCTGTGTGTGCACGTGTGTGTGGGCCAGAGATCCATGTTGGGTATCATCCTCCATCCCCTGACTGTAGGAGCAACATGGCCTCATGATCCTACTGCTCGGCTCTCTGGATTGTGTGCCTCCAGGTGTGAGCCCAAATAAGCCTTCCTTGAGCTGCTTCTGAAGGCGTTTGTCACAGTAGCAAGGGACGTAGGGACTTCTAACTTCACAAGTGGAGCACTGAAGGACTCTGTGGTTGAATAGCTGGGCCAGTGCTGCCGAGCGCTTCGGCAGCTGAGCAGGGACCTGGAGCCTGCAGTAAGGTTTCAGTGGTCATCCTTCCTCAACGCAGCTTCTGTCTTCTAAGAGCACAATGGCAGTCGGGAGGAAAGCCAGAAAAAAGGCGTGTTAAATGCACCAGAGTGGGAGGCTGACAGTCGGCAACCAGAGGCTCTTTGGGACCTCCTCCTCCTCCTCCTCCTCCTCCTCCTCCTCCTCCTCCTTCTTCTCAGGTGACCACACAGGCCAGCTGGACTAGTATTTATAAAGACAACCAGGTAGTTTCTCAGGGAAGAAAAAACTGCAAAGGTTTTTTGAAAAGATTTTTGGGAAGGAGGTGAACTCTGGTTATACCTGGAAACAAATGTGTCATCGTCGTGTGTCAGAGAAATAAAATGTGTTTCACATACATGTAGACTACATGTTTTCAGGTGGAGGTCTTATTGTTAGTCTTTTTCTAAAAGTAGGGGAATTCCTCCAAGGCTCAGGGAGCACCCAGGAAGACAGGGAGGAAAGAATATTAAGCTAGAAGACAGGGAGTAGGAGGTCAAGCGCCACCTTCAGGGCATAATCTACCTGTCACAAAAACCATGATCCTGCAGCAGCTACAGTAGCCTAAGCTGGGAAGGTACGAGAATGGGCCTGCCAACAGCCAATCATGGGTTAGGTAGGACTCAAGGGGCCCCATCTTTTTCCTGATGAACTGGTGGCAGTGGATGCAATCTAGGGGGAGGGAACATCATCCTTGTCTTCAGCTGAGTCAAAAGGTGAGCTCACAGTGGTGCAAGGCAGAATAAATGGAATACAGAATATACATGCATAGAACTGTCCAATAAATGTAATCAGTAAAAAGAGTGGGGGAGTCACAATTTTGTGACTACACAAGAGTATATTTTGGACCCAAATAGGACAACTTAATCTAATTAATGTTGACAATTTAACCTAAATTGTCATATGCAAACCCCACTGTCTGGAGTCTTGTTGATGAGTTAGGGAATTACTGTATAAAAATCATTCATTCCGAGTGCTCCTTTTACAAAAAGAGTAAAACACACACTAGGGTCCGGTGGAAAAGCAAGAATAACCAGTCCGACATGTATATTCGTAGCACAGTGTCACCCGTGTAGACTGGAAAGCAGACGGTAAAGCAAATGACTTGTTTGCCTTTTAGAGGATGTGAGAGTTCAACGCTGATAACGAGTTTCTTAAATTGCGTTTTCACTGGAAGTACTTCCTGCAAATAGTTCTGGGAACTGTTTTAGCCCGAGAATCCTTTTTCTAATAGAAACCATACACAGATTGCATGCTTGAGAAGGCTTAACCCATTTGGTACCTAGCTGAGCCTCTCAGTGGCTTAAAACACACACACAGAGGAAATCATTTCCTTCTTAGTCGCGCAGATGAGAAAACAAAATGAGAAATGAATTTCTACTGTGGCTGCTGAGGTGTCTGACTGCCGGCGTTAGACATCTAGAAACAAATGATCCCACTTTGAAAGTTCTCCAAGCCCGAGGCCCCTTCTGCCTGGATAACTTCTCTCTCTTGCGACGCCGCTCTCTGTTTGCCAACCAGGTTCCCAGATTCATGGAGCCCTGGCTCATCCGTGTGCCCTAGTTTGTCTCACAAAGAGGAACACGTCTTCCCTGCCCCCATCCCATGCTCCACTGACTTTGGCCTCCCGTCTATAAACATTATTTGTATTTGCATGTCTAGACAGCAAGTCACGTGTGTAACACTTCACGATACCTTTGAATCAAGTTCACAATTTCAAAAATCCATTGACTGGCACATGCATTTAGCCCAACATATAAAGACGACATAAAAAAGAGAACTCTCTAAATTGTCTTCCTAACTTGTCCTGTTCATCCAAATGCAACAATGTAGCTGGTGGGGCAGATGAGGGAAGTGTAGGGGAATCTGTCTCTAGTGTTCTTGAAATCTGCTTTAAAGTAAAAACGTTTCCCCGAGATGCAGAAGCGAACGTGATGAATACTAAGCGGGTATTTTTTCACCTTAACTGACTGATCAGAAGACTATTTATAGCCCCCCTGACTGATGTCTCAAGCTGGTGAATCAACAGCCAGGGAGACTATTTGCAGCGCGTTTATCATTTCAGACAAACAGCCGAGACTGTGCCTGATTATTTTTTATTCATCATCTTTGAGCACCTCTGTGTTCATTCCTTCTCACTGTTAATAATGTCTGTATAAGGCTTCTCAATATTTAATGCTATGGCCTCCTCGCTGCATGCTAATGTGTGTAAGGTCACAAGCTTGATCTCGAGAAGGCCAGTTATCTTTGCCAGAAGAGGAAGGAAAAGGAAGATGAAGAGGAGGAGGAGGAAAAAGGAAGAGGAGCAGGAGGAGGAGCAGGAGAAGGAGAAAGAGAAGAAGAAAAGGAAGGAAGGAAAGAAAGAGAGGGAAAGAAAGTAAGAAGGAAAGAAAGAAAGAAGAGGGAGAGGGAGGGAGGAAATCTTTCCTAGGGAAGTCTGATTCTACTAGTTTTGTTAGAAACATGATTGTTGGTCTATGCCATTAAAAAAAAGTCACAGACTGAAATCCTTTAATGGGAACTGAGCTCAAGACATTTCAACGGACTGGACCAACACACAGAAATTCATCAACGGCAGTATGGAAGACCAGTTTGGTTCAGTGTCCGTATCCATTCATCCATGCCTCATCTACAAACAAGAAAGCCTTACCTGCTCACCCTCTTCATCATCACTGCTTAGCTTAAGGTCGTCTTCCAGAGTTCTGAAAGGGACAAAGAGATGTGGACACTTAGAGTCAAAGTCTTTCAATACTAAAACATCATCTTTCAGGTCTGTGTTTAAGTTCTATTCATACCCTTATACTTTAAGTGGTTTTTCTCTGATGTACTTAGGGAAGAACAGATAGTCACATCGCAGACATTAACCCTCCTGACAACCTCAGGATGAGATGGCCTCCTTCCGAGTTGGCAGTTTTATAAAAACAGAACCAAACAGGGGCTGCTCCCTGGGAAGTTTAAATTCCCCAACTGCTTGTTCGATGATTTCCAGGCTTTGGAGCCTGGCTGGGTTCTCTGGCCTGCTGGGGGATGCTTATGGTAAAGACAGAGGAAGAGCAAGCAGAATTCTGCTAAGGGTCATGCAGCCATAGTCTTGAGTCACGTGACATTCATATAGGCCCCCCCTGACAGCCCAAGGGCTGGAGAAGTTGTCTCCTCCACGATCTTCTGAGTACAAGGCAATGGACAGCAGGACACTTCTGAAGAGTCTACAAGGGCCCTTCCCACAGGTCACCAGCCACTGCCATGTGACCTGACATAAGCAGTGAGTCCATGAAGGCCAATGGTGGACAGAGAAAAGGGAATATGTATCCTAACGTTTTTTTAATGGCGAGGAGAACGGTTCTTATCAGCGCTGCTTTGATCAGTTCTTCAGCATAGCAATTTTCAGAGTTGTCCATTGCCAAAGGAATCTTGCTCAGATATGCACTTTCTAAAATGTGTCCTGGGCACACAGAAATGGCTCTGCCTTAGAGCAGGGAGAGTCCACTGGAGTGGACCAGAGCCCAGGGCTTCAGACACTGGTCTGGAAGCAGCCAAGCTCTTGTGTTTAAAAACCTCAATGTCTTCCTTGAAGTCAACCAAATGTGCTTATGGCCATAAGGGTCAGTTATAGGCCTATCATAGGCAGATACCTTTATAGTAACTTCAATGTTATTTCAGTGACTTTGTGGGTAAACTGTGGACTGTGGCTGACAGGGCATGACATCAGTTCTTCCTGAAGTGTCCACACTTTGGGGGTAGGTAACTTATGGTGCCCTTGTTGGAGATCCTGATTTAGGTTCCATGAGACTAAGAAATAAATTTGTTTCTCTCATCTCACAAAGGAGAAAACTTTCCTTATTTGATCAGTATAATTTGGAGTACAACTGCAATTGAACGTGTTCACTTTGGGGCCATTGTCTCCTGTCCATGGAGCAGAAGGAGGCATTTATGTTGTATTAGGTGTTCTAGGTGCTCTAGGCAAAACTGAAAGCTACAGGAGGACGTGAGTTGGTTACATGTAAATCCAATGCCATATTAAAGGGCTAGAGCATCCACAGATTTCATAGAAAGGGCTAGAACATACACAGTTTTTATGGAAGGAGCCAGAGCCTCCACAGATTTTATAGAAGGGACCAGAGTGTCCACAGATTTTAGAGAATGGGCTAGAATGTCCAAAGATTTTGGACTCAGAGAAAGGTCCTAGAACCCATTTCCCCATGGACATCAAGGAACAACTGTACTTTTTGAGAATGAGGCAATAGGGCTTCTAAATATTTAAGTAACCCATATGGGTAAATAAACTGAGAAACAAAGACGTCATAAGGAAGCCTGCAACTTGGCCAAGTGCTCCTGCTCAGGCCTTCTTCAAATGTTGCTACTTTGTGACTACCCAGTAAGATGCTTTAGCTTCTAAAAGAAGGCAGAAATCAAGTCTGCCAGCCCAGTATCTAGGGAGGTCTGCCCTTGGGAGTGAGTGGTGGGTCACACAGTAGAATGGGGTACAGTGACTAAATCTACGACATGGACAGGATGTGGTTATAGGTGCCTGTGTGCAAGAGCATGTAGCATGGTAAACGTATCACTACAGCGAATTTGCAGGAGTTGTCTCTTTCTACTATGTGGGTTCTATGGTTTGAACTCAGATCATCAGGCTTGGTTACAAGCTTACTCTCTGAGCCAGACCAAGACAACTTCTTATCATTACCACAGCATGACACCACTAAGTACAGGGGCGGCACGCTTGAAGATACTGGCTAATGAGCTCCTCCTTCCACTTAAGGAGAGAGAGTTCACCAGAGGCAGATCTGTCTGGTGTTGGCCACACATGGACTGTTCCCGTTCTGGAAGTGGGGGGAAAGCAGACAATTGCTGACATGTACTGACTCCTGCAGTCACTGAATAGAACACACACCACCACAGAACGCACCACCTCCCGGGCCAGCTCCTTTCCACTTGCCATTGGAGGCAGCTGTGTCATTACATCCATGTCTCAGTGCTTCTGAATCTTCATGCTCTGGCTCTGTAATCCTACCACAGGCATCTACTCCATTTGTCGGCAAAGTCAGCACTCTCACAAGAAGGACTTGGCTACAATCTTTGCAACTTAACATTTGACTACCTAACTTCGCCTCTCTTTTAAAAACCAGATTAAAGGTTTATTTATTTATTTCATATGATCACACTGTCACGGTCTCCAGACACACCAGACAGAAGAGGGCATCGGATCCCATTACAGATGGTTGTGAGCCAGCATGTGGTTGCTGGATCTTAACAGCTGAGACATCTCTCCAGCCCCAAGCACCATTGTCTTTGAGGAGCAGGAGANACAGCTACACTGTAGCCTGCGCCTACTTTCTTGCGGTCTCAGAGCAGAAACAACAGCCTGTAATAGGTGCACCCTGCTCTCTTACTCAGCTCCGCCATGCTGAGGAGCTGCTGACCCACACAGCAAGTGCATCCTCCTTACGGTGTACCCACACTGCTCCATGGAGCAGAGCCTTTAACTGGCTGGATTTCCTGGCCTTACTTGCCATTTCAAGCCCTGTAAAGACACCTCACTCTTTTATTTAAAGTTCATTTCATTTTGCTCCCTATTAACGGCTTTAAAACAAATCTGAGTTTTAATTGCACCATTTGATTTTCAGATTTGTTTCTACAGCAGGAGCTGCCACCATCTCCACCTGTCTGAGATCTGACTATGAATTCATTATGCCTATGTCTGTACAGAGACAGTTTGTATGAATCTTCATGAAATAGATTTACATATGCAAATATCAATTCTAGAAACTAATATTTCACAATGGCCTGTATCTTAGCAGTGCTAAAACACCATGACCAAAAGTAACAAAAGGAGTAGAGGGTTTATCTCATCTTACAGCTTGTAGACCATCACAGAGAAGTCAGGCCAGGGACTCAAGGTAGAAAGCTAGAGGCAGTAACTGATGCAGAGGCTATGGAAGAGTGCTGCTTACTGGCATGCTTCCTGTGGCCTGCTTAGTGTACTTTCAAATATCATCTGGGATTACCAACCCTGGGATGGTACCTCCTATAGTGAGCTATATCTTCCCACATCAATCATAAATCAAGAAAATGCCCAAAAGCCTTTCCCACAGGCTGATCAGGTGGGGAAACTTTCTCCATGAAGATTTCTACTTCCCAAATGACTCTAATTTGTGTTAAGTTGACATAAAACCATTTAGTACCACTTACAATTGATACCTGCTGGGAATGCTGGGAATGAGAAAAATCTATTTTCTCTAATGGAGTGCCCTGTGATGTATCAACACACACTCTGGGGTAGGCCACATGCCCAGGAATAGTTGACGAACAAAAAAAGAACTCCATTTGTGCTTGTGATTTTTTTCATTTGTTTGTTTTTTGGTTTGGTGTGGTTTTTATCTTACAGACAAGTACAAACATACACACACCTTAAAACTTTACACATAGGAAAGTATTTAGTTAAGTCTCTCCCTCTGTCCTTTCCCCCCACTCACGACAACCTCCCCAGTTACCAATGTTTGTAGTTTCTCCACGCATTAGAAAGTCAGTGCAGATACTAAACATCAGAGGAGTGTACATATTCATACATTAACAAAACAACCACATACAATGACTACAATGTTAGCTGGAATCTCACAATCTGCCCTGGATGCACCAGTCTCCGTGATCTCTGCCTCTGTCTGCTTTCTCCCTTACACAATGCCTGCTCCGGAGTGTGCTGCTCTAGTGACTGGCCTTTATGGTCTTTATTGGTCAGCGCAGGGCAAACATGATGGGAAAGCGTGTGGAGACCAGGTGACTTCTGTTGGATGCTGGGTGTCTGCTTTGTTCCTCTCATTGCTTGCTCTGATAAAGCAAGCCATCATGGTATGGAGAATGCTTTATGGAGAATGGCTGCCACTGGCTGATAACAACAAGCAACCGAGGCTCTGAGCCCAACAGCCTATAAGGAACTGCATCTGGTCAGTATCCACAGTGGTGAGCTTGGAGGTAGAGCTTTCTCCAGTCAAGATGTGGGATGACCACAGTCCTGGTTGGTATTGTGTGGTATTTGCAGCCCATGACAGACACTGAGCTAGGGGACCCAGCTAAGCCACTCTCAGATTCTTCATCCATGAAACAAAAACATGAAGGATGTTGCCCTGAGCTACTAAGTTGGAGGTTATTTCTTAAGCATTACATTAGCAGATTGTATAGTGAATATTTAGTATGTCTCTTCTTGAAGACTGTTACTAGTGACTTGAAGTAAGCCTTTGCAGCCATCATTCAAGCCATCCAACAGAAGAAATAAAGTGAGACATTTTCTAATAGTGATATTAAGAATAAGTAGGTGAGATTTTATTTGTGTCAATATGATATTTCTGTATCATAACATATATATTTCAAGTGCTTGATAGGTACATGTAGGTATTAGGTAACACTTCCATTATTTTTTTTCAGAAGGTGAGGGTGCTCAAATTCCCAGCATGCCCTCTGCCTCTCTTCCAGCTCTCTTACACTGACTGATAGGGTGCTTGGAACAAGCCTGTGGAAGTGACATCATTGAAAACTGTGTAGCAGCTGAGAGAGGAGCAGAAGGCACATCTCCACTGACTATTCCCATTCGGTGTGGCATCCTGGTGCTTACAGTGTCGGAGTCAAATATGTCAGCAGCTCATCTTGGTATTAACCTAGTGAGTCTATGCCTGACACACTACAATGTAACTATATGCTCTGATATCACAGAAACACCCGGAAATAGAAACCAACGTAACTACCACAAGGAATGGCAGGAAGTGCAGGTTTTGGGCAACGGATTTAGGGGGCACGTCCTAGACATCCAGAGCAGTAGGCAGCCGTGTGAACACATCTTGTAAAATTCTGAGCACTTGGCAAGGGAGCCTGCACACTTGTCACCCGAGCTTGATCCTCTCCTCACTCTGGGGTGCAATAAAGGCACACAGTAAAGCACTGAGATTATTTGAAATTCTCAGCTTTTTTTTTCCTGTGTATTTCCAAGTGTGTCTTTGGTTGCTCTTTTCACTTAGAATTAGAATTCTAGTCGCTGGAGCTGGGGGGCAGGAGCTAATCAGTTTGAAAAGAGGATAGGGACACGGGGCCCTCCTTTTTTTTTTTTTTTTTGGTTTTTCGAGACAGGGTTTCTCTTTATAGCCCTGGCTGTCCTGGAACTCACTCTGTAGACCAGGCTGGCCTTGAACTCAGAAATCCGCCTGCCTCTGCCTCCCGAGTGCTGGGATTAAAGGCGTGCACCATCACGCCCGGCTGGGGCCCTCCTTTCTTGAGCACCCCATAGTTCTTCCTAATAAGTGCCACGTGCCAATTGTGTGCTTATGAACACATGAAGACACTCCATTTTTTTCCATTTAGGGTAACGCAGAGCATAGCAATAAGGTCGCATTGCCCCAAAATATTAGACTTTAAAATCACTTCTTCCGGAAGGAATTACAGGAAGGGGTGGGGTGGGGGCTACATACTTTATCGTTTCTATCAAAAGACAACAGGGGCTTAGAAACAACACTTTAACAGGAAATGCTTTCTCCATAAGATGATTTTAAAATTCCTATCTTTGTTACACTGACTTCTAGAAAATGAGTCTATTCTTATCATGGTAGGAGTTTGGTGGGAGGGAGGATGACAACAGGCTGTGCTGGAGAAGTCACTGAGAGCCAATCCTGATTCACAGTGTGTGTGTGTGTGTGTGTGTGTGTGTGTGTGTGTGTGTGTGTGTGTATGTGACAGAGAGACAGAGAAACAGAGAGAGACAAAGAAAGACAGAGAGACAGAGACAGACTGAGATTCTGCCATGTCATGTGCTTTTGAAACCTCAAAGCTTTCCTATATTGACACCCTTCCTCCAACAAGGCCACATCTTCTAATCCTTGTATTTCTATCAACGAGTTCCACTCCCTGGTGACTAAATGTTCACCTATATGAGCCAATGGGGGCCATTCTTAGTCACAGCACCACAGGTGGTATTGTTAGTAGGCAATATAAGAAGAGCTGGAGGGGGAAGTGGGTAACATAGAGAAGAATGTGAGATGAATTGTGTGGACTCTCAGTGGATGGCTGGAAAGGCCAGTTAGAAGGGTCAGGAAGATGCCCAATTTGATGGGAACAATGTCTGAACAAAGGTTAGCAGAACAGGAATCATTGAGATTACCGTCTTACTACAGTCTGCCGTCTGCCATGGTATTTTGTCCCACAGTGGCAGTTGCTCATGGTCAGTCAAAGTCCAGAAAACTCTAGACAAAACTCACAGTTTTTAATTGTGTTCTGCTCTGTCTTCCTTGGATGGGAACTATCTGTTTGCCCTGGGTATCCAAGCTGCACAAGTTACTTTGTCTGCAGACCTTTCACGGTTAACTTGGTTACCAGACTCAATGCAGTAAGTACAAAGTACAGTTCAATGGTGTATTCAGTGGCAGAGGGGACTGACAGCATTCACATGACAGTTCAATGGTGTATTCGGTGGCAGAGGGGACTGACAGCATACACATGACTTACGTTACGACGCGCTGTTAGAACTGCTCTTATTTTATCATTAGCTATTGCTGCTAATCTCTTACTGTGCCAATGTTTCAAGTTAAATTTTACCATAGACAGGTATGTACTGGAAAGGCAGTGCACACAGAGTGTGATTTGACCTGCGGATTCCGGCACCTACCAAGAATCCTGGAACACATCCTTGAGGATAAGGAAGACTTTTATAGTGTGGATGATGTGCACATGTTAGAGGTCTTGTCCTCAGGATGGTACTATTGAGAGATGGTGGACCATTTAAGAAGTAAGCCCCAGTAGGAAGAACTGAGGTAGGAGGGGTGGCTGTTGGGGCTGGGGGTAGGGATGCTGCCTCTGGAAGAAAATGCCAATCCCTGGGAGTAATGAAGGTCTGAGCTGTATCATTGACTCTCCCTGTTTCCCGCCTCACTTCCTCTATTCTGTTCTATTGCCACAGTGATTTGCTCTGAAGCATCACCCCGACTCCAGAGCTGGACAGTTGTTAGGAACATGTCCCTCAAGCTAGAGCTAAACACACCTGTCTCTTAGGAAGGCAGCCTACTGCAGCTGCCCTGTAGGAAGGAGAAGGTGACTGATACACAGAGTTGATCAGTGTGACTGTTTTATTCTGTTTGGGTGAAGTCTAAATCTATGGAAGGAGGGTCTCCAGGGAGACAAGATAGAGGCTTGGGAGGGAAGGAAGGGATGATGTCAAGAGATCCAGAGGGGACCAGACATGCCTTCTTTTGAGATGAGAAGAAAGCCAGGCTAGGAGAAGCTGAAGCTGACGAGCACAGAAGTTCAGAGAGAGGCTCCAAGTGCACTGTATGGATGGAAAGCAAACCCCTCTTTTGCTGAAAAGAATTCCGTTCTGTTAGGACGCTGGTGGAGTCCTTATGTACCTAATTATCACGATCACCCAGGAAAGTTAAAAACCACAGATTTCTTGGCCCAAGCTCAGTCCCACTGAAGGAGTCTGTCTGGTGGAGGAGGGCCAGAGCCTTAAGCTTAAGTGTCTTCCATAATTAAGGTAATCAAGCCAGCAGAGAACCTACTGAATTAGAACATTCTTTTCTTCTGTTCCTTTTCCCCTCTCCCTACTCTATTTTTGGTAGAAGTGAAGAATAAACCTGCTTACAGCATGCTCTCTGTCACTGAGCTACATATACTCCCCCATCTACCTTGTCCTTCATCCGTTTGTCTGTCTGTCCATTTGTCCATCTGTCAACAGATTTCACTGTGGCATTTTCGTGCCTTTTCCATTCTTATTTTTATGTCCTGTGTTTCACCCCCTCCTACCCTCCAGGTCTTCTTTAAAGCTCCTTTCCTCCTTCTAGTTTCCTGGCCACTACCCATATTCTCTCCAACACATAGACACAGACACATACACATACATATAGGCACACACACATGCACACAGAGATATACACATATACACACAGAGACACATATATACTCACCAACACACAGACACACACATACATGGACAGACACATACATACATACATGTACACACACATACACATATGTACATGCACACATACACAGACACATACATACATGGATAGACATACATAATACACTCACACACATACACGCACACACACACATACCCCCCCCCATATACACACATACATACATGCACACACAGACACATACACACACATACACCCACACACATACATGCACATACACAGAGACACAAATTAGAAGACAGGATCTGCACATGATAGAGGGATGTGGTTATCATCTTTCTGGGTCTGGGATGCCTCAGAATAATATTTTCCATACATATTCACTTTCCTGCGGATTTCCAAATTTTATTTTTCTTTATGGCTAAAGAAATATAATAGATAATTCTATTATATATTTACCACATTTTAATTATCCACTCATCATCTGATGGGTGTCTAAGCTGATTTCCTTTCCTTTTTTGTTTCTTTTTATTTTGAGATAGAATGTCACTAAGTTGCCTTGAGCTCATTACATAGCCCTGGTTGGCCTTGAACATGCAATTCCCTTGTCTCAGTAGCTTTAGTAGTTGGCATGACAGGATTGGACTTGTCATGATTTATTTTATTTTATTTACCGTGAATACACATCACATTACAGAAGCAGGAAATGATGTACCTGTTGTTTGAGATGGGATCGTCCTAGGCTTAGGCTGGTGTCTTAACTCCTAGACTCAAAGCAATCCTCCTGCCTCAGCCTTCTGAGTAGTTAGGGCCAAAAGCATGTGCCACCACTGTCATCTTGATTAATTTTGATTTGATTTATTAATATTTCATTTTATTTATTCAGCTATTCATCCATCCATTCAGTGTGTGTGTGTACATGGATGGCTATGTGCACCTGTTTGTGTGAGAGAGAGCAGAAGTCAGAGGCTGAAGGTGGCTACCTTCCACTCTCCACCTTATTTTGGGGATCACTCTTACTGAACTTGGACTTGGGGCTCACTGTTCTGGCTGCCCTGGATAACCAGTGAGCTCCAGGGATCACCACCTCAGTGTGTCTCACCACTAGGCTACCATACCTGGTTTCTATGTGGGTGCTGAGAATTTGAACTCAGGCCCTCAAGCTGGACTGCAAGCACTATACCCACCCAGCCATCTCCCTATGCCCCAGTATTTTTCAAAGGTTATTGGAGGTCTGGGATACAGCCTGTTTATGATTCATAGCCATGAGGTTGGATGGAGGAAATCCTCTTTGGCCGGGGCACACCCAGGTGCCACCAAAACTGGCCATTAGCTCACCTGACAACTTTCTTTGGTCATCTCTCCCTTGAAAACTGTACTTGTTTCTTGCCGACTGACACAGGCTAGCCACGTGGCTCCCTGTCCCTGTGGTTTCCATCTATCTCTGGCTGTCAGGAGAGAGACTGGCTTTGGGAACTTGTTGAAGTCTTTGTAGTGGCATGTAGGCAGAATGGCACGGTTCTTTATCTGAACCAGTCACACCATTACTTTAAAAGAGCTTGTAAGGTGTAAGCCAAGAGGAAAGGCAGAAGAGATATGATGGTTTTTATTTTAGAAATTAGAAGGCATCTTATGTGGAAGGCCTATAATGAATTTGGTCCATCTCATGTATCATCAGCCTTTTCTTCTCCCAGCTAAGATGAAGAAGCCAAGTCTTTGAAACAGAAGGCCCCTGTGCAGTTGCCTGGCTTTAGGAATCTGCAAGTGCAGCCCTTGAAAAACATCTCCAACATGCAGACTCTTGTCTCTCACACTAAATAAAAACATGACCCAATGCCGAGGCCACAATCCTAATGCTGCCATGTGTTAAACTATAGTTCACGGCACAGACAGAAACCATCCATCTTCCCCTCACATTAGCACACGCAACAGCCAGCACTAACCTACAGGCCACGCTTCATCCAGAGCTGCCCGCGCTTGCAAGACTGAAGATAAACCAGTAACATAAAATGACTCTTACCCAGCTGTGGCTCAGCAGGTCAGAACCTAGCACATGTGATTTAAATAATGCGCTCCACATTCCAACCATCCTTCTCCCCCACTCACAGTTAAACCTCCATCTCCCAGGAACAGTGTCAAGTCTGTGCCGTGCCCAGGGTGAAGGCAAGAGGGTTCTTGGTTAGAGTACTTTGTCTGGTTAGAGATAAAGGACAAGCAAACAGTCCCGAGCTGTCAGTTAATATTTTTAACTCGAAAGAAAGAAAAATCTGTCTTCTCGCTTCACAGCCAATCTGTGTTTTTCAAACAGGGCAGATTCCTCTCCATATCAAGTGTCAGATGGGTTTCTGCTTTTTAGCACAAGACAAATAAGAAGTTATCCACGAAGTTTCAAGGGCATCTTAGAAACGAGAGCTGAAGTTAGTATCTTTCCTTGCTATCCAATTGGCAGAGCATCTTGCAGGAAAGACAAAACCTGCAATTAATAAATGGAGTCCCAGGGTTACAGGATCTTCACATTCCACATCCTCCTGGATAAGTGGAGCTGCACAGATGCAAAGAAAAGGCAGGCTTGCCCTCCCTTCCTCCCTCCCTCCCTCTCTCTCTCTGCCCCCTGCCCTGGCCAATATTCAGGCTCAAGACTCCATGAAACAGATATTTTCCATTCTATGACCTCAGTTTTAGGAATTATCTTCTTCTTCTTCTTCTTCTTCTTCTTCTTCTTCTTCTTCTTCTTCTTCTTCTTCTTCTTCTTCTTCTTCTTCTTCTTCTTCTTGTTATTTTACTTGGCATCTCCCCAGCTTGCTTTCTTTCTTTCTTTCTTTCTTTCTTTCTTTCTTTCTTTCTGTCTGTCTGTCTGTCTCTTTCTCTCCCTCTCTTCCCCTCTCCACTTATCATTCATTCCTATTCATCAGTGCTTTGAAGACAAGAGTCCATGTGATGTCTGCAGGGTGTTAGAATTAGTAAGTGAAACTAATGGGATTTCCCACTAAATTTGAATTTTATGTAAACAACAAATAATATTTTTTTGCATATGTGTGCCCTAAATGTTGCACAGGACACACACTGAAAATTATTCCTTGTTTATCTGAAATTCAAATTGAACTGGGTGTCTTGTATTTTATCTGGCATCTCTACTCAGAGGTTGAAGAGAGGCATCTATTTACACCTCCCAGAGGAGGGGAACTTTCCGACCGACTGTCCTCCTGAATGTTCCTGGCCTTGTAAGATCTCCACAGCCTCCCTTTATTTTAACTGTAGCCTACATGCTGGAATGAGAGCTCCCCAGGGCAGAGAGAGCATGAATGGCATGGACAGAGCCCAGTGGGGGTGCTAGGGTCTCGCTCAGCACCACCCAAGGTCAGCACTTGCACAAATGCATCTCAGGTAACAACAGACCCCAGTGCAGCTCCCAACAATGCAAGCCTGGGTCTGAGCTGATGATTTATTCAAGCACTGAACATCAGTTTGGAATCTTCTCTGCTCAGTACTTGTTCAGAGGCACTTGGCACTATCATTAACAGTGACTATTAGAAACTCTGGTTATTTAGAGACACATCAATATTCATCGTCTTGGGAATGTGCTGAAGTCTAGTGGCCAGGACAGGTCATCTACAGAGGTGTCCTGCAAAGCATGGCTCCAGGAGTCAAGCCAGGTCAAATCCTGGCTCAATCACAAACCTCTCACATATGGATGCCTGTGCTGAGAAGGCCCCCACTCCAAGAGTGTAGAAACGACATGGGCCAAGTACTCGAGAGTGATTGGTAATCTTGGGGCATAGGCTCAGATTGCCCATCTCACACTAAAAAGGGAGGCGGGAGGCACAAAATAGGGAAAATTCCCCATTTTCGAAGATGGCTCATAAAAAGAAATTTTGTCTTGTGGTCAAGTGAATGATTTTTCCTCAAATCTATAAATATTTTCCATCTATTTTTCTATGTGTACTGACTTGAAAAATATTTTCAGAGTATATAGTTTCTGAAATTTTTATCATATTGGTCTTAGAAGCAAAGGTTTATGGTTATTATTTCTACTCAATTATTGCCTCTTTTTCTTGTTTTACTTCTATTATTCTATTTATTCCTGGAGATTCAAAACAAACACACACACAAAAAACACCCCAATATTCCTTCTATCTTATATGCCCTTAAATATAAGTGATCTAATAGATGTAATCAGTCTTTTAATTTTTGGGTCAAACAAATCTCCAAGTGAGACCACTCAGTGGCTCGGCCACTGAGTCCTTCTGAAATTACTCCCTTTCTGTTGCTATAACGAAATACCCTAGCTGGGAAACCTTTCAAAGCTAAGAGGCTGGCTTGGGTCCAATTCCTAGAGGGCTCTGGTGTAGGGTTGGCTTTAGTGAGGACCTGGAGTCAGAAGGTGGTGACATAAGGATCAGTCACATCACAAAACTAAAAGCCAGAGAGGTTCAGGAGTCAGGCTCAGGGTTTACAATGCCCAAGAAACCAGCAACCCCAAGGAACTGAAGACTGTATGCCAGGCTCCATCTCTTATGTTAAATGTCCCTTAGCTCACTTCTGTATAGCCACATCCAGACATCCAGCTTCACAGAGGATGTCCAAACCACTGGACATGCCTTGAGACCACTTCAGGTGTCAATTCCTGTTTGTATTTTTAATGCAATCCAGTGCCCATGGACAAAGTACGTTTGAAATCCCTGAGGGCTAGGGATGGCTCCGTAGATAAGGACCCATGCTGCTTTTCCAGTGGTTAGTTCCCAGCACACATACTGTGGCTTACAACTGCATATTACTCCAGCTCCAGGAGATCTGGCGCCCTCTTCGGGCCTTTCTGGGCACTGCATGCACATGGTGCCGAGACATACATGCAGGCAAATGAGACATACATGCAGGCAAACGAGACATACATGCAGGCAAACGCATACGGACAGTAAAACAACAAAACAAAATCCAACAACACTGGTCTGTCTATTGCATGTGTACATGTGTACATGTGCTCGCCGGGCGGCTTCTTCTTCTTCTTCTTCTTCTTCTTCTTCTTCTTCTTCTTCTTCTTCTTCTTCTTCT
The DNA here is from genome assembly GCA_902729485.2 of Mus minutoides. Classification (NCBI taxonomy): domain Eukaryota; kingdom Metazoa; phylum Chordata; class Mammalia; order Rodentia; family Muridae; genus Mus; species Mus minutoides. The sequence goes on from LR749615.1 coordinate 2,108,304, forward strand.
TCTTCTTCTTCTTCTTCTCTAAAATGGAGGCGCTATGACTGCTCTGAATCGCTGTGAAGATTCTGAGGTACCTCACCCCCTAGCAGCTTCAGTTCACACTCGTTTAAATAACACAACTGGTCAGTGCACTTAGCATAAGTATGCCAACCTGTGGTCACTAAATACTCGCTTTTATTGTCTGAATGCTTGAAATTCCATACAGTCCTTATTTTTAAGTATGCAAAGTATTGAAAAAGAAAACAACCTAAAAAGGTGAGCGTACGTAGGAATGTGTGTAAAATTTCAGTCATCTGCCCTAACCATGTACTTCAGCCATGTCAGACTAGAGGCAGAAGGGGGTAATTCTCTATGGCAGAACCTTAGCTGCAGGGGCCAACACATTTTACATTCTCTGTGAGATTCGGAAGGCATGGCTTCACTGTGGTGGCCTGTGCCAGCAGCAGAGGCCCTCTGAGGTGAGCAGGCGGGCTGAGGCTGGGAACCCACTTGCTGGGAGGAGAATTCCAGACTTCTGCTTGGTTCTGCACATACTGTGCTGGCTCCCGCAGGGCAGGCACTAAGGCCTGGGCCTGGCTTTCCCTGTATCCTCACAGGCCCTCCAGAGGCCGCTCTCTTGTCAGTAGGTGGGAGATGAAGACTGGAAGAGCTTTTTAGGGAACTATCAGCCCTTTGTTTAGAAATGGCATTTCTTCCTTAAGGACTGCTCTTCTCTTCAGAGATCTCCTGTGCCAGGCCACAGACCTAAAGCAGTGCCTGTCAGCGGCTCTGGAGCCGGGCAACCAGCCAGACTCCTGGCGCTGCTGCCGCCAACTGTGAAGCCTCAGGGAGCCAGCTCACTGCTTGCTGATACAGTGTGGTAATACACCTCATCAGACTGCCCTGCGGACTGATCGCAACAATGTATCCAGTTGGGTGCCTGGCACAGAACAGGTGTTTAATCTGGGGAATTATCTCAGGTGCCAGGTGTACATATAGGGTACCGGTGATAAGGGGCAAGGGTGGATTCAGTTTGTAACCACTTCAGCTGTGCATTTCAGAGGTTCCCATCTTAGACTGTGTGGAAGAGAGAACCTAGTCAGCTCACAGAGATAGACTGTAAGAGAAAGTGCACAAAATGCCCAGTGAATGTGTTCCAACCATTGCTGGGTTCTTCTACCAATTGATTTACTCGTACAAGGACTTTGGCACTGTGTAAATACAATGTTCTGAATGCCGGGGGAGGCTCCTACAAACGAGCCCGGAGAGGAAGCTGTGGGGAAGGCAGGGCTGTGCCAGGAGAAAACAAAACCAATCCATTAATGTCAGGCGATATTTACTGTCGGTAACAGTCAATAAATGTGGTAACAAGAAACAGATACCTTCTACAGCCAAACATCTCCTCCAAAAAAAGGGGGAAAGAAGTTAGCATCTGCTAAGGTCACTGAGAACACAGAGCAACTGAAGTTTGCCAGGGCAGGCTCTATGGACTGAAAGGGCTCATGCCTTCTTCTAGAACTTTTGGGTTGCAACTCCATTCTTGGTCAAACGACCCTTTCATGGGGGACCCTTAAGATCACCAGAAAACACAGATATTTACATTATGATTCCCAACAGTAGCAAAATTAGTTATGGAGTAGCGATGAAAGTAATTTTGTGGTTAGAGGTAACCACAACATGAAGAACTGTATTAAAGGGTCACAGCAGTAGGAAGGTTGAGAACCACTGCTCTAGAGACTGTCCACTGTAAGCACAAGCTCATCACTAGCTGTGCATCTGGTCTTTTTAGGGGTCACTAGAAACTTCCTCCTACCACACAGGGCCCTGGCAGCTCCATCACAAGCCTGTGAGACTATATCCTAGAATCTTCTGGGTTTCAGTTCTTTAACTGAAAATAATGTGGGTCCAGTCAAGTCCCCTGGGGTGGGTTTTAGGGCTGTGTACAGGTCCATCCTGTTCCAGCTCTGTGCAGAGCAAGGGCTCAGAAGATGGCCCAATGGATAAAGTACTTGTGCAAGTGTGAGAGGCTAAGCTGTAATACCCAGAACTCAGGCCAAGCGGGATGCAGGAGCAGACATCTGTAATCTCAGCGCACCTAGTGCGAGATAGGAGGAAGGTTCAGGAGAATCCCCGGAGGTCTTCTAAGGAAACCAAGTCTTTACAAGCTGGCCAGCCTTGCATAGGCAGAGACAAACAACAACGAGCAAGAGAAGTACGAGGCTCTAGAGAATCAGAGGACATGGGAATGGACTCCTCCATTTTGCTAGAGGCTTCTCTACCGGCCCTTGGGTAGAGCCTCCAACCAGGTGTAGGATCACAGAAGACATAGTCTTGTTCTAGAAGGGCAAACCTTACTGGCATTCCTACATGAACAGGAGAGTTGAACCAAGGTGATCTAACAGCCGGCTTCCCTCTTGGGCAAAATGGACGACAACCCTGGCATCTCTTCTCCACCAGCCATGTTGACTAAGCCATGCATGCAGGCTGCTTATGGCGGCCTCTGAGAGATCCCCCCTCATCCCTTTACAGACCTACATCTACCTTGGGCTTCTGAATGATGTCTGAGGGGGTCTGGGGTGCTTATTTTTCATCCTTGGTATTTGAGAGCAGGGGAAAGAGGACCTGGCCAGCCTTTTCCAGCAAGGGCTGTTTCATTAGCTTTCTCAGCTTTCTAGCTAACATGATCTTGGTGAATCACTTACACAGATACAGAGAAGAGGTCTCCAGGGACAGACACCTAATAAGCCAAAAGATCGCACATGATTCATCATTTTACACACGTACTGCCACAGCCAAAATAAATACCACCACGGTTTCAAGTTTCTCAGTGAAAAACAAAATCTTTTTTCTAAATTCTTTTTCCCCCCTGAGGGGAAACCATTTTCCAATAGACTTTGATCAACTTCCAGATGCTATTAGCTGACCAGTTTGTGTAACTCGATTATTAAATGCATATGTATCAATGACACGTTTCTTGATATGTTGAATAATCATTTCCTCCATACTAAACATTTTAAAGGTAATTCTGCTATGAGCATGGAAAATTTCCACCCCTTTCCATCTTTGAACAAGCTACCCCTTATGGCTCAACAGCATGCTGCACACAGGCATGGCAGGCTCAGTCAGACCAACTCTTCCCTAGTCAGCAATGCCCACACCAGGCCAGATGTTTTTAAGGGAAGTCATGGAAGCATTGGTCTTCAGCCTCTCCGGGCCATGCATGCTCTCTGAAGTGAGGCAAAGTCTTTGCATATGGTCCTGTTCCGTGGAGGCTCGGGGAAGGGTTTGTTCTGGGCATCACCCATGGACAACACTGATACCAGATCTTTCTTTTTTTAGTCCTGGCCTCACTGGAAAACCTTTTTAAAAAATCTTTGTACTAGTTTTTCTAAGTTTTCTACATATTTTAAAGGACAAATTAGGCTTCTAATAAAGCTCTGAATGGCTACAGAGACAGGGCTGTTTTGAGGCTTTTATTCACCATAAATATTCTTCTAATGGCAATAACGATGAGTTATTGGGTACCAGCTTGGTAACAGGCATTTTCCATACATTACCTTTGGAAGAAGGAACATTTCATGGGTCGTTGCAATTTAGTCCAGCTTATAATAACTTCCAACTCCTTTTACTGTACAATGTAGGCACCTGGATGGGTCATTCTCCTTCTGTCTCATTTTGGTTATTATTATTTTTTTCTTCTTAGGAGTTTAACCCTTTTGTTTAATACCGTCACTTTGACTGATGAAGGCCATTTATAATCTTCATTCTCTCAAGGCACACTTACTCTGGCCGACTGAGGGGCATTCACAAATGTAAAGGGGCACTCTCTTGGGGTTTTGTCTTGAAGCCCATGCCATGACCATTGACTTGAGAGTATATTCCGCACAGCTGGCAGGCCTCCAAAAAGGCCAGCTCAGCAATCAGCCTAAGTGTGGGCTTTGCAGGGTCTTGGACACCTCCATCTGGCCATTATTCCTTAGAGGGCTCTCTAGTAGTAATCTGGTCTCGTCTTCAGGTATCAGAGTAAGGCTTGTTCTTCCCAGGTCCGCTGCCATCTCTGCAGGAGCACCTGTGGCCCCGAGACAGCAGCAATGGACACTGGCTAGGGACTTCGCTGCTATGACTGAGGTCTAGGCTTCAGGTTCTGTTTTCACCACTTAGTGTATTAACAGCAGAAGAAGATGGTTACCGTCCCTACATATCGTTACTGCCACTTGCCTGGTGTTGTCAGCCATTTTTATTCGACACATAAAAATGAGGACGTAGCAGTGTTCCACTGTGGCTTTGTGTTTCCCTTGGACGAGTATAATTAGTGAAGCAAACCCTTTCATCTGCTTAGTGTCCATTTGCATATCTTCTCTAGTATCTTCAAGAATTTTTCCCACTTTAAACCATTTGTTGTTTATTTATGGACTTTCCCAGAGTTCCTTATATATTCTGGATACATCATTTGCCAGATTATAGACTGCAGAAGTATCCATCAAACTTTTGGCTTGCCCTTTCCTTCTGATGAAATAGGTTTCTTTTGATACGGGTAAATTTATTAGGATTTTTCTTTCTGTTGTCTGGTTTTATAATTTCTCTAGAGAACGTCTATTTTCAGGCAGTGAAGGTGCTGCCCTTTAATTTCCTGGGAGAGTCTGTCATCTTGGTTTTATACTGAGGTCTATCACCTGTCTCTGCAGCTGAATGAAGCAGGAGACTCAGCCCCTCACTAACTACCCTGGTATTGTTTGGTGAAAGGCTTTCTTTTCCAGCCAGCCTGCTTTGCTATGTGTGTAGGAAGGCGACTGTGCCCATGGCTGTCCTGTGCCCACAGCTGTCCTTGGACTCCTGTCTTCTTCCACTGCTGTGTCTACTTTAAGTCAGTGTTACACCTTCTTGTTACTTTAAGCCAATGCTATAGTCTTGTTGTTTTAAGCCAATGCTACATGGTCTTGTTGCTTTTAAGATTAAGTTTTGAAATCGGGTATTTGTCTGGGGATGCCCTTGCTCTTCACCGATACACTTATGGATATCTGTCTAGGTTCTCTGCTTTTGGGTTACTTTCCCCCTTAATATTTATGTGTGTTATTTCCTTTTCTTGTCCTATAGGACTGACTAGAATCTCTAGTAGAAGGCTGGACAGGTGTAACAACCACATACAGTATTGATAATTTTAGGAGGAAAACATTTGGACCACTACTTTTAAATGTGCCACTAGAAGCAGGTCTTAATTTTTTATATATCCCCGTCATCAGATTAAAGGTTTCCCAATAGTCATAGTTAGCTCATTTAAAAAAAAAATCACGTATGGGAGTTAACATTTTTATCATGTACTTTTTTCTGTACCCAGTTAGATCAAATTTTTGTTCACTTATCAATATACTAACATATATATATATATATATATATATATATATATATATATATATAGCAGTATATATATAATACACACATATATAAACAATATATTAACATACGTGTGTGTATGTATGCATTATATTCATTTTTTAAGACAGGGTTTCTTTCTGTAGGTTAATTTCTTCTTTTTGAAATTTTTATCAAATTTTGGCTAACATATAGGATAACAAATGTACTTTGTTATCCTATATGTAATTGCTTCTATCTTCATTTAAAAACCCTATTTATTTTTAGATGCATGTGCATGGATAGATGTGGGTACACGCACACGAGTACTGGTGCCCACAGGGGCCTGAGGTGCTGGGTTCCCCTGGAGTTGGAGTTACAGGAGGTTTTGAGCCACCTTGATGTGGGTGCTAGGAACTGAAGCTGGATCCTCTGAAAGAGCAGTGTGTGTTCTTAATCATCCCTCTTTTTCTAACGCCTTGACCTAGAAACAAGTCACTGGTATCAACCTTGGTCTTTCCCCCCAGAAGAAAGTAAAAGTATAAATTCCTGTTCCCCTCACCCTTTCAATGAGTTCCAGGTAGTTCCATTGACTGCTCCTTTCTTTCCTGCTCAGACACAGCTGCATCCTAACTGCACGTGCGAAGTGTTCTTTAAAGCAAAGATTATTTAGAAATGCTACTTCACTTTCCAATTCTGAGATTTAAATGATAAGCTATCACTCCTGACATAGAATACAATTACTTTGTGTGATCATGGAGCACAAGCTATGGTGTTTTCACACTCTGAAGCTTCTTGGTATTTCATTTCCATGGCTCAGAACCCGGCCAGCCTTGACTGGTGTCTCTGTGCCTCGGGAAAGACTGCATTTGCACTTCTTGGTGATGCACAGTACACACACTTAAGGCAGAGTGGCTGCTCAGGCACATACATCCCACAGACTCTAATCGTTTACTTATTTTTCCACTAGTTATTATAGAAAGATGTGTTAAAAATCTACCTATGACACTAGTCTAGTCAGTTTTTGTCATGATTTTTGAGTCGGCCAGTAATACATACTTATGAATATCATATCTTCCTCCTTAGCACTAGGAAATGTCCTTTTGGGCTGGTGAGATGGCTCAGCGGGTAAGAGCACTGGACTGCTCTTCCGAAGGTGATGAGTTCAAATCCCAGCAACCACATGGTGGCTTACAACCATCTGTAATAAGATCTGACGCCCTCCTCTGGTGCGTCTGGTCCGCTACAGCGTACTTATGAATAATAATAATAAACGAATCCTTGGACCAGAGAGAGCAAGTGGGACCGACCGGAGCGAGTGGAGCCGACCAGAGAGAGCAGGGCCGACCGGTGCGAGCGGGGCAGAACAGGGGCAGCTGGAGCAAGCAGGGCAGATCAGAGCGGGCAAGGTTGACAGGAACGAGGGGGAAAAAAAGGAAATGTCCTTTTTCCAATACCTTATAACGATCATGTCCCTTGTCTTAGAGACTATTTGGCAGCAGTTTAAGACATTTGCTCTAGTTTACTTGCATTTGTTATATAAATAGTTTTGGTTTGTTTTGTCTTGAGGCTTCCATTTATTTGTATTCTTATACTTGAAGTATGGATTATGTACACAATATGCAGTTGTGACTTTATAGCCAGCATGGTATTTTCCCTATAAAGTGGTGGTTTTAATGTATTTACATTTAACAGTCTCTGGGGCCAGATTCACATTTACTGGCTCCCTATTGGTCACTGGGGCCGGATTCACATTTGCTGGCTCCCTATTGGTCACTGGGGCTGGATTCACATTTGCTGGCTCCCTATTGGTCACTGGGGCCGGATTCACATTTGCTGGCTCCCTATTGGTCACTGGGGCCGGATTCACATTTGCTGGCTCCCTATTGGTCACATTTCCTGGCTTCCTATTGATGTCTCCTGTCTTTTGTTCCTGCTCATACTGCTTCTGTTAATCTAGTTTTTAAATTTCTGCAGTTACTTTCTGGCTGGTGAAACTATGCTCAGCACAGTCTGTAATATCCCTGGGCACACACTATGGAGATGTATTTTACAGTCTCAGTTGAGGTTCCCTCCTCTCCAGTGTCTCTAGCCTGTGTCAACTTCTTGTAATACGAGCCAGCACAGCACTGGATCCCTTGAAGCTGGAGTTATGGGCTGTGAGGTGCCTGACCTGAGCGCTGGGAACCAAACCCAGGTCTCTGCAAGACCAGTATGTGCTTTTACCACTAAACATCTCTCCAGCCCCAAGAGTGATTTTACTCTCAAAGCTTGTTCCTTCTGGGCACAGGGAAATGGAAGTTTAATCAACACCTCTATGTTGGTGAGATTTGAATTCCCAACTTCAGGCAGGAGCTGAAGTCTCTGCTCCTTTCAGCTTTCTAGCTATGGCTCGTACTACTGTGCTCACCAGCATCTCCCCCAACCCCCCACCTGTGCAAATTAGGAGCCACTAACGCACCTGTGGGATTGAGATACAGGATTGGGGTGGGGGTGGGGGAATCGTTTACTCCTTTATGAAATGTCTGCCCCTAATGGCCACACAACTGCAGACTTTATCCTCTGACCTCTCAAGCCACTGCAAGTGTGGTTTTTGTCCCTGAGTCCTTGCTGCTCCTTGTGGATGGCCGAGGACCCCCAGGGAAGGGGCCATACGAGGGCTCACCCAATCCATTTTGCTTCCTTCCTGGATTAAACTTTCTATACTTTGCTTTAAACTGTTAGACTCCAGTCTTGCCTGTCCTTGGGAGTGGAATCCCTCTACCGGGAGCTTTTCCATCGCTGATGTAACTGAAACTCTTTCACCGGGTATTTATGGTTTTGTTTGTGTCTAAATATTAAACGGCTCCTTTCATCTTCTTGAATTCTTGGCTCATTAATCCTGAAGGAAATCTCAGGTATTTTCCCCATTCTTTTGTCCTATCATACACAGCACACTTACAGGCCAGCATAATTAACATCGGGGAGGGAAGGCGCTTCCTTAGAAAGTCTGCTTTGCCTCCTGACCGACTTTATCTAGACAGGATTTGCTGTGTATCTGTGGTTTTCAGCTGGTCTGGAGTGCAGCCTGTAGACCAGGGTTGGCCTTGAACCTGCAGTGATCCTCCTATTTCTGTCTCCCGAGTGCTGGGACTGCAAGTGTGTCCATACCATACCTTGGCCAACTGCAGGCCACAGTTTATGCCCACTCAGCCCCCATGGAACTGATAACTTCCCATCTATTTTTCTCAAGCTTGCTCCCTTTGTCCCACCCTCTGACAGCTCTCCACCCTGTTTCTGTTAAATTCTGATGCCTGAGCATTCATGTTCCAAAGTCACCATTACTGAAGGGCTACAGTGACGGTAGCTACAGAAATGTCCTCTCCCTGACAAGTCATCATGGTGACTTTAGTACCATGCTGGTTATTTTTATGAAGCTGTGACAAAATAGCTCCAAGACACAATTTAAAGAAGGGAGATGTTTATTCTGGTGCACAATTCAGAGGGTTCAGCCCACAGTTTGACCCTGTGAGCTTTGTCAGTGTATCAGAACAGCAGGGACAAGTGGGTGAGAAGGTTCTCACCTCACAGTGGATGGGAGGTAGACAAAGGGACAGAAGGGACCAAGAATAAGAGATTCTCAGTGATTCCCTCCATGTGAGTTGCTAAGTCCCAAAGCTTATGTCCCCAAATCTTTCCAGATAGTGTCAGCTGGAGGTGACTAAGGTTTCAAAACCAGAACCTGTGGGTGACATTTTCTTTTCAGATCAGAACTAATATCTCAGAATGTGACCTCGTTTTGAGATCGTATCCTCAGAGAAGTAATCCTGTTCAAACGAAGCCATGGGGTGACGTCTAAAGTTAACATGTTAGGCCTTAATCGACATGGCTGGTGTCCTTACAGAAGGAGACCCAGAGAAAGGTGTATGTAAAAAGGACTGGCTGTGAAGGCATGCAGAGGGGATGGCCAGCCTTGTGCAGCTGAGAGTGAGGAAGTTAGGTCCAGAACTCAAGGAAATGTCCCTTACAACTGTCAGAGGGAACTGACCTCCCCAACCCTTTCATTTGGGACTGGTGCTCTCCAAAACTGTGGGAAATACATTTCTCTATATGGGTTAAGCTATATAGTCTGTGATATTTTGTAACAGTAGCCCATAATGGGCATACCTCTCCAACAAAAAGTTGTTCAATGTCTTAAAATTTTCCTTCCAATTCATGCCCAACTTTGTCTCAAGACTATACATTTCTAAGGTAGGTTCTAACTTAACCTTTAAATAGGACAGTCTTTCTGAGCCTCAGATTTCTCATACATAGAGTGCAATGTGGGTAGAGTGTCCCTGCTTATACCTATAAACTCAAATGAGGGGTATATGCATATATTTGTATATTGGGTATGTACATGCTTGTGTATATTAGCATAGTAAGTATATACATAGACATGAGTAGGTCTATATAATATTGCATACAAAAACATCTACACTACCCATGTATAAGGCATGGGAGTCTTAAGCTGTCCACCACACTATATAATCCTGCACAGGTATGTGTGCATAATATCATGCATGAGAATGTCTACACTACCTGTGTCTATGGCATGGGCGTCTTAAGCTCCTTACCACAGTGTTCCTCTTGCCTGAGTGTAACAGAAGGTCAAGAAAGCGTTTCAAGAGACTCCAGGCCCACAGTGCCCCTCTTTTAAGAGAGCCTTGTAAACCCAGCTCTCTGTGTCCTGTAACTTGAGTGGCAACCATGACGCAGACGACAGAGGAAGGTAGAGGGGGTACCGAGGAATTGATATCACCAGAGGGCTTAAACTTAATGCCTTGCATAACCTACTTAATTTTTATACATTAGAAGAAATAAGGCTCTGGGGGGGGGCAGAAGCCAACATTTCAGGGCGTGGATGTTATAGAAATATAACGGAAGAAGAGGGGATCGCTAGCAGCGCGTCAAATTGCATGAGTCAGATTGGTGTCTGGTGAGTGAGACTTTAAAATATGTAAAGTTAAGTACAACATTCTGACGGTTTCCCACCATATTTCTGATGCTCTTTTTATCTGTCTGTGAGACGAGACATATGAAAATTTGTTAGGCATTTCAAAGACTGCTGCTTTCATAATAATCAATCCTCTTATCAAAGAATGACTGAAACACAACTAACTTAACAACAGCTTACCCTCTAGCTGTACACATTTTATCTAGTCCAAATGGTAAGCAAAATGACTAACTTCTTCAGTGACTCTGCCCTTTTCAGTTCTTTAGAGTGCCTCCAGGTGGCATTAAAACTCTTTCCCCACTATATTCTGAGGCACAATTTAAAATTAGCAGCATTTTAATCATTTAGGATTGTCATGTTTACTATTTCTGAGAAAACACAACGAGGAAAGCCATTAGAACTTTAAAGAGATATGTATATATCCCGAGAAATACAACCTATGGAGATTACTAAACATCCAGCCACTTTGTGTAAGGCAGACTTATTCTATAGACGGAAAGAGATCTTAGACAAAATAAGAACATGATACTACACTGTAGACTATTGCTGCTACTGAAGGGCACTTCAGGTAGCACTGAGAACACTGATCCAGAAACAGAGACAATCACAAATCACTTCTATAATAAAACATGTTCCAGTCTTCAAAAGTAATTAAACATTTTAATGTGGAAGCCTATGATAGATCATGATTAAACAGTCATGTGTTAGTTTGTACTTCAGTGGTGTTAAGTATTGGTATATGAGATGATGATGATGATAATAATTAATAACATTATTACTTGACACCAGGCATGGACTCAGTGGCCTGGAACTCACCACGTAGGCTAGACAGGCTGGCTGCTGAGCCCCACGGATCTGCCCTATCACTGCCTTCCCAGTGCTGGGATTATAAACATAAACTTGTTCCACATGCCCAGCAAGTGTTTAACTGACTGAGCTCTGGTACCTGAATTAGAGATCATATTAACCATTTAAAACATACTTATGTTCTTTCAAGTCTGAGGGAAGAAAAGATTGTAATGTAAGAACGAGGAACAGGTACCTTCTAAGTGTCTTTTCTCATCTTTAAAAAACGCTTTACTTGGGCTGGAGGGATGGCTCAGCCGTTAAAGGCTAAACCCGGAGCGAGCAATGCGAGCAAAAAACGCTTTACTTAAAAACATCAATGAACTCTTGGGATCTTGGCGATATTTATAGTTGGGTTTGTCACATAGTTTGGAGGTGGGACTGAGGATGGCAGACAGGCTTTTTAAGTGACTTGGGCACTTCATGGTATGTGGCATGCAGGACAGAATGTCCCCAAGCAATGTGCAAAGTTCTGCAAATCTTATGTCAGTGTTAAAAGTCTCCAGCCAAATTTTAAAGGGCTCATCTCCATTCTCCCCAGTCCACACTCTCTAGTCTAATTATATTTCTACTTTATAAAGAGGAACATTTGCATTTGCAAGATCCCTTTTCTATGCTAAAGCAGGAAAAACCTCAAAATGCATCTGTACCCGAAAGCATTTAAAAAGACATTATCATGAAAAAAGAGAACCGTGGGCCTTCTTTCCACTATGATTACCACTATTACAAGATACTTGCACTGTTTCATTTTATAAGGCATATTAAAGAGCAGTCATCTTAGAGAGGAACTGGAAAGACACTTACGAAGTGTTCGATGCGCCATTGTCTGGACTCTCTGGCTCCACATCAGCTTTCTCTTAAAAAAAAACAAAAAACACCAACATCAGCCTCAGAGTTTTTAAGATGTAAGACTAAACATACTTCTATGCTCCTATTAACAAGCTTTCAAAGTGTGCATCAGGAGGCTTTTAAACATCTTTTATTGTTTGAGAACCGAATGTGAAAAAAAAAAAACAAAAACGATTTTGCTTTGGCAATACAATTGCCCAGGCACGGGGGCCCTGAGAAGGTACCAAGGAGCTATTTGCAAACAAGCAGAGACATGGAGTGCAGACTTGCCAGGAGATGAATATCTTACAATGGAATCAGTGTCTCTCCACTACGTTTTACAGAAAGTTGAAGGAAATAAACTCATTAGCACTGTACATCCAAGGCACGCTCAACTTTGATCCCTTCTGCTAACACGAGCCAAATGGGGTCAGGCTGAATTAGAACTTGGAGAGAATTTCACAAAACCGTGACGCCATTGTCATGAGATGTTTAAGAATTTTACCCCCCTGGACAACTCGTGGCAGCAGGTTTTGGGGCTCCCAATAAAAGCAGAATACGATATAAACCAGAAATCCCTTCTGACCATCTGAGAGGCAAGTGGATGAACATTTCTATGCAACGTGGCTATTGGAGATTTAGTTTTAGGAGTTTGGAAGCACTCCAGATTCTTTTCACAACAGGCATAAGGTAATACTTAATCCTGGACCAACTGGTGGTTTGAAATGTGCACCCTCATTTTGTAAGGAGCTCTTCTGGTTTTCTGGCAATGGAAGGGAAGGGCTGCTTATGCTATGGTATTGCTACAGAGGGCTCTATGGCGCCAACCCAACAGGAAGGGTTGAGGTGCAGGAGCTAAGCCAGTGGCAGCAGCTAAGCTTCTTTGCATTCATGGCAGGCTTGACACTTTCCAGCATCCTTTGCTTCTGCTTAGCCCCTTCTATCCAAACACTGGACGGTGATATCACTTGTCCTCTATCCACACTGGCCTGTGGTCATATCACTTTGGGAACAACCTCCTGGAATACACAGTGAACTTATCCCTAAGAATCTGTCCAAACTGAACTCAAAAGCCTACTCTGTTGTTGCTTAAAGGCAATTAAACAAATTTGAGGAAAAAAGACAGTTATATACACATAGCTCAGATTTAACTGTGGTGTGTGTCTATATTGTGCTAGAACACTCAGGAGAGGCAGCCAGCCACTCAGTCAAAATCCCATTCATTAAGAAGGAAAAAAAAAGCCACAATACCTATGTGACTAGTTGGTGCCCAACCCAGGTGAAACATGTTCAGATAAAAGCAAACATGACAGACTGTGGCTTGCTCTAACACACCGAGTTTTACATTACATTGCATCTTCTGGGCGGAACTGTGGTATGCTCATTTAGGAGACATGTAAGGTCTGGTCAAGGGGCCTGCATGCTGGAAAATAACCTAACTTGGAGCCCTTTCCAGAATCATATTCCCAGAACAACCACCATTGCTGCCAAAATCCCAAAATACAACTGTAGCACCTGTGTTATGTAAGATAGAATTAAAGGTTTAATTCTTATATATATTGACTCTCCTCCCTTCCCCAAGTTTAGAGAAATGGGTTACTTTTCCTAGGAAACAGCTGTCAATAGTTACACCGAGGCACCGTCACAATGGAGGATATCAGACAGGATCAGCAGTACTAGACAGTAAACATTTCCAATTGTTCCCCTTAGAAAACAAGGAATCATTATAAGATAAATGAAGACCTCATTCAGGCATCTCTGTGAATGTTTTACCTTGAACAAAAATCCTGCCAAGGAGCCAGGCTGAGAGGACCCAGGTTGGATTGCACATAGGGTCCAAGGACTGGAGGTGTTGTGGACTGGCTTCAGCATGGGCACAAAGCCACAGCTCATTATCTCTGCTCTTAGCAGCATTTATGTTGTGGCAACAGGGCAAACAGAAGAGGTTTGGACGAATAGGAGGGATAAGATGGGGCCAAATGGGACATGCACAGGAGAAGTCTGATAGTGGGTGTGCTCGGCAACCTCGGTGCCAAAGGGACTGGCACTTTCTGGGGAGAAGCAAGGCCTGGATTGAGACAGGAACTGCAGTTTCTCTTCTTTTTCTTGTCTTTTTTTGGGGGGGGGGCACCGTCAAGCAAATTAAACCCTCAACATCTTTGAGAATTTAGGTGATGCAATTTCTGAAGTCAATTTGAAATGCTCAGGGTACGAGCTACTGAGATTCATCACCGCTTCAACCAGGGCTCCAGGAAAAGTGACAAAGGGCATCAGAAAGCCTCGGGACCAGGAGTTTGCAGGTGGCTGCTTGTACCACACAGAAAGGACTCATGGGAGTCACCTTACATTAGCTCTGGGATGCCACCACTGTCTTTGGGGGGGGGGGGGTCTGCATTGCTCATTAAAAAGTAAAGCAGAAGATGTACAGGTCGGTCATTTTGCACACGGGAATAGAATTTCAGAGAGAAAAGAGGGAAAGGAATCACAGAAAGCACCATACAGACATCTGTGAAAATGCATTAGGATATATGCAAATTATATAAAGATATTAATCTATACATTCCATATCTATCTATCTATCTATCTATAATCTATCAATCATCTATCTACCTACATATTATCTATAATCTATGCATCTATTATCTATAATCTATTATCTAGACTACCTATACATATATGTATCTATTACTTATAGATATTATCTATGCATCTATTATTTATAGATAATCTGTTATCTATAGATCATCTATCATTTCTATATTTCTTCCTTCCTTCTCCACTGATCCACGCACCCATCATGTGGGTATTATTTGTGTATGATACACGTTTTCAGTATCACATATGTCTTCTGATGCAGGCACCAACATGGAAGTAGAAGACCCTTTTGCCGAGTGCAGCTTAGAACTTGTAATGTACAGTCACTATAGAGATGGATAGAGTTGAGGCATGAAACAGATCGATCACCCGGCGGGTCATTTAAAACATTATAAAGCTTCTTTTATAAGTGATTACACACACTGAGGGCTCCTGTGTGCCTGGTATTCTGCCTGGTGGAGGTAAAGATAAAAAAGAAATCTGATTCCCATTCCTTTCAATATACCCAGTGTCCTGCTGGGTGTCATGGGAACAATCTTCCTGACAAAGAAGAGTTTGGAAAGGGAATCAAATCGACCTGTGGAGTCCATGGCTTTCTATGCCCTGTTGTTGTTCTGGTTTGATGTCGTATCTTTTTATTTTGAACATGTAGTTGGGTGGAGAGTGAGGAAGGGAAGATCTGAGAGGACTGGGAGTGGGGAGGATGAAAATGCTCAAAACACACTGTATGAAAAGTTTAAAAATAATGAAAAAACACAATATAAAGCAAACGCCAGCGGGCGAGCGGAGGTCTAGCGAGACTGTCATGAAATGTGCCTTGGTTTTGAATTTTTAACTGAAATGTTATCAAAATTACTAAAATACTAGAAAAGGTTCACACTCCCACCCCAATAGACATGCAGTATGCTGAGATTTCTCTCTCCAAAGAAGACTCAGCCATCCTGTGACACTTCCCACAATTGTAGACACTGTAAATCATGTGCATGGCCCAAGTGCATTTGGGCAAGGAGCGGTGACTTTACCGGATGCTGTTGCTTGTTACCCTGCAATTACTACCCTAAACAATGTATCTGCTTTAGGTGACGTCTACTCTCATTCATGTAATAAACTCTCCCTCCGTAATTTTCCCTAATTCAGGTTTTACTTTTAGCATTTCTTGTATGTATTCATGACTGTAAGTATATTTAATCTTTAATTTCTCACATTAAAAGCAAAGTCAAAGATTTATCTGCTCCAAAGAAAAGGCAGAACATAATCTTCTATTTCTTGACTAATCTGCTTCCTTTAAGAATAATTCTGTATTTTTATTTAATGTGTGTGGATGTTTTGCCTGCTTGAACATCTGTGCGTCAAAGGAGTGAGGTGGCTCTAGAGAAAGGCGCATCAGCTATCTTGGAAGTGGGTAAGGACAGTGTTAGCTGCCGAGTGGGTGCTGGGAACCAACCAAGCGTTCTTATGGCTGAGCTTCCTCCGCAGCCCCTCAGCTTCTGTTTTTATACAAACCACATTGAGGAGGCTCACTAACGGCTCTTTTTCTCTCCCCCTTTCTCTCTCAGCTCTAACAGCTAGATCTTCCCCTTTACGCTGTTAAAATTTAAAATAGTCATATTCTGTCCAATCATAATCATTAACAAACCATCGTTGTTAATACAAATTAAGGAATTATTGGATTTGCTTATAGGTCAATTAGAGAAATTACAAAGCAATCACGAGCACTTAGAGTCTAATACGAGTATTAGATACTAATGGACAGGGCAGTGAGGGCTGACCCATGCAGAAGGAGGTCAACACTCTCGAATTTATGCCCAAGGCTTGTCACTCTTACATTCCATTGCTCCACGGGTCGGTTCTTCTCAAGTAAAGGCCAGGCCAATCTTCCTAAAAGATTGCTAAACAGTATGTGAATTTAATGCACATAAAATGCATATGTAAATGACTTGGGAACAGTAAAAAGTTTTTAAAAATTAAAATGAACTATGGAACACCTTCCAGCTGGGAAAAAAGAGTAACAAATGGTCTAGATCCTCCCGAGAGCCTCCAGGGGGTTCCATCCTCTTTCCTGCCCTGCTGCCAAGTAGCTAGAAAGAGGATTACAGTTCAACCTTCCCGTTCCTTTCTGGATAGACATACCACCAGGTACACATTCCCTAGTCACTGCAGTTTCTCACTGTATATGAATGGAACTGTACTACAGTAGGGTCCTCTGAGACTTGCTGTTAACACTCAAGGGCAGGCTTCTTACAATCGGCCACCGGGATGTGCACAGCCTCCTGCTACAGAGGTGTCCTGTGAACTTCTGAGCAGACTGCTTGTGATGGGCATTTAGACTTTATCTTTGTGAATGATACGTTGGCAAATCCTTATGGACACCATTCCAGGAGCATTAGGAGCTTTGGCAGGAGGGCTTTCCTGCCCCAGACTGGTAAATCCAAATTTCCGGTCCTTCAAATACCGAAGTGTGGAATGGGAGCTTGCCGTGATGCCCGCCTGTCTCTGAGAACTAAAGGGATGCAGACTTTGTACCGATTCTTCTGTGTCATTTCTTATCACTCACTTTATATTCATTGCAGTGATTCATTGTCTCAATACAAATGCTGAATTTTAAACACCGATTATAAGCCTAAAATAATAAGATAAAACATCCCGGGGTAAGCCTTTTACTTCTGTCCTGGTATATTTGACTGGACTATGCTTTTATCTTTCAAGAAATGATATTGGCCAATAGTTTCCTTTGGTGTCCTCATATTTACTGAGGACACAGACAAGAAACCTCATTACCATCTTCTAAAAGCACACAGTTTGACTGGCCTCTTCAAAACACTTGAGGTAATTTTTATACACGGTGCAGAGGTAACTTCAGCATTTCTCATTCCAAGTATTTGGCACTAGACACCTGCTTCTACACACAGACCTACAGTATTAGCCTCAGTCCAGTTCCCAGGGACTCATGGTCCATCACCCGCCTTCCCTGGCTACTTTCATTATGAAGCTTTGCTTTCGATACTGATACGGCGAGGTTCAAACTTTGTTCTGCATGTAAAGACTTACCACGCTCACCTTTTGCTCTATAAATTCGAGGCCCAGCTTGCCGACTTCCATATATGCGGAAGTTTGAAACCTGATGGTCACTGTACCGAATCAACAGCTCAGTATGTAAAGAATGCTAACCTGTACCTTCTAATGCCCATCCCTGATGCTAGGTCATCTGTAATGTTTCTCAGTAGTGTGTTAAAACTTCTTAATTAATTCTAATCATTCATCTGTGCGGTTTTCAGTGTTCTATCAGTATATTGATGATCACTTCGCTCTGGGAAACAAGTTCAGGGATTTGCACCCTAATGAACACTTTTCCCTTTTCTTAGTTTGCAGCTGTGATCAAGGATTCTATCCTCGTGGGTCCATTTGAACTGGCACTTTTGCTGAAGCCTTAGAGGGTGAGAGAAATACCTGAACAGAATCTGATAAAGATTCTCCCTTCCAGCCTTGGGTAACCATTCCTGGGAGAGACTTGGTCTTCCATCCCCAACTTAATTGACATTTTTCCTTGAATTACATATACTGAATTTTATCAAGTATTTTCTCAATGTCTTAGATTAAACATATTTTCTTTTCATAATTACCACAGAGAATCACATTAGTATTTGAACAGAATCTGATTTTGAATTACTAGGACAAACAGGACTTCTTAATTATTACACTTTGAAATGTATTTTATACTTTGCTAGATTTAATTAGCAAACATAGTCTTAGGATGCTTGTGTACTGGGATCATTAAGAAATTGGTTTACAAGTTTTCTTTCTTGTACGGATTTTGTAAAGTTTTGGTAGCACGGTTATGCTGGCCCTAGTGAGCGGGGAATGGCTGCCCTTCCTATGAGGATCTCCAAAAGTGGGTGCCAGCTCATTCCTGTGTTTGGTGGAATTCTTGGTAGAAAGCAATCAGCTTTACCATGTGCAAAATGATTTTACATTTAAAAATGACTGAGCCATTTTTTAAAATAAATGGTTGTAGGTAGGACTGCTCAGGCTAGGTGTGTAAAATTTTTATATAAAACATGTAATTTCTAAAATTAGACAATTATAAACATATACTATGATAACATTAATTTCATCTAGTTTTGCCTTTGGTTACATAGGATTTTGAAATAAAATATTTGACTTAACTATCTGTGGACAGCCACAAAAGGGAGCCTGGAGGGTGCTGCATCTCCTGGATCTGGGATTCCATGGGGTTGTGAGCTGGAATGCATCTCTGGTCCTCTGCAAGAGTGGTACCCACCCTTAACTGTGAAGCCATCTCTCTACCCACGTACATTTTTCAATTGATTTAATAAGTTCCCGCAGCTAACTGCAGCTATATGTCCACTGTTTGCTGATTTCCATAGCTACGCTTGTGAGATCAGCTTGGGTGTTTCTTATAAACAAAATTTATTAAAGGGTACTCAAATCTTTCCCTCCTCCATGTCTGGCAGTGAAGTGCACATGCCTGCTTCTTTCCATTTACCTCATCATGTACCTTTGGGTTAGCAGTCCACGTGGATAATTCTCACCTCAGCTGCCATGTGCCCCTCCCCTCCCCCTATTTTGCGAATTACAGCCAGGTGTATGGTAATCTTCCCTGCCTCATCCCTGGTCTTTTAAATTCCATGGTCTGCTTTTGGCTGTCCTAAGCTGCATTCTTCATAATTTCTTACGTTCAGTTTTCTCTTTTCTCAAGATTTATTTATGTATAGGAGAGCTCTATTTGCATATATGCCTGCATGACAGAAGAGGGCCTCAGATCCCACTACAGATGGTTGTGAGCCACTATGTGGTTGCTGGGAATTGAACTCAGGACCTCTGGAAGAGCAAGCAGTGCTATTAAAAACTGAGCCATCTCTCTAGTCCCAAGTTCAGAGTTTTGACTCATTAGTATTTTTTTCTCAACAATTTCAGTCTCATATTAAATCTTCCCAAGGAAAATTTAATTTCTATTTTTTTAATTTATAGAAATGTGTCTTAACATTTCTTCTTTTGCTCCTTACCCTACCTTCCATCTTTTCTTCTATTTCTGTAAGATAGCTCACATTATGGCCTTTACAATTCTAAGGTCAGAATTCGGTTTTTTACTCAATCTGTGTAGTCTCCGTTTCCCTTTTACCCAAAGTGTTTTTTAAAAATTGTGTACCACTAAGGGTTTTTTTGGATTTTTGTTTTGTTTTGTTTGTTGGTTTGTTTGTTTGTTTTTGAGGGGGGATGCTATTTAGTTTGAGGTTTATTTTTCGACCTTTTTTTTTTCTGGTGTTCCCAATGAACTGGACCTTGGTGCTGAATTTCTGAATTTTTGGTTTTCTTAGCCTTTGATCTTTCCTATCTGTGCATCAGAAAAACAATGAGGGGTTCGATTGTATATGCCAGATTTGGGGCTGCAACCACCACCTATTGGTTTTATTGATCCTATTGTTAACTCTCGCAGTCACTTGTTTTTCCCAGTGATCTCTTGCTCTTTTCTATGAGCACGTCCCTCATAGGTCGTCCTGCAGACTCCTGCACTTGCGCCTCTGATTTCCTTGCCTTGAATGACACAGCTCTCTGAGGCCATGCCTCCTCTCGGGGCTCACTGCTGTTCACTATTTTGAGCAACAGAGTGATCAACTCTAGGGAGGTGTCCATTTCTGGATCAGAACACTGATGGAGCTTTCTAGAACACCCATGCCTTGGGAAAGAAGGGCTGATGTACAAGACAGGGATATTGCCCAGAACTTCACAAGAGAAGACGGATCTGCAGAAGAGCCAAGGCCCAATACCCCTCCCTTCTTGTTCCCTAAGAAAAATAGGGATACTTTACTTTGGGTGTGCAGAATTTTTGGTTAATCATCTTGCAGAGAAAAGTCGCTCCCCTTTCCCATGACCGGATTAGTCCCACTTCTCGGGTCTGGCATCATCTTAGAGTCTACTCTGTTTCTCTCTAGGAGAGCTGGCCATCTGTTCATCTTTAAAGCAAATATTACTGTAGTTTGGGTTTTCTGAGCCTTTCTAAGGGAAAATGAAATGGGAAGTTTACATGTGACTAGCTCGATGGGGAACGTAGGATGACTCGTGTGGAATAGGCCAGGTGTCCATCATGACCATCCATGTCTGTTTCACTGTGTTTCCTTGGAGACCTAGAGCCCACCCAGGGGCTCCCAAGGGCTCTTTTCCCATTCCAACGCATACTCTCTGCTGATTCTTTTTCTGTGTGAGCTGTCATTTGGCTGCTAAGGCTGTGTGTCAGAAGGGGCCCATCTTTCTGTTCACAAGGTGTCACTCTTTTCTGTACTCAGCTGCTGACTTAGTCTCATTTCTGTAGCATCATGGTCATTGAGTGAGGATTCCAAAGGGGAGGGGAGGAAGCACTTAAGATCAATTCGCTGGCATGCTCCCTCCCAACTTATAAAACGGGGACCTCCACCATGTGCTTTCAAACGTGAATATACAGTGGCACATTTAACATCTTAGGATTATAACACAGAAGCTTATCAAACATTGAGTAACAGGAGACGACTTACAAATCCCCACAGTGGGCTGTGTCCCAGAAAGCCCTACAGAGGGTGGGATATGATGCCATGTGCCAATGTTCCCCCTAGTGACCATTTTCTACCTGTGCATGAATTGTATGGTGCTTCCCAGTACAACGCGTGGACATCTTTTCTCTCTAGCTCTCCTGTCTCACAGATGTCCAGGGGATGAGTTTTAGCTCCACAGACATGCTCAGCAGTGCCGACTGACTTTATCTTCCTGCAGAGCTTCCTAAGTAGCAAAGGCTGTTCCCAGCTCACTGGCTGCTTGAGAAACATACACAGCCCAGTCAGTCCTTATGAGCTTGCTTTTAGGACACAAACAGGGCAGCTTATGTATTTTTAATGCCCCAGACAACATTAATACCAATCTGTAAGGGCCGAGAAAGAGAATTAAACTCCCTTTCTTTGACGGCAGAGCTCATGTGATTCATTAGCCACTGGTTCAATAAGGAGACTACTTCCTGTCCCCTCTAGTCTGCCTCTTTCTGGAAGAAGGCACAGTATATTTAGCAAGCACGCACTTCCTTCATAGAGTCTAAGGTCATTTATTGGGAAGCCTTCGGATGGGATTTCTTTGCCTATTTATTTTCTTCTAATTCAGACATCTTGTTATTTGCTGTTTGATTTGTTCCTCTCGTGTATACCAACAACTGGCAGAGATCTCTTTGAAATGCACTATTCTGTTTTTGGCCACCTCTCCCTGAAACAGCCACATTCAGCACCATCTTTAGGCCATACCACAGGAAGATCCACTCTCCTTCTCCATTCAGTTCCCCAGGCACTTCATGTTCCCCTCCCCGAACTCAGAAAGCAATAGAGAGACATCAGAAAGGGACAGAGCGATTCTTACTTGGATTATTGTGTCCAGAGGATACAAGTTGCGAGTCCTGAAAAGACAAGAAATATCAATGAGTCCCAAATCCGAATACACGATTAGATCTATTACCGATCTATTACTTGTGATGCGGAGCCAAGACCCCACGCGCATCTCCAGCTACTCTCATGAGAAACATTTACACAAATGTGCTCACCAACATTCTGGGAGCACAGTTGACAACTGGAGTTGTTTTTCATTATTGAAGTTTGGTTATGTTTCATCAAGGTGGTAATTCACATAATACAAAACAAACATTCGGAAACAAAAAACAGCTCAGTGGGAGTGGAGCACAGTTACGGTGTCATGCAACCGCCACCTCCACCCAGGCGCAATGTTTTCCATCACGAAAATGTAAAGTCTCTGTTTAGGCAGCTTCTCCCAAGGCCGTTCCACTGTCCCCTAAGCTCCAGTAGCCACTCACTTCCATCTCTGTTATCAGACCTTTCTATTCTGCACATGTCATGTACATGGAGCCACAGTGTTTGTGAGCTTTTGAGCCTGGCTTCTTCAGTTAGAATGCCACATTGGAAGTGCTTTTTTGTTGAAGCTGGTATCGGTATCCAATCAGTTTCCATCTCTTCCCTCCCTTTCTCCACCCCCTCCCCCACGTCCTCCCCCATCTTCCTTTCTTCTTCTCTTCTTTCTCTGGCGAGGTCCCACTATACAGTCCACACCAGCCTAGAACTCACAATTCTCCTACCTAACAAGAATTTTGTGTGCTGGGATTATGGGTATGTGCTATTGCTGCAGGGTATTTGATCACACTGTGAACTCTGAAACTGTGTTGTTTACTGGAACAACCTGTTTCTAGTTGTGGTGTGGCTTAGCCTTAACACCTTTAATCCCTCTGGCTGGAATACAGACACACCCTTAGTACACATCTTTAATCACAAACAATGAACCTAAAGTTAGTTTGTAGAAGGAAGCAGCCATGTTTGAAAGTGATATCTAATTGAGTGGCAGACAAAGTGACAAATCAGAGAAAGAATGGATAGAACAGGATAAAAAGAGAGAGGAAAGGGAAGCTACTGTGGGGAAGGGGCAGTGCAGAGAGAGAGGAAGCAGTTTTACCTGGAGAGTTTTTATGGAGACAGGTTGCAGAGAGAAAAGCTAGACACAGGGAAAGCATGAGCCAGAGAATGAGAAGGAGCCAGAGGATTGCCAAACAGATTGCCAAAGTTAGTATGAGGTCAAGCAGAGCCATTCAGAGGCCAAGAGAGAATCCAGATTGAGTCAGTTAGATTGGAGAGGAGTTTGAGGAACAGCTGAGATGCATCAGCCAGCCAAAGATCAGAAAGAATAAGAAAGTGTGAGCTTATTCAGCAGTAAGTCTCACAGGCTGAAAACACTCTAGGCCTAGATGAGATTGCACAAAGGCCAGAAGCTTCCAGGACTAGGCCTAGGTTAGTAGACAGTGGCAGTAGCCTCAGAAATGACAGTCCCAATGGGTGAATAAAGTCATTCTAATGTGCTTCCATTCATTGTTATGGATGAGTACTACTGGATATATAAAAAGTTATTTTATGCATCCACTTGCCGATAGGTGTGTGCGGTGTCTATATTTTGTGAGGAACACTGCTATTGACATGCGTATACTAGAACGTAGCTTGAAACCCTTTTCTGTACATACTTAGAGGTAGAACCACTTGGGGTCTTACGTAACTACAGTTTTGAGAAGCACTAAGACCATTTCCTGTAGCAGAACCATTTCCCTGCCAGCACTTGTTACTCTCAATTGATTTTGAGTCAATTTGATTTGATTTGAATTGATTCCATTCACCACACAGGCCATCTTTGTGTGAGCCACGTGGCAGTTCCTTTTTTTTTTTTTTTCATTTACCTACAAATGTCAGGCATCTTTCTACATGGGAAGCAGCCATTTTCATTCTTGAAGAAATACCCACTCGAGTAATTCGTTTTAATATAATTATTCACCTTTTTTGTTATTGTGTTGAAAGGTTCCTCATACTGTTGGTTCTATACCCCTCTCAGATAAACAGTCCGCCAATAATTCCCTAGTCTTCTAGTTTTCTAGTCTTTTTCTTATTACTGATGATCTTCTCTGATGCATAGAGCTCTTACATTTTATTATATTTATTTAAATTTTCTATTGTTGCTCATATGTTGGGGATGGCAACTCAGAGTCTGTCACCTAGCCCAAGGTTATGAAGGGTCAACCTTGCATTTTCTTTATGAAACTTATGATTTCCATTTCCAGATTTAGCCACGAATACACTGCATTAATGTCTTTGAGCTTAACTCATTTGCCTCTGACTGTACCCTACTCCTAATACACTTACAGATGAGGCTGCCAGGCTCGTCCTGACTGGACACACTCTACTAAGCAATAGTGGTCATCACAATGTGATTGACATAAAGATTATTACATATAACCATTTACCTTCAAGGGCATAAATCCAGTGTTACTCTGTATATTAGATCGAGTTACTAGTCAGGTAAGTAGAGATTGAATCAGATTTTATTTGTATTAAAATGGAAATGTATACTTCTGTCTCGAGAACTATATTTTTTCTTTCTTTGAAAAACTTTTTTTTCTTAACATAAAATATAAGAGTGAACTGAGATGGTAAGAGTGTAATAAAATGTGAAGCAGTGCATATGATCTAACATTCCTATATAATTCTGATACATAGAATAAAAATCTAGTGAAATGGAATTAACTACTACTACATCATTTTACGTGTCTCTACAAAATTTTGGTCTAGCAATGCGGTTGCTATAGGGAAGGAAGACTCATTTAACCTGATGGGTGATATTCAAACCCACGTAATAGTGTCTATTTTAGAAAGGCCCCTCTCTGGAATGGTATAGAATATGCCCATCGGTTAGGTAGAAGCTGGGTGTCCTGAGACATCCCCAGGAGTGAGGAACCTTTCTCAGGAACCTTTCTCAGGAACCATGAGCTATTTACCTGCAGAAGAGCAACAAGTTTTGTTCTTATTCTGAAACTCAAGTTTTGGAAACCGCTGTGTGAAGATGAAAGAAATATACTGTTCTTCAAATGATTGGCTGAAGCCTAGTCTGCAAAATGACTTTGGCCTACTTTGGATAGATTCTGAAATAAAAAAACAAAAAAATCTTTATTTGTGGACCCACAGTTAAGGACTCCAGATGGGTTGGTGTACTTTCCCAATTAATTTAGAGTCTATATATGGGCTCGAGTGTGCTTTAGCTTTAATTTGCAGACAACATTTTGAGCCTCGGTTAGCTTCTCTGTCGTGTGTAGGCTGTAGCTCTATGCTGGGGGACTCACAGTCAGCTGTGCCTCCAGGCGGGGTGGCGAAGCTCACCATCAATGGACAGGGATGGTAACTGACATGGATTTCAGGACTCAGCTCATCCTCCTAAAAAACGGCAGCAAGGCCTTTCCTGACTGTCTGTCCACACTAATGGGAATAAAATGTCTGCTTGCTGATACATCCTACAGCTCATATAATAACTACTGGCATTCACTCCTCTTAAGTAAAGAACGAAGGTGAGCTCACAGTTGACCTGAATCTTCACTGCTACATCCTAGAGGATGAAATTTTAGGTGAAAAACCCTCCGAGTAATGACTTATTATTTCATTTTGCAGGGGTAGAGGGAGAGAAGCAGAATATGCTTAAAATAATTGCTAGTTAAAAATATAATCAAACACCGCAGAGGCATTCTGTAGAGAAGGTAGGAATGAACTCAGACTTTGTTCCTTACTGTGCTGATGTCTATTGGCTGGTGCACAGACCGCCAGATGTTAGCTCAAAAAATACTAACTCATTAGACTACAATATTCCCAGACTGCCATTCTCTGGGTAGAAGTGATATTGCCTTATTCTTTTTTTTTTTTTTTTTCCAATGTGTGTGTGTAGGTCAGACAACAATTTCTGGGAGTCTATTCTCACCTTCACCCTTGTCTGAGGCAGGGTTTCTCTTGATTGTGTCTCCGCACTGCATATACAGGCTAGCTGGCCTGAGAGCTTCCAGCTGACTAGCCTTGTCTCCTCTTCCTGTCTTGCTGTAGGGATGCTGGAGTTTCAGATGCTTAATACTGATCTGGCTAATTTATGTGGGCTCTGGAGATTTAAACTCAGGACACCAGGCTTGCAGAGCAAGTCCTTTTACCTAGAGCCATCTGTCTGGCCCTCACCATCATTCTTAATGACAGTTGGCCCCCCATGTTGTTAGTCTGTTCTTAAAGGCATTAACTTCTTTAAGACACAAGGCACCAACTTAACCCTGGTAAAGGACCTGCTGTAGTTAGCTTCCCTGTGTAGTTAGCTGTGAAATCACAGAGGTTTCCACAATGTGCAGACTGCTCCTTCTACAGGAAGCCAGGGCCAGGCTGGGTCACAGCACAGGGAGATCACCACTTTCTCACAAGGGCCCAGAAACCAAAGTCTTTTCCATTTTTGTGTCCATGCCAACTACCCAGACACCAACCCATTGCAGCTTCTACCTCGAATGGTGTCTCCCCTAGTGATGACCTTGTGCTGGCAGCTGCCAGGGGATACCAGCCCTTGCTGGGTAGTGCTCTTCTCACACTCTTCTCAACCATTAGGGCTACTTCAGTACTGTGCCAGTGCTTCTCACCCGCTTCTCCCTACTTCAGGGTTATGCCAGTGAGTCCAGAAGGGATTCTAACTGGCTGAAAGTGATGCCAAGAGACTGTGTGAGGCTTCAGCTGGTGCGCTCTGACCTACTTCCCTCTCAGGATATAGGTCTCACTGGTGTCTGGTTTCTGTAATTCAAGGATGACTTGCTCTCTGAGATCTTCCAGACTCTCAGGAGACCCTTTTTCTTCTTCTTCTTCTTCTTCTTCTTCTTCTTCTTCTTCTTCTTCTTCTTCTTCTTCTTCTTCTTCTTCTTCTTCAATTTTCAAGTACAATATTTTAAAATTAAAACTATATTAAGGTATGAATGCACATATTTTAAAAAGACAACTGATAATGTCATAAAATCTCACTCTTGTGACTGTTTTAATCTAAGCATGGCTCCATGGTAATAAACAAAGTTGAGAGAACCAGAAGAAACAAGTTGCTGTCATCCCATATCAGGACTTCCCTCAAGTTTATGTGATGTTTCAGGCTCACACTCCAAATGTGTCATTCTGATGGCCAAGTGCACAACAGGGACAATCAGCCCTTATAGCTTTAAAGGATGAGTTTAGCTAGGACTAATTCTGAAGTTCCAACACCTAAACTGTTATTCAGAATCTTGGGGATCCTGAAGCCCCTAAAATGTGGTACTTAACTCATAAGTAAAACAAACTGTAATTAATTTTGCCCACGATTAAAATAACTAGGCAACATGGTGTCCAAGAGAACCCTTCAATGAAGTACTATGATAAATTGTGATAAATATCCCATTTCATAAAAGGTACCATGCCCTCCAAATCAAGTGAGGCACTGTGATGGTCATCAACTTGACTGGGTGAGCAGCAGCTAAGAGTAAAACACACAGCAGGCTGTGTCCTTGAGACATTTCCATGGGCATTTAGATGAGGAGTAAAATACACAGCAGGCTGTGTCCTTGAGACATTTCCATGGGCATTTAGATGAGGAGTAAAATACACAGCAGGCTGTGTCTTTGAGACATTTTAGATGAGGAGGCTTTGACTTATGGAGGGATTAATTCCTTGATAAATGAATAACATGGTGGAATTATTAGAAAATTATGTTATAGTTCTGGAAGATGGTAGTACTCTGGTGAGGGCATAGCTTTATAAAACATTTTATTTTTTATCATTTTATAAAATGAAGTGTGTGTGTGTGTATTTGCTCAAGTAAGTGCAGGTGCCACCAGACAATTAAGGAGGAGATCAGATGCCCTGGGACCATGCACTGTCTGACTTGGAGAAGTCTTATTTCTGCAAGAGCAGCAAGGGCTCTCTGTGGCCCTGCCTCCTGTCCAGCCCTTGGTGAAAGTGGAGGGTACTTAGAAATAACGGCTTTGCTTGACTGTTTTAAGATGACTGCAATCATCTTTCTCCTTATGTGTTTATCACCTCATCACTGGAATTACCAAAAACACAGAAAAAAGGTATTTTCAGATGGCTCCTGAAGCTAATTGACACAGGAAACAGCCCAATTTCAGCAGTCATTTTAATTTTCTTAAAATATTATCTATCTATCTATCTATCTATCTATCTATCTATCTATCTATCTATCATCCATTTATTACCAACGCCCTCATGTGTGTGTGTGTGTGTGTGTGTGTGTGTGTGTGTTTGGCCACATTGCTAGGACACATGTGCTAAGGTCAGAGGTTAACTTGTACAAATCAGTTCTCTTCTCCAATATGAGACTTGGGGCTAGAACTCCTCTCCTCAGTCCTGGCAGCAAGTGCCTTTGCCTGCAGAGTCATCTTTGCTGGCCCCAAGCAGTCTGTGTTGCTTCATTCTGCATCTATGAGGCTCAAATTGACAAAATAGAATTTACAGTTAATTTAAATGTTTCTCTTTGAAGTGATGTGAATCATGGAGCTTCCCTGCAAATCCTCATTTGGAGTTGTGAGGCGAGAGCCAGCTACCCAGAGAAGATGTGTGATAAAGTTTCCAACTGTGGGTGCTTCCTTCCACACAAGTGAGTTCTCATTCTCCTTCTGGTGAATTAGAGAAAATGGAAGTCAGTTCTCATTTCTGGAATGATGTTAGAATTCTATAGTGCGCTTTGAAAACCACTCAGAAAGAATAGTTCCAGATGAGGGCTGTTCCCCGGACTTATTACTCCTGACCACATAAACTGCTCCTGAGACAGTGCTGGGTTTCATTGTGTATCCCTCCACAGAACAGCAAGCACATTGCACCCTCCAGTTCTTTATCTGCATTTCAACTTATGAGACTGCTGCAGAAAGAGGGGGGAGAGGCAGGTCGGATTCATTTTCTTCTCCCTTGGATGAAGTACCTGGTAAGGAATGGCAGCCAATTTACAGGAGAGGCGTGCATTGTTTTCTTTACCAAATCCAATTACTTTTGAGATTTGAAGAACGGGGCAGAAACACCGGGCAGTGTTTGTCTAGGGAACCGTGACTCCAAAATCAAGTCTTCAGAGGACAGAAACAAAAGCCAGGCTCATTATCAGCTGACTCTGCTCGGTATATATCTTTTTAAAAAAATTTATTTTATTAGATATTTTATTCATTTACATTTCAAATGCTATCCCAAAAGTCCCCTATACCCTCCCCCCGCCCTGCTCCCCTACCCACTCACTCCCACTTCTTGGCCCTGGCATTCTCCTGTATTGGGCATATAAAGTTTGCTAGACCAAGGGGCCTCCTCTCTTCTCAACCATGGCCGAGTAGGCCATCTTCTGCTACATATGAAGCTAGAGACATGAGCTCTGGGGGTACTGATTAGTTCATATTGTTGTTCCACCTATAGGGTTGTAGACCCCTTCAGCTCTTGGGTACTTTCTCTAGCTCCTACATTGGGGACCCTGTGTTCCATCCTATAGATGACTGTGAACATCCACTTCTGTATTGGCCAGGCACTGACAAAGCCTCACAGGAGACAGCTATATCAGGGTTCTTTCAGCAAAATCTTGCTGGCATATGCAGTAGTGTCTGCGTTTGGTGGCTGATTATGGGATGGTATATATCTTTTAATACTTAGACAAAATGAAGAAATTCTCAGAAGTGTTTAGCTAATTCAATTAGTGACACTGGACTTCAAAATGTGCCGTAAAATGGACTTTTTCTTTTTGGGAGAGAAGATGACACCCTTAATCTTAATAAGGTCTTAATTCCATTGTTTACTTGGTATTTTGAAGATTTCTGCCCCTCAGATTCCACACACAGTTCTAGTTCAATAATCCAAACATGAATAGTCTAATCAATCAGCAGCATTGTCCAGCTGTCAAGATATTAATTAGCTGAGACTGGGGTACAGAGAGAAGATCCTTAGGACTCGGAGTCGGCAGAGCCAGTGCAGAAGCAACTGCCTCCCTGTGCTAGGCTGTGCACGCAACTCCAGCACCACAGTCTACACTACAGTACAGAAGCAGTAATGTCTACTGCAAACAATAGTAACTATCTTTGTAATGGGCAGAACCCTGGACCCTCGAAGATGCTGCTGCTGTTAGTTCCCAGAATATGCCACCTCACCTGGGGACAAAGGCTGTGATAGATGGAATTCAGCTCATGATTTGCAAGTACGAGGTTATTTGGGAAGGCTCAATGTAATTTCAATATTCTGGATGACACAACAGAAGGGGTTAGAGGGAGCCAGAGAACACAAGACAGGCAAGGATCTTAGCAAGGATCCTTCCAGAACCAAGCAAAGAAAGAAATCAAGTTGTCCTAAAGAGCAGCTCCCTGGCCTGGAGCCTGATTCCAGTCAGTGAACCTGGCCTCCAGGCTCTGCCCCATGCCCCAGAGTGGTGAGATAGTGAATTGCACGATACTAATGTGTACATATAATGATACATGCCATCACAGACACTAAGTGTGAAGCAATGCTACAGCACAAGCCGGAAGGGACACAGACTCAGCTCACCATAAGACTCAAAGATCATATTCTCAGGGAGTCTTTCTGACAGAAGGCGTTAGTAAGACCACTCACACTCCTGCAAGTAAAGTAATTTACATGCTCACCCTGGAGATGAGCAGAGCGCTTCGAAAACCCCTACAGTGTTCCTAAATAAGACAGTTTTCATTCATGTTTGAAATCTCTCCCCATTCAATACATAATAGGATATTTTTTCAGTAAAAAAAAAGACAACTTTTAGCTATTTGTGATAAAATTTGGATTTTTCCCAGATGCGTCATCTGTGAGGTCATTTGGAGCATGTTCATTTTGCTAACACAAATGTACTTTTTGCTTCATTCTTCCATGGCCACTTCAAACCCTGGAAACTACCATCCTATCCTCACTTCTGTAGGTCTGACCATATTAGATCCTACATAGACTTAGAAACGTAAGTGATAATATAATATTTATCTTTTGGTTTTGGCTTATTTCATTTAGCATGTGCAGACACACATTTACACACACATGCACATTCTACATGATAGACCTATTTATATATGCACCATGTGACATACATGTATACATGTCATATATGTGAAAGGTCAGTAACCACCTTTTTCTGTTGAGTCATTTGACTGGTTCATTCAATACATTTTCATTTGTGAGTTATAATTCAATAATGCTATCAAAATGAAATTTTTGGATTAATAATTTAAAATTTCATTTTCACCTCAGGAGTTAAGGTCCTACTAGAATTTTCACACGAAACAAAACAAAACAGAACACATTTTTGAGACAGGGATGACAAAATATACTTTGGGATGAACCTAGCCATACCACAACTTCTGTCATAAATGTGTGTATTTAAGAAAGGCTTGTTTGAGGATATTCTGCATAACCATAGATTCGGGTCAAATTATGTGCAGATTGCGATAATTTATCATTTTTTCTAAACATGGCAAGATGTCGCTATAACCATGTATTACAGAAATTGTTCAACTCAAAGCCTGAGCATTTCAAAGGGGGCTGGCTTAGAGCTTATCTATGATGTGCTACTTTCGTTATTAGGTGGTGTTACTGAAGCCTGGACTGTTCACTCTCTGATTCTTGTCTGAAGAACTGTGCAAATCTCTGTATTATTTCTCTCTTTCTCCTTCCTCTTCCTCCCACCCAAGCCCTGTCTGTTTCTGAGGCAGAGCATTACCGTGTTGTCAAAGCGAGTCTTTGAAGTCCTGGGGTTAGGAGATTGTTCTGCCTTGGGCTTTCAAGTTCATGGGACTACCATGCCCAGTTTAGTTGGCCTGATGTAAGAAATTGAGGAATATGTGTGTGTGCATGCCTGTATGTGTATATGAATGTATGTGTGCATATATCTAACTAGTCAGGCCTAAAATAAATTTGAATGTTGACACACAGAGAACTTCAAATTCCTGTGAGAAAAATGGGCTAACGTGTGAGCAGTGCTACAATAATTTACTAGCCATTACAAAGACAAAAGCTACTCCCAACATCCCATATCTTTTAAAGCTAAAAACACATTAAAATTAGAATAGAGACCATTGTTTGAATGTTGGAAAAGAGGATTTACTTCCCTCTGACAAAAAATTAACACTTTTTTTAGACAAAAGGCACATAAATAAGGTTAGAAAATGATTCCATTATATACACTAGACAAATGAGTAAGATAAAAGCGGTCACTACAAATCATTTTTATGAAGTGCCAACGGATGTGAAAGGGCCATTCGTAGAGGAGAGATAGCCATTGCTCATGAGAGAAGTAATTGGGGAAATGCAAATTAAAACAAGGAGATATCAACTTTCCATCCATCGAGCAGACACAATGATAAAACCTTAGCTTGTATTAATCATTGCCTGGGATGCAGAACAAGAGATCTTGAAACATAGCCAAGTGTAAATGTAGTTTCCAGTGGCTCCATATCATAATTCCAGCCATTACTGGGACTAATCGATGACAGGCACACAAAGGGACATTCACAAAGAGTGCTAGTGGTCCTGGTGTTTGAGGTAACCGACCATAAGCTATCTATCTACCAATAAGAGTGGAGTAAACAAGTCAAGGCAAATCCACACCACCCAACACTGAGCTACCATCCACAGTCACTCAGGAGGTCTTCCAAGCATCCTTGTTAGGGGAAATGCAAGCGCCCCTTAGGAGGCTGGGCTTGTGGCTCAAGGGGAGACTGCTTGCCTAGCAGAGGCCCTGGGTTTGATTATTTGCATGTAAGAAAGAGAAGAGGGGAGGAGAGGTATACAGGGAGAGACAGGGAGAGAGAGAGAGAGACAGAGACAGAGACAGAGACAGAGACAGAGACAGAAGCAAAAGTCCAGCCCTTAGCACAGAATTTGTCATTTCGGTAATGACAGCGAACTGTTACTTAAGTGGTTCACTCTAGAAGGCAGTGATATTTCTGTAGAAAACAGACTTGCTGGGTGTCAGCGAGCTTCCCATTTTTCTTTCTTTTTACCTGTATAGTTTGATCTTTGATAGTGAGGACTTAATTACATGGCTAGGAAAGTCACAGAAAGCGTACTGGACTTTAAGTGTATCTTGAGGCTTGAGTTTTTTAAAGAAGACACAGACATCCTTTTTAAATCTGAGGAAATTGTATGTTGTAAAAGGATATCCAAGGACGTTAAATACCACATGCCTTCAATTCTAAGGCATTCATTTTAAGATTAACCATTAAAACAGCTTTTCTGGAGGGTTTGTGTGGACACTGGAGCTCACTGACTGGGTTCAAAGATTGTAAGATGTTATTCAATTTCACAAACACTTAGATCAGTGGTTCTCACCCTTAGGGTCATGACCCCTTTAGGGGTCAAGCAGCCCTCTCACAGGGGTCACCTAAAGCCATCGTGATCCAGAGCAGTAGAAAATTACAGTTATAAAGTAGCAATGAAACAGTTTTATGGTTGGGGGAATCACCACAATGTGAGGAACTGTATTAAAGGATTGCAGTGTTAGGAAGGTTGAGAACTGCCGACTTACATAAAATAATTTGCATGTTATGGAAGTGTAAGGTCACAAGCTTGCCACCCACTTCAATGAAGACACACATCATAGTTTACAAACCACTGAAGACCAGAGTCTATACTGCTGGCAGAAATGTTTACAGGGGTAAAGACTACGAAGGGCCAACATACCACCCACTGTTGACGTCTACAGAGACAGACACAGGGAACCTCTCTAGTGCTGCACATGCTCACCTTATTTGGGAATGGGAACTTGCTTTGTTCCACTTTGGCAGGAGCTTGAATAGCAGAAAGTGGAGGAAGCCAGGTCATCTCCTAGAGGTGAGATTAAAAACAGTGTTTTCAAACAAGAGTCTCAAGGTGAGCAGCATGCAGAGCTTCAAGGGGCGTCAGAATGTCAGCAATAAATAAAGGCCAAAAGGGAATTCAAAATGAGATGTGAATCTCATTTTTATGAACAGTCCCAGGCTTTCCACCCAACACCTTTAAAGAGAGGGTTGTCCTATTTTTCATGACATAAAAACAGAGGCTCAAATCATTACACAGGATTCGTGGGACGTTTCTGAAGGTGTGCTTAAGACAGCCGAAATCTTAGCAATCTATATTGGATGAATTGTCTAAACTATTAAGGATAAAGAAGGAGTTCCCAACCAGTTCCATACATCATTGCACTCTTCATAAGAAATGGGGGGAAAGGAGAGAAACCAACCACATAGCTGCAGTAAAGAGGGAGACAGCATCAAATTCTATAAGCCAGTATTAGCATATCTTGAGTCTGTGCACACTGATCTGTCACATGCTCTTTGACAGACACTGGCTCCTGAGCTACAGAAGGGGGAAGGGTGTTCACATTTAGTGTTTGTCTCCTAGAAGGCAGCTGCCATCAATAATGTTTGAAGGGATAAACTGATTCCTGATGACCAAGGGGATCACTGAAAACAGGTTCTGAACCCCGCTTTTTAATTGTCCTGTATTTTCATGTCTGAGAAAACACGAACCTTAATTGATTTGTTTTAAAAAGAAAAGTAAGACATTTGCTCCATTGGACAGAGCACCGCCCTCTGGCAGGCAAGGCTTTGAGAAAGGATCCTTCAGGGTTTGGGAAATCCAAGGATGGTCTTCAGTCTTCTTCCTCTGAGTAGCTCTCTCCTGCAGAGTCTCAGATGGGGCAGAATTCACATGGGAGCCAAGGGAAGGTGAGCACCCTAGCCACCCTGTAAGGGTTTAATGGACCTCTACCAGCTCTCCCATGATACATGTGCCACAGGCAGGAAGGTTTAGCAGTAAACTTTCAAAGTGTCCCTTCTCCAGTCTGCAGTCATCAAGTACTGCAGTGACCCTGGTGAGCCTATGACCTTGTCTCCTCCCACTTCCCCTCTGAGGAGTAGGGGTACTGGGTTTGTATTCAGGGTGGGGGGCATCATGTTCATGAGTGGGGGTACTTGCTGACTTTTAAGGAAACCCCCTGTAGAAGCCGCAAAGCATTTTACATTTTGTACCACTTCTTGACATGATCTGAGTCCACATCTATTATATATATAATAATATATATTCTATATTCTCTATATAGTATACTATAAAGTATATATAGCATAAAATATGCATAGTACACACTTTATATAGTATACTATATATGCTATATATACATATATTGTATATTATACATTACATAAGTATATAATTATATAACATCATATAATATACAATATATAGTATATGTAGTATGCACACACACATATAAAAGTTTTTTGGAAGAGTTACTCTTGGTTCTCTCTAGTTTACTCTGAGCAGATTCAGAGTAGAAAATTTCGCCCACTTTAAAGTCAGTACAACCAATTTTTCTATAAATTTGATACCTAACACCACTCAGCTAACAGACAGTTTGGGTGACTTCTCGAAGAGCCTTTCAAGAGGTGTAACCACTCTTAGGTCCACTGGAAGAGCCTCCCAAGAGGGGTAATCACTCTTAGGTTAGCTTCTAAACTGAAGCTTTAGATTAAAGCTTTGTTTCACTTTCTTTGATCAGATGGCTGCTAAAGAGAAGGCACTGTGTGTCAGTACAGACCTGAGATGCTGACTTCCAGTTCAGGACCTCTAGCTGGCTAGGATGCTCTTCACCCTGGCTCTAATCTGTCCCCTCTTCCATGTTCTTTGGACACTGTTTCTATGTTCTGTGACCTTCTTTGAACCTATTTGGTTCTCACGTTCTAACAGTAACCAGGTCTTCCCTATTATGTCTCTGACAACAACCAGAGGCTACTGGGTGTTAGTGTTCCCAGAGGCTACTGGGTGTCAGTGTTCTTTAAGACAAATCTTTGGGTCCTCATGGCAATCAAGCCCAACTGGCTTCCCTGCTAGTGAGTGATCCCCACCTGCCCCTCTCCTCTTCCTGGGAACTGGATCCTGTCATTGTCCATTTAACTTTAACCTTTTCTTCATCCTTGCTTTCGTCCCTTAAGAAACCTTGATCTCTTTCTTCTTTAGCTTTTCTTTATGTCTATATTTCATTTCAATAGCCACCTTTTCTTATTATTTTTTAAAGTATTTAATCATATTTTGCTGCAAACCACACATGCACATGTTCACACATAAGAGAATCTATGGAGTATTGGGTATATGTAGTTAAAGGATAAAAAAAATGGGTGCTTGATGAATTCACAACTCACCAAGGTCTTATCATCCACCTTTGAGGAGAATCATCCCTAATAAAGCTACTTCCAGTGGCCACATTCACTGGATTCTCCTGAAAGGCATTTCTTCAGAAAGTTCTGCCTTACCTATCCCAGTTACATGGCATAGTTTTAGAGATCATTGATGTGTATGCTACCCAAATACACAGCCAGCAGTGAACAGCCCACTGTAGGTGTCTACTGAGTCCCTCTACAGTCAATTCAAACTCACCACGGGTTGCCTCTTCCCCACAAGCTATTTCTCCTCAGCATTTTTTTTTTAAGGTCCTGGTTAAATTCACCAACATCTGTTAACTCTCCAGCCACAATCCTTGTAATCCTTATGGGAGCTTTCTCTTTTGCCACTCTGACACATGAAACAGCATCTTACATTAAGCACTTAAAATAGAAAACATTTTTGCATGAATTTTTTTTAGCACAATCTCCTACTAACTCCCAAAGGTAGGACTGATTACTTCTACATTGTACAGATGAGGAAACCAAGTCACTAACAGGCTAGCGAAATGTTGAAGTTCACTAGCAGATTACTGCCTCTCAGTGTGTTTAGGACCTTCCAGGATCTACCGAAGGCTCCCTGAGCTCTCTGCTTGCTGCTGGTATCATATAGGCTCTGCCTATCCACAGGGCTGCCTCTCATCCACTCCAATTTCCTCCTTTCCAATGAAGCCTTCAGATGTCAACCCAATGTTTGATCTAACGCAGAGGATATTTGTCCTTCACCTTGCCTACCAAGCCCCAAAGCCTACTGTGCCATTTGATGGCCCTAGTAGTTAATATCAAGCTTCTGTGTTTGGGAAATTTTTGAGTGCATATCACACTGAAGTATATGATTTCAGAGTCTCTGCCTTTCCTTCCTTTATGTTTCCAGCGCTACTAAGAAAATATGGCATGATTTCGTCCTGCTTAGTAACCTCCTGTTCTACTCTCCTCTTAGGTTATCAGTCTTTTTTTTCACATGTATGCTGAGTGAGTTGTCCTGCATGTCAAGCTAGCCAAGAAACTTCACAGCTTCAAACATGTTGTCATCGTATGTGTGACAGAAGCACAATGATTATGACAACCACAGATGAGGGTGGTGCCCGACAGTTTGTGATAGTGCTGTGCAAGTGGTCCCATTCATGCCTACCCATTTAAGGTGATATTATTTCACATTAGAGATAAGGAAGATAGAACGATGTAGGGGTGGGTCTGATGCTAAGTTCCTGTTACCCAATTGGTTCTTGATCTGTCAGTAAATAAGCCATGGACCAATTGCTAGGCAGAAGGAACAGGCAGCACTTCCAGGTCTCTGGAGGAAAAGAGACTGGCGGAAGGGAGGAGAGAGGTTTGCTATGCTTTGGAGGGAGAAGAACCAAGCAGCCATGTGAGGTCTCAGGAGGAGCAGGGATGTGGAGGGAGCTATGGACACTTCTATAGGTAGGAGATCAGGGGTATTTAGCAGGGACTGGATGTAATTTAACAACTAAAGTTTAGGACTGATGGGAGGTATGGAGATAGGAATATTGTTAAGGGCATGCTTTTCCAGGCAGGAGAAAGTAGTGCCCAGCAATTGTGTCCAGAGGCAAGTTGAAAAGGAACAACTGTGTCCGTGTCTGTTATCTGTGGATTTGAGGGAAGCTGGGTGGGGGATGTGGGTGCTGCTTGTTCCCGAACACAGGCCGGGTAGTGAAAGCTACACACAACAGAGCGCCAAGATTTATTCATTCAATTGCTTCATACACATCACAGCTGCAGTGTGGCCTTGTGTTGTCCAGGATCTTACTCTCATTCCAGTGCACTTGTCTTCAGAGCTCTAAGCCTTCTGTGTGAAGGCGACATAAAGGGACCCATGTAGGTCTCACTCCACTTACTGCTGTGTAACACAGACGAGTGAGTCTCTCTTTGTTTACGAAGGGCCTGCTGTGGATGAGTGCCCGTTCCCTGTGCTGCTGCACTCGACAGCATCCATGACAGTCCTGTGCCTTTGCCGGTGCTCCCCATCATTCCAATATTACATGGCAGTTCCTTCCCCAGGCTCATCAGAGCACTGACTGTTTTCTCCACTCAGAGTCTGTTCTGCGCTATCGTGTTAAAATCTATACCTATGCTTCCTCTTCTGATGCTTTTCTCTCTGCTGAATAAAAATCACACCCAGGAGACACTGAAACCCCCCTTCAAGAGGATCCAGTCTTACTCAACAGAACTAACAAATGGGGATTCTAATAACCGTTCATGAGGATGCTTAGATAACTAAACTCAAAACCTTAAAGAGGGGCTGAAAGTCTCTCAGGCAAAGGAGCTACTTAAGTGTGTGTCAGCCAGAGCATTTTCTATAGTGAATCCTCCCTAGAAGAAGGTGAGCTGAGCTGAACAGTCATGTGTCAATGTAAACTTTCGTGCTGATGCTGACTTAAGTACTGCTCTCCATTTCAGTGGGATTTACCCATTCAACAAGTCTTATCAAACACATAAATGAGTAGTGAACGTGGACAGTGTTGCATGGAACATCTAAGCAACAAAACCACGAACTTTTATGAACCATTTAAATAAGTTTTCTAATGGAATGCAAGTATGAAATGTTATATATTATAATATGCAACGGCTTTATGATATATGCTTTGCATTTATTGAAATTATTCACTAAGGTTGTGTAGGAAAACCAGGGGCAGACAGACATCTCTGTTTCTCTTGTCGCTAGCTCAGCAAGCATGTCTAAGTCACATCTCAGTACACTACGTTGGACCTCAGCTGTGGTATTCTTGAAGAAGAAGGAATAGGAACATCGTTTCCTGAGTCAGGCATAAAGATTGACTCAGATAATGCACACAATAACACAGCAGAATGCCCCATATCTAAGCATTCATCAAGGAAGCACAGATCAATATCACACTGTGTCTGATCTTGCCTCTAAAATGAGAAACATAATTTATTTCTGAGCTTTAGATGTTGGAAGCCTAAGACAGAAGAACATATGACAAATTGTGTTTGTTTTAAAAATAAAAAAAATAAGGCATCATTCAAATGTAATCTGTCATTCAGTTAGTAATTATTTATACAAATTATATGTTACTAGAACTGAAGTTATTCAAAGAATTATGATTCATATGGGTGATTTGCACTTTACTTTTGAAGAAAGGTCCCTAGGTTTTCTGAAATGAATGTATCTGTAACAAAATAACAGGAGCTGGCCAAGTAAAATTAAGTAATTAAGTAATTAAGACCCGATAGAAAAGCTTTCTGTTAAAATTTATTCCTGATACTGACTAAAAGTGTGAGCAAAGACTCCTCCACCCCACATATATTACAGGATATTTCCACTGCTACTGGTTACTCTACATGACCCTAATGCTGAAGACACTACAATACTTAGATCAAGAAATCAAGCTGGTGTTCAAATAGAAGCTTCATTACTCACCATGCTAACTAGCATTCATGGTACTAGAAGGTTCTATACAAACTACCAGAAGAGAAGAGTAATCTTCAGTTTCATCAGCTACAAAGTCTGCAACCTGTAACAGTGACCTGTCGGTAAGATAGATCTGCTGGGGCAATAGTGGCACAGATGCTGTGCAAGTAACCAACTGTTGACTGGATTTAAGGCCTGCTCCACGAGATAGAACCCATACTTGACACTGTTAACTAGGCCGGGGACCTGAGACTAGATAGGCCATGGATCCTGCTAAATGAACATATCAACAAAGTAATTCCTAATGACATATTGCTATGCACATAGGTCAGTGCATTGCTGAACCCTAATCAGAGACACTTCTTCCCTCAGGAAATGGTGGTTAACACGGAGATGCACAGCTAGACAATGTGCAGAGGGTGGGAGACTTTGGAGCACTCAGTCCTAAATGAGATGTCCTTATCAGAGCCCTCCCCTTAGGGATCGGGGATCTGTGTAGAACGGAGGCAGACATACTGTGACAATTAGAGGTGGTGTCCAACTCTCAGGAAATGGTGTTTTCCAGACACAACAGCAATGCACATGTGTGCGGCGGCCTCCCTGCTTCCTCCGTCGACCAGCAAGAAAGTCACGCCACCACCAGGATCTTCTCAGTCAGCTTTATTCTGGAGCGCCTTGATAGTTGATTCCCGGGACCCTGGACAGCAGCAGAGCTGCTGCTTTTATACACTCCCAGGGAAGGGGGAGGGGTGTTATAGTGGTTGCTGATTGGTGCACCAAGCCATACCTCATTTGCATGTGGCCCATTCATTGGTGCCACAAGCCACAGCCATTAGCATATTTTCCCTACATTGGTACTACAAACAGTGCCTCATTAGCATATTTTCCCTTCGGGAGGGGCTACTGCCTGAGGGGGGGGCCTGAGGAGAGAGCTGCGCATGCGCACTAGGCTCTCCTCCCTGGCAGCCTGCCGCCCCGCGCCATCTTGTAATGGGGCGGAGCCGCAGGCCTTCCCGGAGCCGGACGGCCTTCGCGGAGCCGGACGGCCTTCCCGGAGCTCGGGCGGCTTCGCCGGTCAGGCCTCGGGCGGCTTCGGTCGGGGCTCGTGCAGCGGCTCTCGCCGCCTGCCTCGGTCGGCGGGGCTCGCACGGTGGCTCTCGCAGCCTCGGTCGGCGGGGCTTCTCGGAGCCCGGGGCTTCTCGGAGGCGTTTGCTGGGGAGGCCCAGGTGCGGCTTCCTACACATGTGGACTCAGAGACTGTGGTAGCAGACACATGACCACTACAAGATCAAACAATATGGAATCCCAGCATGAGGAGGGGAAGGAGGAACGAAGTCCCACCTGTAACCCAGAAGCTACTTGTGATTGATGGTTGCTGAGAGAGATAAGTGAGTCTCAATGGAGTTGAACGGGTTTCATCAGCTGGACTTCAGGGCAGGCCTCATGTTCAATATTACCAAACAAAATGGACTCCATGGACTGTGAGTTTGTGTGTGTGTGTGTGTGTGTGTGTGTGAGCGTTCATGCATGCATGCGTGCTCTTTTTTTGTTTCCTTTTAAGAGAGAGGAAGAACATGAGGTTGGGTGGCTAAGAGGAGAACCTTGGTGGAGCTCGAGGAGGGAAAAATATGATCAAAACATACTGTATAAAAATTAAGAGCTAAAATAACAAATAATAAAGGACAGGCAAAAGTATGATTTCTCAATCTTGTCCAATTTCCCCTCAGTTTGCCTCATATTACCTTCTTTTCAGAGAAGAATGTAGTTTTGTGTCAAGGATAGAGATTCTCGTTCCCTGCATCCAGGGTCTCCAGCCCCATCCACACTTCTGATATCAAGTCAGCCCTTCTTTGATACTTTGCTTTATTTATAGCAGGTCCCCCCTTATCCACAGGTGAGATATTCCAGGACCCCACAGGCGAGGCCTAACCCTGGATCACAAAGTATCCTGTGTGTACTATGTCTTTTGTCTTGTGCATACAGACCTGTGATCAAACCCTTTTATGACACAGCCATTGCAATCATAAACTCTGTAGGAACTGTAGAAGCGAACATGGACCTTCACAATCAAGACCTGTCAAGAGATGGATCGGAAAGGAGCCTGTGGGATCCTATCTCTCCCTGTCAAAACTGGTGTCAACTGCTAGACACCGAGTTGGAAGAGCCATTAGTTTCAGATTCCCCACCCCCGGCTCCCCTGGTTGGTGTCACATGCATTGCCATGCAGATGACCCTGGCAAAACCAGCCTAGTCACAAAATAAAAAGACATGAACATGGAAAAAGGAATGTAGGGTCAGGGATAACAGGTAGGAGGAAGAGGTCTTATTGACAACAGGTAGCTATCTTCACAAGGTGGGCAACCAACTACAGCTTTGCCAGAACGGAAAGGTTAAATGCTGGCGCTGGCTTTTGCCTGTGGTGCTGACAGCTGTAGACTAGAGTAGGGTTTCAGTTTCAGTTTCTATAAAAGAATAACCACCCAGATTTCCAGCCATTTCAAGGTATCATCCATGCGGAGACATTCCTAACAGGTTAGTGTCACCATTATCATTATCGTGTCAGAACACAATAATGTCATTAACCTCCCAATCTCCTCAGTGCAGGCGGTATGTCATTAACCTCCCAATCTCCTCAGTGCAGGAGGCTCACAACAAAAGCACTGCCCTCTGTGGAAAGGGACAGCATTTCTGAGAAGTTTGGTCTTGGTGGGGGCAGTCTAGGAATAAGAGAAGAAAAAGAAATGCTCTTTCCCTGGTGTATTGGAAGGCTATGCCCTAACCACCAACCCACATGTGGTGCTTGAGGACAAGGTCAGCATTGGCCTTCACATGTAGTCTCCAGGGCTGGCCATCAAGGCTCTGCTCAGGGTGAGAAAGTCATAGCCAAGAACAGAACTTCAAAGACATCCCTTCGTCCATTTGTCTACAGTAGAAGGGTATGGGTTTGGTGAACAAGGAACAAGCTGGTCAGACATCAAGGGCTAAAATGAGACAGTCCGGGGGAATCAGCCTGAGAACGAGCATTCAACACAAACTTTGAAGATTGACAAAACTAATAAGGTTGCCATTTTCCTAGTGGAAACACTACTCATAGAAAGCTTTGGGACAAAAAGTGCTGGAGAAAATGTACCTTCTAAAAATATTTGCTTAAGAAATTTCTGTAGTGTAGGTTGTTAAAATGCCAGAAACCATGATTGCAACTGGTTTATATGTGGCTACAAATAAACAAATGACTGATAACTGTTTAAAGAGTTAGCAAAAGCCACAGTGATCTTAAAATTCAGGAACAGAGCCATCGTGAACCAAAAGTAACCAAGACGGCGATTCACAGAAGCTGCACTCGCATCCTGTGGTATTAGTGGGAAATCATCCTAAGACCCACCCACATCTGCAGACTCTTCCTCAGACAAAATGTATGTGCATCAACCTTGTATAGCACCTCCTCATACACATTCAACCATCCACAGATAGCCTGTGCTGCCAACAGAGAGTTTTTAATGCTCACCACGCATGCAATCCTTTCTTGGAGTATCTTTGATCAGTGGATGGAAAGACCTCAGAGTGGGATGCTAATTCAGCCAATCAACTGCAATGCAGGGGCTCTGCCCTCAAGGGGTGACACATCGAGGGATAAAACTCAGTGGGATCATGGGAATGGGTTTCGGAAAGAACACGCCACGCAGTCTTCAACTCACAAGTCCTCCAAGTAGCAAACACTGCGAGCGTCCTGCTTACTAAAAAGCTGAGGCCACAGAATGAAAACCCCACCCAGGCAGACTTGAGTTGTCTCTAGAAATGCATGGTTCTCTATTGAAAGTCGGGATGTGACCTCCAAATTTTATTTTCAGGTTAAATACCTAATTTTGGACGTTTTAGAAGGATGCATTTTGTAGGTGCAGTTGTGTCTTTGAGGAGCAGGAACACAGACGAGGCCCCTTTCACTCTCTAGTGCTCTCGATTTAAAGGAGCCCTAATATTACAAACTGTAATTTTAAAAAATACATTTTTTGAAAATTTCATTTTTAAATCCACCTGTCTTTGTATGCTATTTCATTACTTATGTTTAGAATACATTAGAATTCTCATTCCTCAGTCTAGGGTTGTTTTTATAACTCTCAGTGGATTAAAATGTTAAAGTCAAAGAATTTAAACTGGGTTCTCAGAATTTAAATTTGCCAGGGCTGGGGTGCACAGCTGCGGGGCTGGAGACTCCCGTGTGATCCAGGTGTCAGCATCTCCATCCCTGGGCCGCAGCCCACACAGGTTAGTCTCTAGTCTGTGCTCCTGATGAGATACAGTAATTGGCATAATTTTAAATTTAAAAAAATTTAAGTCAAAAAATAATAAGCATCTGAGTAACTCTGGGGCCATTTCCCAAATTCTAAGCATAGGCTTGGT
Source organism: Mus minutoides (assembly GCA_902729485.2). NCBI lineage: Eukaryota > Metazoa > Chordata > Mammalia > Rodentia > Muridae > Mus > Mus minutoides. Next base: position 2,152,218 of record LR749615.1, read on the forward strand.
TCTTCTCTGGGCCGTTTCTGAGCATCACATGAGACTGAGGTGGGCAACACTGAGGGCAAAGTCACAGTATTTATAACAGTATTAACAGTATTAACAGTATTAACTGCCCCGCCTTCCCCTTAGCTTTGACTCACAGGACACCTTTTGCTGAAAGGGTAAACACCTCCTGAGAGACACTTAGGGCTTATCATTAATCTCTGAACTGTGGTTTGCAGCCATTAAGTCGCTCTTTTGTAATACAGCTACATGGAAAGACTGCATTACTCTGACCAGACAGGAAGATCATGGAGGCAAAAGGGGGAAGTGGGTGCATTTTGGGTCAGATTTTCCATTCCCAAACTCCTTTCTATAAGTATGGTGGAAAATAGCCATTTGACAAACTCCTGTGTCAATCAATCACAGAGAAACAGAATTGTTGAACAGGATCAGAGATGGCCTATGAAATCCCAGGACCTTGTATAATACTGGCCCTGCCATAAACCATCAGGGTGAGCTTACATGAATAGTTTTCCCCCCTACTATTACTATTATCATATACAAAATTATATTAACCATAGCTAAAGGATTAATAGAAATAGTGATAAGTATACAAAGAGTCTAGAATGTCTGGCACACAGTAGGTACTCAGTCAGTGAGATTTATTGCTATAATACCAACTTTATAATTACTGTTGGCAGCTTTTGGCTTGGGCCTTGCGAAGGGAGAGGATAAATAAAGAAGGCATTTATGAGTTTGTTTTTTAATCTATTTTACTCTGTTAATTATTTAATATTTAACTGGTAAATTATTCATAGTCAAATAAAAGGCATAATAAAAGAATGCTTATTAAACAATAATTTGCTTCCCTACTCCCTTGCCACTGGAGCCTCGTGCACAAACAGAAGGGAGTGTGTGCCTTTGTGTCTAGAGTTTCCTCAAAGAGTAAGTAGGGTTCACCATCTTTGAAAAGCTGGCTTATCATGTAAAGGAGTCCAGAACATCAGCTTTAGGCCTAAGGACAAGCCCTGGCATAGAACTGGGTAGCTATGAGGAGGTACACTGCCCTAAGCCCTCTTCTGCAGGGGATGTTGGGCAGGAGGTGAACACAGCAGTAGAAAGCTTTGTATAGCAGGGCAGGTGGACAGACAGAGCACGGCAGGTGGACAGAGCAGGGCAGGCAAGGCTGCACAAAAACAAACCCGAGTCACCAGGACCAGAAGAAACACTCCAGGTATGGTTCCATGTATGGTGGACTTCTTACTCAACGATCAAGGGTGAGGCTGGTCCTGCCCACAGCCTGCGCCCATCCCCTTTCAGACATCTCCCAGCTAAGTTCCCTCTGGCTACCCTGGCTTTTGTCTATAAGAGACTCCATTACTTTCGGGGGACACGTTTTAAGACTCCAGGAAATGCCTGAAATCTTGCATATAACTGTGCTTATTTCCATCTGTATGTCCACAGATTTGAACAGTGTCCCCCATCTTAGTTATGGGTTGGGTCATTATCAATCAATCATTTGGACACAAGCCCGGTGACAGGGTGGTGTTGGACTGTGGTAACCAGCAGAGCCACTAAGGAATCATTAGGCAGGTAGCTTACGCAGGGTGAACACAGCTGACAAAAGGAAGATTCCTGTCTCAGGAGGCACGGAGCAGGGCAGAAGAGATTTTTAATCTGCAACTCAGAATATGGCACAATTCAAATAGCATGCCTACAGTTATTCACTTAGTATTGTGGACCTTGGTGAAACTGCCAAAGACACTTGAGTGTGCAACCAACTGAACGTGTGCTGAGCGCTCACTGCAGGCCAGGTTTAGACCATAACCTGGCATACAAGAGAGATGCTTCCCGCTCCTAGGAAATGTAAGTATCAAAAGGGGCAGACAACTTGCACAGTATTCTGCTATGTAACATTCTGTAATATAACTCAAGGTACTATGCACAATGCATAATAACACCATAACTATTAAAACCGTTTCTCATTGTAGGTCAACACATGCATATCAATGACTTTAATACCACACACAAGCAGAGATCATAGGATCATCGTAGTAGATGTAGAAAATGCCTTTGGCAATAATCAGCATTCCTTTGCTGATACAAGTGCCAAAGAAACTAGGAACAGGGAGCAAACCTCAACACGATAAATGCGGTGTGTGACAAACCTATACGCCACTGAAATGTTTCCCCTGAAATCAGGAGCCAGATGCTCTCTGCTCTTACTCAATATAGGCCTGAATTTGTAACCAAAGCTATAAAGCAAGAGAGAGAGAATTTTAAAAAGATAAATACCTGGTATTTTCTCACACCTACAGACTCCAGGTCTAACTAACATATTTACCCAGACATGGGAGCAGATGGGAACTGTTAGGACAGGGAGAAGGCAGGTTGTGGGGAGAGGGGACGAAGGAGCCTGAGGTGAGATACACGGGCGAAGTGCATATACCATCACGTGACATGTTGTTTTGTACACTAACTACAACTACTTAAAAACCGATGATCCAGGGAAGACAGCATTAATGGATCCAGGAAAGACAGCATTAATAGAACCATGTATCAGTTTCCAGGCCTTCTTGTCAAATGCTGAGCTGCTTCTCTCAGGAGCACTGAGCATCTCCAGCAGGGCTGAACTTTAGGGATCACAGACCTGGAGCGCTGTCACACCCTCTGACTGGTTGAGCCATACCTGGGGAGGGGGCATTCCCGACTTAACAGTTTTGTGTGTATTTGTCTCTATTCCTGACATGATGCCATTTTTAATTGCACACAGGATATCCGGGCTGTTTAGATCATATGATTTCACTTCAATTTTTAATTTAATTAAATAGTATCTTCATGGTCCTTTTTCTGCTTGGATAAATTATGCTCTTTATTTAAAAGTGAAACATTGGAGACATTGTACAAATGCTAAGTGTGGGAGTGTGGGAACCCTCTAGGATATTAATATCTACAAAGTCTACAGTGAAGAATGTTAAACACTGGCTACTATCCATCTTTTATGTGAATATACTAATATGAAAGACATACACACACATATGTATATATATATATATATATATATATATATATATATATATATATATATATATAAAAATCATGTGTTCATTTGTATGTGCCTGTGTGTGGGAGTAAGAACACATATGTATGCTGGTGCTGGAGCCTGTGCCTGTGTGTGGGGTCAGAAGAAGGAATTGGGCATCCTCTACCATCCTCTTCTACCTATTCTTTTGAGACAGGGCCTCTCCTGAACACGGAGCTTGCATTTTCTCAGCTAGACCGGAAACTAGGAAGTCCCCATCTGAGTGATCCTCGGACTCGGCCCCCGTAGGGTTCAGAGCAGTGTGTGTAATGCCTGGTTACTTGGGTGCTAGGATCCTCAGCGTTGAAGAGCAAGCTCTCCTAACTCCTCATATACATATTTGTAATGAGGTCACACCATTGGGTAACTGGTTTGTTTGTTTACCTGAACATCTTTATTTCACAGTGCCATATGTAAACGTATCTCCTTCTTGAGGGCAGCAAAGGCCACCCTGCCATCTACAGAGGATGCTCTTTGTTTACTCCCATGACACAGTTGCCTTATGGTCATTTCTCCATTACTACAAATGATGCTTTGGCAAAAATCTCTGTGCCTGTACCTATTTGCATTCCTGTATTCTTCGTTAGAATTATTTCCCTATGATAATTTCTAGTCCAAATGGTATGAATACTTATAATTTTGGTATATTACTAAGGTTTTTCTTTTTCAACTTATATCTTGATCTTGTCCATCCTCACAAATAGCCCCTTCCTCTAACCATTCTCATTTTCTTCAAAGGACACTTTTTACATTATCCCAATCTTATAGGAAAAAGATCTTTTAGCTGTTGTTTTAACTTTGCCTTTAATTGCTAACAAACTATATTCATTGGATAGTCCCTTCTTATTTATGAAATATTTATTAATATCCCTTGCATGTTTTGATATATGAATACATATTTTTCATATGATTGTTTAAAAATATAGGAAATTAACATCCTGTTTTGCCATATATCACTATATATTTTCCATATTATTCATATACAAGGAGGAACTCGATGTAAAAATGAGTAAGAAACTTGGAAGAAAAAAAATAACTTCTGAGAAAAAAGGTGAGTAATAAAATTTTGCTGCTGGGTGTGAGGCTGGGTGCTTTTCTGTGTGACAGTGTTATAAAAGCACGTGACAGGCACACTCCATTGCCTACTGGCAAACTTCATGCTGAATCAGAGAAACTGATTTCCAAGCATATTTGGTGTAATAAAATCTTAAATAGGCCACTACAGCAACATTCCTGTTAAGCCCTTGGTAGGATGAAGGTGACTGTCTCCCAGGGACCTAGCATGGTGTCAGCCACCAAGTGACATAGCAGAAGCCAGAGATGGCAGGACTTAATCTGTTCTTAATCTGTTCTTAATCTGTTTGAAGATAGAAAACAAGACAGACCAAACCTCCAAACACACACACACACACACACACACACACACACACACCCAAGCATGTGCACATGTATGTGTTTGACCTTTTGGGGTGCCAAGGTGTTCTGCAACTCTCTCATGGTAATGGTTTCTCAAAACTCTGTATTTATTAAACTGACCATTTTAATTTATTTCTTGCAACATTTTTGGTTCTCTTTTACACTATGAGTTCCCTTTATATATGCATTATATGTAAAATATACAGTGACCCAACTGGAAAAATGTATCATTAGTTTCCTAAATTTCCAAAGTAGTCACCAAACAACAACACAAAAAAATATGTCCTCGGGTGTCATTGAGTCACTCGTTGTATGTAGACGGGTGTCATTGAGTCACTCGTTGGATGTAGATTGTGTTCTGGCACACACAGGTGTAAGGTGTGAACAGGGAAGGATTACCTGAAGTAGAATTACGCACTGCAGATTAAAGCAGAACGGTTGGGAGAGAGACTTTGGCAGACAGCAGGGAGAGGAGGTGTAGCAGGCTTGGGGGAGGTTGAGAATCCACAGTGTGACCCTGCATGTGGTGGGACTGGAGCATGCCCCTTGAGGCTCAGGCAGATAAAACAGGTATAGGAAGGGGGTACCCAGGTCAAGGACAGTCTGAGAAGCAGTTATTAAGACTCAGCAGCAATCAGTTAGGCACCTCAGGTCTGCTGTCCAGACCAGCACACCTCTTAAAGGGAAGGTGGTTGCTCCAGGTGAAGCACATCAACAAAGGAAGGGCCAGATTTCCAAGGAAGCAAGTTAAGTTTTATACCTGGAAGGCCTCAGAGAAAGAACCACACAGCATAAACATATAGCAACAACATGGGGGTTGGAACGAGGGCACTTTGATTCTGGTCTCAGAGCTATAGAAGCCATGGAAGGCTCACAAGGAGAGTAACATGACATGTTTCCAACTCTTCAAACAAGGATGCCTGTAGATTGGAAGACCTAGGTTGGCTACCTCTGCTGCAGAGTCACTTTGCAGAACATCTGAATGAAGACTGTTCCATCTTCTTTCAGCTTGTAAAGGACTGATAAGAACATCTAATACATTTTGTGGGACAAAAGAGCCTTTATATCTATCACAAATATGGCTCTGAATGTTGAACCAATTCACTTGAGTAGGATTGTACGCAGGCAGTCCCAAGTACTTCCCAGAACTGTGATTCTCCCACAGGCAATCCTCACTCTCTTCCTCTCTGACCCTTCTTGCACTATGACTAGGATAAAAGAAGAAGACAGGAAGACAAGAGTAGTCTCTAGGTGTGGGCCCGGTGGCTGGGGCATGAGGTACAGCCGGAGGCAGGACATCCTGCTCTGTGCCTGGCCAGATGAATCAATTGGCTTATGAGCTTTGGCCTCTCCTTGTCTATGAATTCCATGAAAGAAGAACACGGGAGTCGGAGTGCTTACAAAAAGGAGAAAATTGGACAGGCTATGTCAGTCACAAAGGTCTTGTCTTCAGGTTCTGCTCTGTTTACCTCATCCACCCTTTGACACACCTTCTTTCTTCTCTATTTGTGAGGTATAATGGCAATTAAAAAATATATTTTAACAGGCCTGAAGTGATGTTAAGTCTAATACCATTCTACTCCAAGAGTCAAACATCCTGTCTTAATTAGATCCTGTTTTCAAATTATTCTCTAACTGAAAAAGCTGAGGTTTTAGTCTTCAAGTCATTTTTCAACTAATTGTCACAAAAGGTGCTGTGTACAGGTATGATAGGGTAGGGAAGGGAACGGAAGGGCCAGCAGTCCTGGGGCAGATTTAAACTTTGACAATTTCCCCTGCACGCCAGGCTGCTATCCAGGATCAGTTTAACTGGAAGGAATCCCTGAATCAAAAAGGGTTCAAGTTTTGTTCCTTGCAGGAGCCCCCATATAGTTCATGGGAGGAAATCTCACCTCAGGCTTTCCTCAGACGGAGACAAGGTTCCTTTCCAATCTCACCTTAGGAACCTGAAGACCCGTACTACCCAGGAAACAGCTCCACTCTACCTCCTTTTCCCAGGCATGCCTGGGGTCGCCTGGTCTTAGACCCCACCTGTACCCACTTCTCAGAACACTTAGTTTCCAGCACTCAGTCTACGTAGTGGCAACATAGTAACATTCTCAAGTTGTTTATGGTCCCACAGTCTGGCTTAGTGAGGTGCTCCTTGGAAAGTAGTAGAGTGAACTTACGGGTAGTTACAGGGGAGAGCTGGATTCAACATTGCTGTTTCTGTCACGATTATTTCTGGCATTCTTCCTGTGCTGCGCTACTACATAGGGTACAGGGGTGAGAGATCTCAGTGGTCAGAGTGGAACTGAATTCAAAGAGTTAGAAGTCCTTTAACTAAACTGGCCAATGAAATAAGAGGGATGGAGGGAGAGAGGATGGGAAGGAGAAAAGGAGGGAGAGAGAGGGAGGGGGAGAGAGAGAGAGAGAGAGAGAGAGAGAGAGAGAGACAGAGACAGAGGAAGACGGAGATAGACAGAGACACAGAGAGAGAAGGAGCAAGAGCAGTTCTGGATTGGAATCCAGTGCGTCATGCTGGGTCTCCACTGCCAGCCTTCCTTCTCTCAGGTTGTGAAAACCAGCTGAGGAGTTTTGAGTGAGGAGAACACGCTTGTGTATTTAGTTTTCCTGTATGGCTAATTACAAGGACCGCAAGTGATTCCTCAATGGCATCCACACACCCAAAGCATATCCACCGCCCAGCCCCGCCAAAAGGAATCTACCAGCTAACACCTAGAAGGAATTTAATCAATATGTACTGACCCAACTTTATTACAGGGTAGCTGGCATGACTCTGGATCCACACAGCATAAAGTTCGAGATGAATATGATGCTTTAAAACTATCCAGCACCCTCAGAAGGACAGTAAAATAATGTTCCCAAGAGATAGCAGGAAAAGAGAGAGGGGACTGTTGGGTATGCAATTCTCAGACTGGCTTCAGATCACACTGGGAGAAAAGGAACAGGTTCCACGTTGCTGAAGTCTCTCAGAATTGTTTACTTTGGCTGCAAACAGCAAGAAGAGTAGGGATTATCTTGGGAAATTTTCAAGAAATTTAAATTTAAAAGAAATTTAAATTTAAAACAAAGGACTTATTTGCTTTTTCTTTCTTTTTTTTTTCTTTTTTCTCTTTTTTTTCAATAAAGAATAGGGGTCAGTCTGTTTACCTCATGCAGACAGATGGTTGTGTTTATGCACTTAGAGGAGTAAAGCAGAGAGTGATTCCAGAGTTCCAGATGAGGCGCATTTGCCAAGAAAATGCTTCCGGTTGGCAGAAGGCAGAAACCCTGTATTGGGTAAATATTTAGCAACACACAAGAATTTTAACACTAATATCTCATTTGTAGTAGAGTATGCTTTATGGCCTGCTGAAATCTCTTTCTGGGTTCTGTTTTACAGGCAATGATAAAAACCAAAACCCAGTCACCTGACTCCTGCCCCTGTGCCTCCTCAACACAAACTGGCTGCAGCCATGGGAACTGGCCTGAGAGAGAGGGGGCCCTTCCCACTATCCAGCTCTGGGCTCTGGCTTCACAGACAAAGGGCTGTTGGGATAACAACAACAGAAATCTGCTAAAATAATTTTTTTCTTATTCTGGTCTGCACAACAAACAGTTCCAGCTGGGTCTCGGTGGCCGCCTCCAGCCAAAATGTGAGTGAGTGGGCGCAGCTCTGAGGCATTTGATAGTAGCCCCACATGAGGGAGGGACGAGGCCACCACCAGCTGGCTTCTTGCGGGGCCATGTGCTAAGTGTGTCACGGGACACAGAAAATACAAAGAATGGGCTCTTTTCCAAATGAGCTTACAGCATGTGGGCAGACAGGAACCCGCAAACACACGTGTGCTGAGGTAACTCCCTCGGTCACGGGCTGCAAATTCAGATGTCTCTGTGGGTGGCAACTCGTGGAGAGGAGTGACATCGGAGCTTGCGGTGTGCATAACAGTCAGGAACACAAGAGAAGCAGGGTGTAAACACAGACTGACACTGTGCCAAGTGCCTGTGAGGGTCTTCTCTTCACCTGCCTGTGACCCACGAGCATCCCGAGCATCCCGAGCATCCCGGAACAGTGCCTGGAGGAGCTGCCCGCACTTTCTCTGCAGAGCAAAGCTTCCTCTGCTGAGGCCTCCTGTACTTGAGGCCCAGGCTCACAGGGAGGCCGCACATGTGCAAAGGCCACACCATGGGGCTCAGCGGCTGAGCCCCTAGGAGCCAGTGGTCTGGATTTCCTCCCACAAGGAAAGATACTGTATGCACTCAAGACCCTGAACTGCCACACTGGTGTAAGCACTCCCACCAGCCTGTCCTTGAACACATATGTTCTGAACAAAGAGTCTCAAGGAGAGCCCCCTCCTCTGGTTCTTTTGTTTTATGAATCCATGAAAATGTTCTGAAGACCGGGTGACATCAGCTAATGCTAGATGCAAGCCCATGGCTCAGCCATCTTGTTCCAGTTCTGGTGGCCTTATACAGAAGACCGTAGGTTTGTGTCCTGCCCAGTTTTGTTCTGGGAACACAAGCTCTGCTTGCACCACATTATACTGACCTGGGAAATTTGTAGTCAGCACATCTAGCTCCAACTGGTAACCTGCATGTCCAACTGGCCTGGTCTCTGTGGGCAATATGGTCAGGCTCAAGTTGATTAGTTTGAGGTGTAAGATGCAAAGGCCAAGCAGTCTCAGAAGTGGGGAAACCACAAGGCCAATGCTCACAGCCCCATCTGAAGCCCTGCATCCCATGGGCCCTCATTTCTGATCCTTCCCTTTCCCTTATTCTTAATTCTTTATTGAAAAAAAAATACATTTGTTTGAGGGGCAGGAGAAACGGCTCAGTGGTTAAGAGCACTGACTGCTCTTACAGAGGACCCAGGTTCTATTCCTAGCACCCACACAATAGTTAATCCAGTTCCCAGGGATCCAATTACCCCTCTGACTTTGGCCAGCAAGTTAGCAAGTTAGCAGGTTAGCAAGTAGTGCACAGGCATGCATACAGACAAAATGCCCAAACACATAAAATACAGTTTTAAAAATTATTTTTGTTTGGGAAATGTCATACATACATACATACATACATACATACATACATACATATGATATATGGTTTGATCAAAGTTACTCCCCAATTCCCTCCTCTATAGCTCCCCATCCCCCAACAACTTTCCTCTCAATTTTGTCTGTCTGTCTGTCTGTCTGTCTGTCTATCTATCCATCCAGCTTCCTGTTGCTTTTCCTTTTGTGGCTTATTATATTTATATACTTACAATTAAGCATGAAATTGGCTTTGAATTTTCTACAATCTTGCTCCACATATATTTTTATATGTAACAAGTTGTAAAATTTGTGACATATATGTATATATAATGATAACCTTTATAGAATAAAGAAGTTTAACTCAATTCATAATTTATTGAGTGTTTTGATGAAAAAAAGTGTTGAGTTTTCTCCAAATCATTCTTATGTATCTATTGAGAGTACTAGGGGTTTTTCTCATGGATGGTATGGTTGTGGTGTATTATAGTGCTGTTAACACATAAGATCAATTTTGAATGCATGATATTAACTGCTAGTTGTATATAATTATGACCCAGAGTGTAATATTGGAAACTTGAATACAGCACATCCTGTTCATGTCAGGATACTGAACCATGATGGAACTCAAGAGTCAGAACTTTCTGATTTTATCATTACACATTATATGCATATGTTGAATTATCATCCTGTACTTCATTACTATGTCAAATTATAAGACGATCGAGGAGACATAAGTAGTAAAAGTACTTCCTGGGAGACATAAATGGTAAAAATATCAGTGTGGTACTTTAACAGGAAGACAAGCAACATACTAGTAATAACCCAAATCAGTACATTATTTCATAGAACTTTAACAAACACCTTTCAGGTGAGTTTTGCAATTAAAAAAACACTGAGAGATTAAAAATAGTTATAGCTATCAATTTCTATTTAAAAATAGTTATAACTATCAATATGCAGCTCAGAAACTTCCCCAAAGATACAATGTTAGTTAACAGTAAGACCAGAGTCAACACTCAGAACCTGAATTTGCAGGCTCATGACTCAGACACACACCTAGAAAACATCTTTTATTTATACCGACTCGTAACACAGACTATATCATCACATGGTCTCATCAAAACCAGACACCCGCATTTTCAATTCCAGTGGAGCTTCAGACGGCCGCCGGGTCCCCATCCCTTCTTGTGCATCATTTTTATGTTACAGGAGGGGGAAGATACACTGTGCATCGGCAGACATTCCCTTGACAGCACACTTGACTAACTGGCCCATTTCCCATCCTCTTGATAATCAAACTGCTCAGAAGAGCTGTCTACACTTCATCCTCATTTCTTCTCTTGGATACTGTGAGTGCAGAGCTGACATGGCCTGTCAACCTGGTCTCCGCCACTCAGTCTCCCAGCTCAGCGTTGTTTTAGGTGGTAGTTCTCTCCTTCAGGAATCCACCACATTGGCCTTCCCCCAGTGTCTGCTCCCCCCCTGTTTTCCCCATGTTTCAGAAGAACACTTTCCCGGCTCTTCTGAGCTTCCCACGGTTGCTCAGCCCAGACCTCAGCTCTGTAACACCCTTGCAGACATATTTAAGCTCTGGGTGTTTTCATCCTGGGAACGTTTGTTTCTGCTAATGGACACTTGTGTTTAATGCTTCCCAACATCCCATTCATTCCTTTCCAAATGGAGCTCTAGATCTGTATTAAAAACCTCCGCTACAATCTGATCCTGAGCCACTTCTGACCTCCATAGCCACCACCCCAGCACAAGCAAGGGTCTCTCACTTGAGTTCTAAGGCTGGCCACTTTGTTTCCACTCGAGTTCCCTTCAAATCTCTCCTCTCTACAAGGAAGTGTCCTCTAAAACCAAATCAGATCCCTTCATTCTGTCAAAAAACTTCCAGTGGATTCTCGTAGAGAAGAGAACACAGGGTCCTTACTGTTGTAAGCCTGTGAGCTCTCGCGGAATCTGGCCTCTGCTTCCCTTGTTGACTGAGTGCCAACCATCCTCTGTTCACTTAGCACTTTCTAGCTACCACAAGCTCCTGATAGTTCACCAAACAAGCAGAACAGGTTGCTGCCTCAGGTCCTCCACACTTGGCATCCCCTGAGCATGGCTACTCAATCCCAACACTGGCTCAGTTCTAAGATCAATTTGTTCAATTGTCACTTCAGAAAAAAAGGCCGTGCCTGCTTCCCTTTCTTAAATAACACTTGACTAGTAACTCCACCCAACATGGCTAGTAACCCCGCCTACCATAGCTAGTAACTCTCCTGCCATAGGTAGTCACCCTGCCTACCATACCCACTAACCCTGCCTACAAGGGATAGTAACCCCGCCCACGATAGCTAGTAGCTCCGCCCACCAAAGCTAGTAACTCTGCCCACCATACCCACTAACCCTGCCCACAAGGGATAGTAACCCCGCCCACCATGCCTTATCTTTTTGTTTAGTAGTCATCACCAACACCATCCATCTGTTCATGGACATCTAAGCCCACTATCTTGGCTGCTGTGAACAGCACTGTGGTAACACAGGTTTACGTATTCCACATGATACAGTTAGTTAAGATTCTTTCAGCAATATACCCAGCAGCTGTACATATCTAGAAGTATTTTATGGTAGTTTTAATACAGGGCTTCTATTAGGTCTTGGACACTCTGAAACTCCACTAGTGGCTGTCTCTGGGCTGAAATCAGCAGCCATGACTGAGTTTGTGGTCCTCAGACCCCAAAGCATCTACCACCCAGGCCTGAACAGATCACACCTGCTGATACCCAGTCTTCTATCAGGTCCAGCAGATGGGCTGTCTAAGAGGCACCAAACATATTGAAGAAACAAATAGAGTTAGACACCTTTACTATAAAGACCTTTACGTCTTACTAAAGGAACCAAAGACCTGTTAGATACCAAGAGAAAGTGATTTAAAAGAACGGAGTGTGTTTCCTTTGTGGGATGTGAGGGAAGTCCTGGGCGGGACCGAGCAGGCATAGATGACATGTAAGTTTACAAGGGATTTCACTGCCTGGGTGGGACCGAGCAGGCATAGATGACATGTAAGTTTACACGGGACTTCACTGCCTGGGTGGGACCGAGCAGGCATAGATGACATGTAAGTTTACACGGGACTTCACTGCCTGGGCGGGACCGAGCAGGCATAGATGACATGTAAGTTTACACGGGACTTCACTGCCTGGGTAGCTTCAGTCCAAATGGACAAGTACATGCACACCAGAAGCTAGGTCTGCAGTAGCATGTGCTTTCCTCTCTTTTACTTCTTTCAATTACTGATGCCAATGTTTTGATTTGCCATCTCCTCTTGGGCCATGACCCAGAGCCCTACAAATATCAGTGTATTCTTTTGGACTAGGCTTTACACTTAACAGGGACAATCAGGAGACACATAAGAGGTGTCCCATGGATGTTGGCAAAAGTCCAGCAGGGCATACACCTGAAGGCTGGTACACATCATAAAATAAAAACACACCCTCACCTGTGCACCCCCCCCACCTCTATGCTCCCTTTTTAGAAACTATAATTCTGGGGAGGTAGGGGTGGAAATGAGAGCAAAATGGAGATGGTAAAAGTAAAGTCTAAACTTGGAAAGATGTCACAAACCCCACTGAGCACCCAGGGGCTTTCCTGGCCAAGCTATAACACACATTCTAGGACGAGGGTCCTCCAACAACCCCATGCAGCCTCCCCAGGGGTGTCAGGAGATCCTGTTTGAAAGTATTCTCTGGGGGCTGGTGAGATGGCTCAGTGGTTAAGAGCACCAACTACTTTTCCAAAGGTCCTGAGTTCAAATACCAGCAACCACATGGTTACCATCCGTAACAAAAATATGATGCCCTCTTCTGGAGTGTCTGAAGACAGCTACAGTGTACACACATATAATCAATCAATCAATCTTTTTTTTTTTTTAAAAAAAGAAAGTATTCTCTGTTTGCCTCAGGCTTTACCTCTAATACCACATCAAAGGCCCAAGCCTGTTCAGTTGCTAACCTGCACACAAACATCTCCATCCCACCCCCACACCCAAGCCCATTCAAAGAGAATTCAGAGCTTTTGAAGTTACTACTGGTGTTTCAGAGTCTTGTATTGAGTCTCTGTCTAACCGTAAGCAGCATTTAGAAACCCAGGACAAAAGGCGGGGGCCCAAATGTTTCCTTTGGCCTGTGAGTAGGTAGAAGATCTATATTCCCAGCTTGGATAGTTTCCAGATGAACAACTTTAAATATCCTCAAAGTCTGTCCTGCCTTCCTGTTTAGAGACATTCCTAGAGATCCAGGGAATCTAACATGGAACATGAGAGGGAGCGGCTGCCTGGAACTCAAGCCCAGGCTGGCAAGGGAAGGAACAGAAATTGCAAAGAGAAAATGTCACTGTTTACCCAACTTCAAAATGGCAACAAAAGCTTAGCTCCAGGCACTGCTAATCTTACCTCCCAGGTGTCTGTCTTCTCTCCATCCTCCACCCTGACCGTGGAAACGTGGAATAACCACTTCAAACCTCCTTCTCAGAAGCATCATGCGGGTATATCAGATACCACCCGAGGAAGGACAGAGGTGTCAACTCCACAGATTGTTTTGTCATTGTCCTTGCAGTGTGTGTAACTCTGCCTTCTTTTTGAAGAGGGTACAGAACTCTACAAATGGCAGAGCAAAGAGCCACTTGATGTTAGAGCCCCCACCTCCATCCCCTTTAGGTTGACACTGCCCTAAGAACCAAGTCAAGATTTCTCTGCCAAAAGAATCACTGTTCAAACCCCCTGTAATAAATAAGCCATTGGTGCCACTATTCTAAATGCATTCATAATTCCTGCTGTGGGGCTGTCCTTCACTTAAACAGCCAGGAAGGGGAAGAATGATCAAAAAGTCCGGCCACATCTCTCCAATCTTCTATTCTTGCCCGGTCAGCACATGGCAGGGCCCTCGTAGATAAGGAGAATGATTCAAGAAGCGCTCCCATGGCTGCTGTAGCCAGAACATCAATGCTTAGCTGTGCATCTACTATGTTCCAAGGCCAGATACTGCACTTCCTCAACCACGTGTCAGCCAGGCTGCAATATCTGATTGACTCCAGGCATACCCAAGGATCCTTAAAGGTACTCAAGGAAGACACCTCGGGATCACTGCAGAAAGCAGAGGACAAATGTCCATCTCACCAGCTGCCCTGGCTTGGAGGATTATCAGGCTCCAGGACCCTCAGAGAAGCAAACAGAGCATCTGCCAACATGACCCAGAATCCCCTGGGCTTTACCTCCTTCAATATATCCCCGAATAAAAATAAGCTAGTGGGCTGCCTGTGCCTTGCCGTCCGGCACCCAAGGTCACTGTGGAACATCACTGGGTCTTGGGATCTGTGTCTTATTTCTGAATAAAAAAAAAAATCCCAGTCAAACTCACGCAGGCTCTAAGTTTGGAGGAGCATACACAGGGCCTGCAGAAATCATAGCACTGAACAGAGATGCTTAGCACAGGCCTGGGACTTCATCTCCACGGGAACCAGAAAGGAACCAGAGCAAAGAGTGACCCTTAGGTCACGGAGCCCGCAAAGGAAGCGTCGTGGGCTTCTTTATCACTGACTATGGCTTATTAGTGCAATTTCTGAACAGTGAAGTCTGTGTAGCAGGAGGAGGTGCTATTTCTCAACTTTACAAGCTCATGCTATCTGTAAGTCAGGGAACAAGCTGTACAAAGATTTTAACACGGGAACAATTTTCTTCTGTTGAATAATGTGGGCCTTCAATGCTCTTAGCCACTTTTTGTTGGGGATGGAGACTAAGAAACATAATACAGATATAACTGTCCCAAAACCTAGCCCTGGTTCCTCAGGTTGCCCTTCTTGTTGGAGGTACCCGAGTTTACATATTTGTAAAAATGTGACAAGAAATCTGTGTTAGTTTTCTTCTTTGCAAATTTGTTATTTCTGTCTTCTTTTTTTTCTTATATTCTTCATTCCTCAATTTAGCCTCGCAGTTATTTATTAAGACAATATGAAATGTAGTCTCCTGGGCTGTATCTTGAGTGTTTATGCACAGTGGTCTCTTCTGAGGTTTAAGTATCTTATTCTCCTTTATGGACCTGCCTAAAGCATGGCAGCCAAGGTTGTTAAGGGTGTACGGTGCCCAACTCCTAAGTTACACTTTATCATGTAGATGAAGTCCAGGACGTACTGTAGCATTCAGAGCCCCGGAAGAAGCAGAATCAGGGTGAACTCAGGATCAGATAACTAAAGGCCCTGTATTGGCGTTCTTGCTTGTTCTCAGCTTGGGGCTATTTCATGCCTTTTTCTAATCTACGGGAGACTGCGTAATAGGAAGCCTGTGTGGGGAATTATATTTGTGGAGTCGCAGTGAGATTTCACATGGATACGCTGGTACTACATTCAAACTAAATGACCAACCCTAAATTTGAAACACGCCATCAAGGTAAGATTTATGTAGATAGCTCTGGCCCAAACACTATCTTCAAACCTTCAAAAATTAGCTGTAGAGGTTAAAATTCCTAAACACGGAAGATTCAGCCTTACTCTCTCCTTTCCTTCTTTGTTTTTACAATGGAATCTTATCAGAGGGCCCAGGGGGCAATAAAATGGGGGATATTTTTAATTCTCTTCCGTTTTCCAGCAGATCTTTAAAAGTCGCACAGAGCAGAGTGGATGAAAGGCTTTCCTGCTTGCTCTTGTTCCCCTGAATCCATGGAAAACCTCAGCTCCAGCAATTCCCAGGGACAGAATTTGTGTAAGCCTTCCAGTTATCTCTGAAGAACTTAGGTTTTGCAACAATACACCCCATTTGCATAGTCTCCGATCAACATCCCACAAATATTCCTCAGGGATTTCTATCTCAGCTTTACACACTCTTTGCACGGCACTGATGTCTGTGCAAAGGCAGGGGTGGGACTCGAACTCCTTAACTCACCCGGAGTATTTGGAATCATTTCTGTCAGTTTTGCCTTGGAAAAGTTATCTCACGTCCAAGGCTCCGTTTCCTCACATGTAAATGAGCACAAATAATAGAGAGGCAGGAATAGAGTTCTCCTGAAATGCTACCATACATTGCAGATTGGATAGCCTGTGTGTGATTCAGGAAATGGACGCTATTATGAGATATCAATCCTAACAACCACCCCCAACCCCAGTGCAGCAATCCACTGTTCCGCAGGCCCCACTCCCAGTGCAGCAGTCCACTGTTCCGCAGGCCCCACCCCCAGTGCAGCAGTCCACTGTTCCGCAGGCCGCACCCCCAGTGCAGCAGTCCACTGTTCCGCAGGCCCCACCCCCAGTGCAGCAGTCCACTGTTCNCAATCCACTGTTCCGCAGGCCCCACCCCCAGTGCAGCAGTCCACTGTTCCGCAGGCCCCACCCACCCTTTGCTCCTCACTGTTCCGCAGGCCCCACCCACCCTTTGCCCTTGGCTTTGTTGATCCATGATCAACCACAATCTGAATCTATGAATAGAGAATTCTAAAGACAAATGATTCCTAAGTTCTTCATAAGTTTATTATAGTATAATTGCTCTATTTTATCATCAATACGGTTAATCTCTCGCCATGCTTAATTTATGAACCCAGTTTTATCTTAGGTATGTGTCATTAGGACAAAACCAGGATATCCAGATTTTGAAGCTTTTAGGCAAATTTCTGAAGACACTCGTCATGAAAATGGTGGACTACATTGGTTGTGATTACTTCGATTATAGGCCGACAAAGTCCTAAAGCTACAAACAGAGTCCTGAGAACTCAGAATAACAGGCCACCCTTAAAGCAACAAAAGGGTTCTCAGACCAGCATTTCCCATGTCCTTTGTCTTTGTCCAACAGATCACTGTAGTGGGGAATCAGCCAGCCTATAACCATGACTGCCCAGATGCCAGGGGCACGCAGCCACTCAATGGAATAGACACCGAGACTCTGTCCTGGCTTTTATGATGCAGTGCTATAAAGCTAGATAATGAAAAAATAAACCAGAACCTCGAATTACTCCTTCCATGCCAATTTCCTATAAAATATTTAGAGGATTCAGGCTGGTTTTAGGGTGGGACTTGACCTGCCATGGAACTCTGTCGAACTCGCACCGCAATGGCCGGGTTCCCGCCATGCCATCTGTTCCTGACACTTGGTCTCATTAGTACGACTGCTTTTATTGATACACACAGCCATGCTCCTCATACCATCTTAGCTAGGCGTTATTTATTGTATCCATATAGACAACAATATTAACACAGTCAAGCACCAGGACGGGTACTTGAGGGCATCATTAAAATCAGCCAGTGTTCAGTTCAAGATTTAATGATGATTTAATAGTATTAAATGAGAAAAAAGGGCCCTTGGCCTTTCCATTCTCATTTAAAAACATATAAAAGAGCAGTAATTCAGGCAGTTACACTTCTCTCAAAGATTTTGCTCTAAATCACAGATGGCAAGGAGAGGCCACGGCTGGGTGCTGGCTCCCACCCCACTCACTCTGACCCAAGCCAGAAGTGCTTTGTTGGGTCATGATTAGCAAAATGCTTGCAAACTCAACCCTTACACCAGAGTCCGGTCAGCACCAGGCTGAAGGACAGAGGTAAAGGACAAGGGAAAGGTGGTGTGGGGTTCTCCAGAGGCTGCCCTGTGCAGACAGCCATCCTCCCTCACAGCGCACTGACACCAAGGTGCATCTGAACATGCAGTGGGAAGGAAGCATTCTGCCTGTCTGCAGAGAAAACCTTGTGGCTTTGCTCCTTGGCTCCAGGGGCTTCAAGGCAACATGCTTTGTGCACTCAGCTCCTGCTTGCTCTTGCTGTCCACAGATGGGCCACACATCTCTGTTACAGAAACAAATCATTTAGCAATTCTCTGGGATGTGCAACCTGCAGAGGAAGACTACACAGTTCTCTCTGGACACCATTAGGCTGGGTTTCAATGCTGGGTGGAGACTGTTTTGGGAGAAGAGAAATAATCTGGGAGTTCAGTGGGAGACAGGCAGCCTGTTTGCTTAGTTATGGACCAGCTCTGGTCCTGCCAGCCCTTGAATTCATTCCCTATCTCTAAGCTTCCTCCTGGACCCATCCCAGGTCTTTTGTAATTAGAAGACAGAGCAAGACTAGATTACATTTTTAAAATGTCCTTCCTTTAAAAGGCTTGCCATAACTTTTGTAAGAAGTTGTTGCCAATTAGGTGACAGGTCCTGTCTGCATTTCTACAGACTGTAAAAAGCAAGCAAATATCATCAGAACAAAATGGCTAGCCTCTCTCAGAACCAGAAACAGGCCAATCTGAAACTATCTCCTGGGTTAGCCTACATGTGTGCCACCCCATCTGGCATGAGGAGAAAGTGACAGTGAGCATGGGCAGGGTGTGTCAGGGGAAGCCGCTGGTCTCACTGTACGAGGAGGGACACTGCTTGCAGGACATGTCCCACTGCTAACAGAATCTTTCCCACACTTGCTCAAGGCCTGCTGGAAAAGGAAACAACCACGGCAGAGGCAAATTAGCCGAGAGCTACAAAATGATGCTCTCTGCATTTTAAAGCACATTACAGAATCTGTCAACTACTTCCAACAATGAAAGCGATGTAGAGCCAGCCAAAATTACACAGGCATGGACTCTGGTGATGATACCTAAATTAGACTGTGGATGGCGGCTCCTGCAAAAATAAATGCAAAGTGATTGCTCATCAGAAAACCCACACGCTCCCGTGCAGACCTCTCCCGCCTGTGATAAATTCTTCCATCAAAATGACTACTCAAGCATTTACCAACTGCCCTCGAAATACTGCAAGTTGATGTTTCTCATCTGAAAACTTGTACACAGCACAGATAAGGGAGGGGGTTTTACAGCAACACCAAGGTCTTGAATTCTCCGAAAAGCCTGTAAGGTAAAGGCAGGGCCCCAGGAAGTTTTAAGACCTGATGGACAACTATGTGGTAACTACTGTTACAACTGCAATCAATTTGCAACAATTTGCTAACAAGGCTACCTTACACTACCCAATCCACAGAGGAGTAGTGCTTTGGAGTTCTGAATGAAAGACACAGAACCTCTGCATGGATGAGATCTGAATTCCCTTTACCCAGTGAAGGGGTTCAAAGACACATCTGTGATGATTCTCCTATAGAGCACTGTTCGCTTTTGTAATTTTAGCAATGATATTAAGTAGCTACTGAATTTGACAAACTGAACTCTGGGAAACATTTTAGTAGACACAGCTAATTGGCATCTTAGTGGGTAAAGGTCAAAGGTCCAGCCACAATCTTACAGAGCCTGGAATTGTCCCTGTAGCAGGAAATTACCTAACTTAAAATGTTAATAGCGTCAAGGCTGAAGCCTTGAGAGATACACGAGCCAGCAGTTCTGTTTAGCTTAGATAAATGAAAACATACAACTATGCAAAGATTTGCACACAACAGCAGATTTACTTACAAAGCCTGAAAGTGAAACTCAGACTCTCCTTTGACAAACAAATAACGGAGAAGCCTGTTACTGGTAGACACATTCAGTGGGATCCTTCTGAACAATAAAAAGGATGGACCAAGATATGAGCAACACAGATGAACCTCAAAAACATGTCCACACACCAAGGTAGCAGGACACAGAGATTACATCTTGTTTGAACCTAGACAGCTAACATCTGGGATCTGCCTTCGAAACTCCTCTGTGATCCCGGAGTCTAAGACAGTGGACGTGCTGGATGAAGTTCGTCTTTCGGAGATTTCTTCTTTCCTGTTCTGAACCTTGCGTCTATACTTTCCATCTCACTTGTGTGAACTGAGTGTGACAGGCATGCAGTCAGAAAGCCCTGCATACACTCCAATTTCTCTGGTTTCTTTTTTGAGTTACACAGAATCATGGGACTGAACCTTCCAACACTGGGATTTTCCCAGTCATCTCTTTCCTTTTTGTTTCCAAATTAATTTCACTTTGACCAGAGAACATATTTTTCTGTTCTTCAGAACATTCTAATCTAGGGAGGTGTGTTGTGAACTCCAAACAGTCTACTTTACCACTTGTGCCATGTGTATTTAACAAAGGCCATTGGGTGCAGAGCTGCCCAATGGGATGTGCTAAGGTCACCTGATGCAGCCGCTAACCTGATGCTCCTGGGTGCAGGGCTCATCATGTCAACTCCTCTGCTGGAGATTTAAGGTCTTCTGTGATCCTACTATTTTTTTTCTGTCAGCGATGAGAAAAGAATACCGAAATCTCCAACTAAAACTGTCAAGTTGTTTCTCTTGCTATTTCTACAGTTTATACCATGTCATAAAAGGTTCTTTTATTTTATGAAAGGTTTATAAAGGTTGTTACATAATTCCAATGACTGGTTACACAATTCTTATTATTTTAAACTTTTCCTCCGAATTCCTGACAATATTTGTCTTGGATTCTATTATAAAGACAACACCTTCCATCCCTGTTTTCTTTAGATTAGTATGTGCATGAAGTTTTAAGTCTTTTGCTTTGGAAACCTTGATTTATTTCCAAAACATATAGGCAGCATGCTGGCTGCCTCTTAATTGTTATATCCACTTTAATAACCTTAAACTTTTAAGTAGTGCTTGGATGGCTTTTCTTTAAAGTAATTATAAAATGATAGAACGTAAGGTTACTTCTTTGATATTGGTTTCCATTTTTACTCCCCGTTCTCTGTCCTCTGTCTTCTTTTTTTAGGGTTCGCCTGACTGCTCTTTCCTATACATTTTCTAGATTTCTGGCTGGTCTGCTGTCCTGCTGATTTTTCCTGGATGTCCCTCTGGTGACTTCCCACATTCTGTGTGCCCTCAGTAGAAGCATGAGCCTGTGCGGACAGCTTTAGGACGCCGTGACTTCAGTTCTCTCCCCTCAGCCGTGACTTCCGACCTTCTTGCTCTAGGCTATCAGTTATTTAAAATAAAATTAAAACTAGGAAAAATAACATTCACCATTTCCGGGATGTTTATTTTACGTAGACACAGTTTCCATTCGCCCTGACTGCTGTATGCCAATTCTTATCTATTTAGTTCCATTTGTTTCAATGAATTTTCTTGTTATTTGTAGATGAACAAATTTGCATTTATTTTTGAAAGCTGTTTTTTGATGGGTATAGATGCCTAGGGTTTTCTCAAACATACAGCCCACTAAACCACTGTTTGTATTATTTCCAACAACAACAACAACAACAACAACAACAAACAAACCTGCTTTTCTCTCGATTTTCCTATCAGTGGTATTTTGCAATTTAAAAATGTTAACACGTATTAATTGCATTTTGGTCGTTTTGCTTTTGTTTTACTGAACTACCTTTTTTGAGTCTTCAAACCCCCCTCCCCTCCTAGCAAAATGGTACCGAGGAATATCAGTGCATTAGTGCACACATGGAGTAAATTTAGAATGCCAAATTAGGCATTTTCTTAGCTCTAAGATCTGCTTTGTAGATATTTAATGGCCTTCACTGCCCTGTTCATCTAACCTTTTATATGCAGGAGGCTACTCTAGCCCACAGTGAAGCTTTATTCCATCATTTTTTTTTTTTTAATTTCTGTTTATGTTCTCATGGGCCATTACTTTTTGTGATGGGTTATAGGCTTGGCTTTCTTGTCTGTAGCATTCGGGTTGCCCACTTACTAATACCGTGGCTGCTAGGCTGGTAAATCCCTTTTTTTCTTTAGGTAGTGATGAAGTTGGGAAAATTAGTTTACTTGTAGAGTAGGATGCTCCTTTTAACATTTGATGAATTTTTGTAGCATAAAAAGTAATGTTCTGATTATGTTATTGTCATACATAAGAATCCAGTTATTACTGATACCTTATACTTCAGTTTGTTAGGGTGGAACCAATCCCTTGACTCTGGGGTGTTTAGCTTCTTTACAAGTCTGCTGTAGGTTTTTAATGAGGTCTTTCCATTGCAGCCATTGAAAATTTCAATGTACCTCTGCTATATTTTAGTACTGGGAATTACTTACTTAGCTCATGGTTTCATGGTACTATTTTATTTCTAGGGCCTATGGAGTTTTACATTTTGCATGCAAAGATTAGCACTCAGACAGAGAGAAGGACCCCCACTCTCATCCCCACCACACACACACACACACACACACACACACATACACACACCCCATGTAGATTTTTGGGCTCTTCCTGTCAAGGCTGTAACTTTGTCTTCTGTTGTCCATCTCAGCTACCTAGGTCTTTCCAAACTCTGCTCTATTTCCTTTCAATCCAGACCGACTTCAAGGTCCTGTTTGGACCTGTCCCTGCATACCTCAGCCCAGAGTCATCTCAGGCGACTGTTGGGAGTCAGGCAGTTCATTTCCCTTCAGAAGATCATGAGTCTGAATGGACTGCTGTCTGATAACTAAACTCAGCAACTTCAAGGTTCTGCATCATTTCCTAGCTGTGGTGGGAGGGAAGGTCCTATGCCATTCATGACTTTTGTCAGAGGAATAGAGTGATTACTCAAAAGTTTCCAGCTGATGTCAAGCCCGGCTTCAAATCCATCTGAGCAGGGCATGTATTTTGGTATGGAGATCCTTTCTAAGGTGCTACAATGTTAAGAATGGAAGTCATCAAAAGGAACTCTCCCTCTCCTCATTCTCTCCCAGACTGTTGTTTCAGCACCTCTAGCAACACTATGTTACATGTTGCTTGCTTGTGGCCGTTTCTTTCTGTTATTCACCCCCCCATCCCCCCACCCCACCCTAGCCTTGCAGGTGTTGGGAATGTCACACTGTCCATGCCATGTTTTCCAGCTCAGGGGATTCTATTAGCTCATTGATTTGTTTACATTTACAAGCAACTGAAGGGGGGAGGGAGATACATGTTGAAAATGTAATCTACAATATTTGTGGAACTGATAACATAAGATAGAGGATACTCAGGAGATCTTCACTATTTGTGCTCCTGCTTAGTACTGAGTGTCAGTGCTAAGGAAGCCCACCTAACCATCCTTTTCTTTACAGTTTCAGCCCTAGCCAAAGTCTACTCAAAGAACCATAATTTTAACATGTTTGTAATGCTTTGTGATCCAAAAGTCCCCATAGCTGAAGACAACCATAAACTTCAGAAACAGTGACTAAAGACCCCTGAGCTGGAAATGACCTGAACAAGTCTCCCATGAGGACTAGCTATGATGGTACCACAGGGCAGCATGCAGGCTTCCAAGGGAAGGAGGCAGCCAGCAGTCTTCCTCAGCTATGGTGCCTGTGAACCATATACACTGCCAGCTTGGCAAGATACCCCTGAGGGTGCAGCAGTGGCATACATATGCTGATGGCAAGTAATTGCTCTTTAACACCCTCTCAGCAAGAGGAAGACCATGCCTGGTACTGGAAGTCTAGCTAAATACTCAGTGCTAGGGAAGTCATGGTTTTTGGAGGAGAATCCAGGATCACTAATTTACTAAACCTCTAACAGCATAACCTCTAACATCAACCTATAAGCATTTCTCCTTATACTCACGAATAAATTTAGCCTTCACGTCTCATCAAGGCAACTTCTCTTTGCAACAAAGACAGACTACTACAGAAAACCACAATCAATCAAAATGCAGAGTTGACTAAAATTTACCATATCACATCATAAATATGTTTTTCTATTAGAGCAATAGAATTTGATTCAAAATCTGCTATTTGGAATATATACATATATATATGTATGTATGTATGTATATATATATATATATGTATATATATATATATATATATATATATATATATATATATATATATATATATATCAAAGACTTCCAGGGCTCTGGACGGAAGGCAATCAATGGTATTGATTTCTGAGAAATGAAAGACAAATGGTTGTGCTGTGCTCCTGGCCTGGTTTCCTGCATGGAGGGAATGTGTAGGCTAAGGCACAAGGCGGTCAGGCCCTTGGAGGTCTGGGAAGAACAAGCTAACACAAATTTGCTAAACAGAGCACCAGAAAGAGAGTTCTGCAAGTGGAAACTGGGTGTCTGTCCAAGGGCTCCCCTAGATCCTGGACACATAGGTGTGTGAAATGCTAAGAAAAGCAGTGGAAAACTCAGAGACAGACACAGCAATGGGTGCTCACTCCAGCCAGAAGCAGTAATTGCTCTTGCCGAGGAGCTAGAAATGCTTTCTAATTAACGGAGCACTGGACGGGAACCCACAAGAGACACCACAGATGCACTTGTGTATTCATGTGGAGCGCACCAATATTCATAAGAGCCAAGGTATGGAATCAGCCTGCATGCCCATCAAGGATAGATGGTGACAAACATGGTCCACACAACAGAGTTTACGGACTACACAAAGAATGGAATTACATCACTGCTGGGTGGATGTAGCCACAGGTCACGATAAGCAAATTGAGTCAGGCCACAGGAGGATGAGTATCACATTTCCTCTCATTTGTGGACCACAGAGTTCTTTAGAGATTTTATATATATATATATATATATATATATATATATATATATATATATATATATATATATATATATAAAATAGTGTGTGTGTGCATGTATGCATGTGTGTGTGCATGTGTGATGAAAGCAAAAGGAGACTGTGGGTAAGAAAGAGATGAGCTGGAGTAAAAAAGAGGTGGGTGGATCTAAAGAGAAAGAATTGGGAGAGGCTAGTGTGGTCACAGTTTATGATACACTGAGTTTTATTGCCATGAAACTCAAGGCTATTTGTAAGCAATATATAATAAGGAGAAAAAACCCACAGCAAACCGAAAGAAAGAACTAACCTTAGATTATTAAATCACACTCCTTTTCACCCAACAAACTGTGGAATCAACACTTGGAAGGACACACCATTTCCATGTAACTTATAATTGCTTCTCAGAACACAGTTTAATGTTTGTGAATTAAGAACAGGTGGAATTAGGCTGATCATCCAAACCAAGGTCATCAGACATGTAAAAAAGGGAGCCACAAGGACAACCCAACCAAGAGCTGATGCAGAGGTCTGAGTTATCAGATGTGGATGCTCAGTGGCCTCTGTGAGTGCAAGCTATACATCGACATAAGCTAAGCAGATACACATAAGACTGAATATATAAAAAGACCCTTATCCAACATAAAATACCAAGTGAAAACGTACATTGAAATGAATTTAGTGGGACATATAAATAGAAACTAAGCAATATGAAACAGAAAAAAAATTAGTTTTAAAAAGTAACAATAGGGGCTGGTGAGATGGCTCAGCGGGTAAGAGCACCCGACTGCTCTTCCGAAGGTGATAAGTTCAAATCCCAGCAACCACATGGTGGCTCACAACCATCCGTATCGAGATCTGGCTCCCTCTTCTGGAGTGTCTGAAGACAGCTACAGTGTACTTACATATAATCAATAAAATAAATCTTTAAAAAAAAAAGTAACAATAAACTGTCGAACAAATTAGTGTATGCCCGAGGGATGTGAAACTGGACTCCATAAAGAATGGCAGGAGGTAGAAATATATATGTTAAGAAGCAATGGAAGAAAACCCCGATTCTGATGAAAATTATAGACCCACAGGTACATTAAACTCAAGCGTTCTAAGCATTTGAGATGTGAAGAAAGCTACCCAAGGACCTAGTAAAGTTACTCAAAGCCAGCGACAGAGACAAAACATAGAAGCAGCCAGAGAAAACATCACATTTAAAAACACCAAGTGTTTGCAAAGACACGGAGAAGTGGATTTTCTTATCCTGCAGGTGGAAATGTTATAAGGCTTTGCATAACAGCTTGGTCAAGTTTTAAAAAGTATTATACTTAATTCTACCATTTCAGTCCTGGGGAATCTACCCCAGAGAAAAGAGACTTCATGTGTCCTGTAAAAATATAAACACACACAAGTGTGTGTGTGTGTGTGTGTGTGTGTGTGTATACATACATATCTATATCTATATCTATCTATCTATCTATCTATCTATATACATACATATCTATATCTCACATCACACATACATACATATACACACACATATATACACACAGGAGCATACATATACATATACATGACACCATACAGTGGAATAATGTTTAATGATAAAAAGTAATGACTATTGTCCTTTTCTGTTCCGCCTGAGTGGCTTCACGTGGCAATAATGGACGCCAGGCCTCCCATTTTTATTGTACAAATATCTCCTACTGCAAAGATGGTCAATGCACCTAAAGCCTCAAAGGTTTCCCCAAAGAAGTGTGGCAAGCATCAGACTGACAAAGTGACCCAGTCCACAGAAGGAGCGCGCTGCTGTGTTCAGAAACAGTGGCAAGCATCAGACTCACAAAGTGACCCAGTCCACAGAAGGAGCGCGCTGCTGTGTTCAGAAACAGTGGCTAAGGAGGACAGGCACAGCCCATCTTCTGAGACAAGGCCAAGGCTACTGTGCTTGTGTTCCTGTTTGACTATGGTGAGGCTGACTGCAGCTCTCAGAGGATTCTGGCCATCAGGAGATGGGTTTGTAATTGGGAGGAGGCAAGAAGAGAAAGAGCTGTGTAATTTACTTCTAAAACTTTTGTGCTTTTGTCTGGAAGGAAAATACTTTAGTAGTAGAAAAATTACCTGTTGGGAAATAGAACTGTTAGTTATACAAAAAGCAATGACTATTGATACATGTAACACTTTGGGTAAGCAGCATAGTAGCTCTTTGGCATGAAAGAAACCAAACCAGAGAGGGGGTGTGCCCCGTGTGTGTCCATCCACATGAAACGCTAAGAGGCCAGTAGCAGAGGCAGCAAGCAGATGTGTGGCTTTGTACAGAGGGCTTGCAGGAGACTCACAAGGGGATGGGGAGGGGGCTGAAAGTGATGGACGTGTCCTTTGAGTTCACTGTGGTCAATATCCCCAGGAAATGCCACAAAAAATGTTGTGTCTGTCTAAATATGTGCAGTTCATTAAATGTCAGTTCTACTTCAATAAAGAAAAACAATAGCGTCTACTTCAGCATGATTCTCTGTAACATAGATTTCATGCATGCAATATGTCATGAAAACCTCCCAGCAACTCATGCTTGTCAAAATCAGCCACGTAACTTTGACTGTACATGGGTCTCAGTGCTTGGTTCTCTAAGATAGCACATGATTCTCAGTGCTTGGGGCCTCTATGGTTGTACCTGGGTCTCTGTGACTGTACATGGGTCTCAGTACTCAGGTCTCAATGACTGTACATGGGTCTCAGTGCTCGGGTCTCTATGGTGGCACATGGATCTCAGTGCTCAGGTCTCTATGATGGCACATGTGTCTCAGTGCTCAGGTCTCTATGATGGCACATGTGTCTCAGTGCTCAGGTCTCTATGATGGCACATGTGTCTCAGTGCTCCAGTCTCTATGATGGCACATGTGTCTCAGTACTCGGGTCTCTATGGTGGCACATGGGTCTCAGTACTCGGGTCTCTATGGTGGCACATGTGTCTCAGTGCTCGGGTCTCTATGGTGGCACATGTGTCTCAGTGCTCCAGTCTCTATGATGGCACATGGGTCTCAGTACTCGGGTCTCTATGGTGGCACATGGGTCTCAATCTCATCCAAGTCACTAATTAGTGCAGTTTCTTCATTCCCTCTAAGACAATTCCTTTGCAACTCTTCCCACAGCCGTCTTTTGCAGAACCATTTCCTTTGTTAAATACATGCTTATGCAGGTTTTCACATGTGTATTATATACCAATTATCATATAATTACATAATTACTGTAATCGGATTTAACGGCATAATTAGAATGTGTAATTATATAATTAAAACATGTAATTACCAAGTTTAAAAAGTTATGGAAATTATTTTTAAATGAATAATTCATGTACAAATAGGCAACTTTTAAAATTTGATACCCAGGCCTTGGAAAAATATTTTTTAACTGGAAACACAATTAAAAATCCAGTGAAGAGGCAGGAGAGTTGGCTCTGCAGTTAAGAGCACTTACAGCTCTAGCAGAGGACCCAGGTTTGGTTACCAGCACCCACATCAAACACTGATAATTCCAGTTCCAGGAATTACCAGTCCTCTGGCCTTCTACATGCGTGAAGTATATATGAAGTCACATAGGCATGCACATACAAACATATGGAATATATACATACATATTTTTTAATCTAGGAAATTTAATGTTATAAAATGTATTGAAAATCTTTTTTAAAAACCTGCTCTATTTTTAAAACAGGCACAGGAAATCATCTTCATTAAGTGTCCATGAGGTGTATTCCCATGTACAGCAATAGCTTTCTTAATGTCACACAATAAGTGGCAGTGACTTACATGTGCCATTGCCCAGATGGAGCCCAGGAAATGATGCATCCACCTCTGCCCCTCAGAATCCACGCTTGTTCTCTAGGCATAATGTTAGGTTTAAAAAAGTAAGTGCTTTGGTGCTAACACTCAGCAGGCAGAGGCAGGCAGATTTCTGAGTTTGAGGCCAGCCTGGTCTACAAAGTGAGTTCCAGGACAGCCAGGGCTACACAGAGAAACCCTGTCTCAAAAAAAAAAAAAAAAAAAAAAAGAGAAAAGAAAAGAAAAAAAAAAGTGCTCACTACCCTTCATTTTCTTTTCTTTTCTTTTCTTTCTTTTTCTTTTTTTTTTTTTTTTTTGGTTTTTCAAGACAGGGTTTCTCTGTGTAGCCCTGGCTGTCCTGGAACTCACTCTGTAGACCAGGCTGGCCTCGAACTCAGAAATCCGCCTGCCTCTGCCTCCCCAATGCTTACCCTTCATTTTCATAGTAAAAAATAGCCCGTCTTTAGTCATCTACATTTACAGAGTGAAACTATGTCTAAGCAGAAGTAACAATGTTACGGTAGTACTTCCAGGTGCTGACAGCTGCCCTCCTTGTGGGACTACTGAAGTTGGTGTCTGCTGAGGAAGGGATGCTGTTTCCTTCGGTCCTGTAGCTACCGGTAAGCTGACTATACCCCAGAAGACAGTCTCCCACCTATGTGGGACAAGTGACACTAATAAGCTCAGTGAGTCACAGGAATAGAGGAGACATGAAAATCGGAGAGGAGGTGAGAAACTGCTATTTTAGGTAGTTAGCCTAAAACGGCCCTTTACTTCCAGAACCTTCACTGTTGTAGCATTAGCCAGTCATGTCAGCCGAGTTCCCACCAACCGGATAAGACTCTGTAGTCAGCAGGAAACACAGAGCTGTTTACTGAGGGTGATAACTGGCCTGTTTGGGTTCTGGTGCACCATTAGATCTCACTCTGTGGGATCCTTTCGCTTGGTTCTTGGTTTGCTTTGCCCAACACCAGCACCATCCTTTTTCAACACGGATGAAGAAGGGAAGAAGAAATGAGCTCAGAACAAGAGAGGGAACTAAGGGCAAAACATTCACATATAGAAATTCATTATATGCACGAGAGAAACAGTCAAAGGAAATGAAGACCGAACAAGGTGTATGCTGTTTACCAGATTTCAGAGCAATAAACAGAACACAGAGGGTCTGGGTGGCAGTGGCTTGTGAGAACTTCTCTGAAAATACAATAACAAGTCATTATAATTTGGTGCCTGAGGAAATGATCCTCATCATCTAAACCGGTAATCAATTATTGATTTTCCTGACCACAATCAACATAGCAGTTGATTACTGTCTGGATGAAAATCTCTTCTCTTCAGGCCCACCAGGAACACTTCGCACATACTTAATAGTAAAGTGCTTATCCCATTATCTCATAATTATGCATATGACTGCTTCTGCAGAAGGAGATTGCAGAAGAGTAAATGTTTTCTCACCTGGGCTGAATGTCGCAGGTGCACTCTCTCTCTCTCTCTCTCTCTCTCTCTCTCTCTCTCTCACACACACACACACACACACACACACACACACATGCATGTGTACACAAAGGCATGAACAGACATATGAACGTGCGTGCTCGTGCACACACATAGGGAGTGGGAGACAAAACAGTGAGAGATAGAGACAGGCAGAACTCATGGATCTTTTAACACTCAGCAGTTTAACCTGAAGCATTCCTTAAGATCAGTCTTAACCTTTTATTTCTAGACAAAATGCGAAACACTTAAAATCAGACGAAAAGGCCTCGCAGGACAGGTGAATGCTTTTAGTAAGCCAAAGAGGAGACCTTAGCATCATGCACTGCAGTGAGCATGGTGAATACAGCTGATAGTAACAGATCCCAGCAGTTCAGGGCAGCACCGCTTCAGCTGACTGCTTTGATGAAGTCACCATTGGTAGGTTAACGTTCAAGTCATTAATTAATTAATCCCATCAATGTGTACTGAGCTCCTGTATATTTATGTCAGGCAGGATGCTAGGCATAGATGAGACAACTCAGGGCAGACAAGAACCCTGTACATTGTGGACTGTCTCAAGCCACCGGGAGTTAGGGGGATGATGGCTTCCTCAGAAATCCCAGGCATTGCCTCAGGGATCTGGCTTCTGATCTGTCCTGGGAACTTTACCGTCTGGACGTGATGGGGGGAGTCCCTGCTGAAGCTCCTCTGATTGCACACTTGCTTCTACTCACCCTGCCTGAGTCTGACATGAAGTCACAGAACTCTTCATTTTAAAGGAGCACAGTATGGCATTCTGATACCTGTAGTGTAAAATGATTAATACAGGAAAGCCAGCAATTCTATAGTTGCAAATACCATTGCTTTGTGCTGGAAACACTTGCAATCCTTTCTCTTAGATATGGTCAACCATGGTCACTGCAGAACACTACAGAACACTAGGATTCACTCTTCTACTTATGTGTGTTCAAGCATCTGTGATTACACTGTTTTCTTTCTGCTTTCCCATGATTCCTCTGCTTTCCCTCTGCCTGTCCCATGATTCCCTCTGATTTTTCCCTGCCTGTCCCAATCTCTGCTGACCTCTGTTCTACTTTCTAGTTCAGGGAGAAGTATTCTTTATTTTTGCTTCTGTTTGTATAGATGGGGGTTTCTCGGTGTAGCCTTGGCCCCTGGAACTCTGTCAACCAGGCTGGCCTCAAACTCAGAGATCTACCTGCCTCTACCTCTACCTCCTGAAATTAAAGGCTTTGCTACCACTGCGCAGCTGAGATAAACTTTCTTAAAAGATTCCACATCAGAGTGAGATTGTGCAGTGCTTGTTTTCTGTGCTGGGCTTTCTTCAGTGAAAATGATGTCACCCAGATACACAAGAGAGAGAGAGAGAGAGAGAGACAGACAGACAGACAGACAGACAGAGAGGAGAGGTGTCTCCCACATATTGATTTAATTTCTATTGTATACAGTGGCAATCATGGCGCTGCCACATCCAAGAGAAGTCCTAATTTTAGTTTTCTGGGGACTCTATACACTGCTTTTCACAATGGTGGTACTAATTTACATTTTCAACAAATGCATGTGTCCCCCCTTTCTGCGTGCTCGTTAACATTTATTGTTTCCTTTTTGATAACTTAGGCAAACACCCTCCCTAATGCAGCCTTGTTGGGAAATAAGTGGGTAGGGGGCAGCAGCACACCATCTGGCAGACAGAAAGCACTTTATGTTAAGTGCTAAATCTTCACAGGAATGCCACTTATAATATATGACATAGTAACACTGAGTATCTTTCCCCCTAATCTTCATCATTTCTGAAAAGAAACATAATACAATTTATTGTGGAGCTGAAAATGAGCCTCTAGACATCTGAATGATGGAGGGGTCATCTGAGGCTTCAGGAGGACAACAGAGGGAATGCTTAACTTCAAGTGTTCCCCACTCTGGGGTATCAGTGGTACAACCTACGGTATTCTTTGCATCCACCAACCAATACTGATAAATTCTACCATTTGCATGTAAGTGTACTAATGTTCTTGGTGAATGAACATTAGTTCTTGGTTAAAATCTAGTTCATTTGAATGCTACCTGTCCCCTTAGATATGAGCTAACAGGAGCTAGGGATGGGTATATGGGCTGCTATCTGATCTGTTGGTTCTGGATGTGTGCTTATGTGTGGGGAAGTCCACACATGTTCCTGTGTGTGCATGTACATACTGGCCAGGGGACAACCTCAGGTGTCACTCTATGGGTGCCCTCCACTTATTTTTGGAAACAGGGTCTCACACTGGCCTGGAACTCCATGAGTACACTAGACTGGCTAGCCAGTAAAACCTGGGGGGCCCCCCTGTTTCCACCTCCCCTGAACTGGAATTATAAATCACACTGTTATGTTCAGCTTTTCAACATGGGTTCTAGAAATTACATTCAGGCCCTCATGATTGCATGGCACACACTTTGGTGATTCAGGCCCCATTGGTTCTTGGTATGTCTGATAAAATCCCAGCAGCTCTTTGGTTAGGACTGAACTAGCCATGGTTCTATGATCTCTACTGCTACAACATACTTAGTGTGCATGCCTTTTCTGAGATAGAGAACACTTATGTCCCTAAACAGACAATTGGCTTTTCTGATAGTCAACTTCGGAAGGTATCATATTAGGTTTCAGAGCCCAAACTATAAATTCTTTTCCTCTCCTGGTTCTTTCCTTCAAAAACCAATGGAGCTTTCTACAGACTGTGAGTCAACGTTAGGGGCTGTCTTAATGCTGGTGAAGCGACAAGCTCTCACCCACCTCCATTCTGCTCCATGAATAATGTCCTTAGTCATGTAGGCCCCTTTATCAGAGGACAAGGCACAGGCCCTATTTTTCTCACAAGCTGGTCACATCCTCCTGTGAGAAAGATAGGTCACCTCACTCCTCTGTAACTATGGAGCCTGTGTCCTGCAGATCTGCCGGCTCAGTGTTGTGGAATGCTGCCCTTGCATGGTCCTGGGTGCTCCTTTCTCGAGAAGGAAGTCCAAGCGAATCACAAGGTGCTTGGTCTCACTGGTGTCGTGTGTATCAGTGTCAATGCAACTGTAGGGTGGGAACCCTTCCCTTAATGAGATGGAGGCTTACATTTCCACTCCCAGCTAACCATCACCTCTGCGTTAAGGCCTAGACACAGCATGTACCAGGGAGAAGCAAGCAGGCAGACTGGAGAAGCACTTCAGAACAAAGGAACAGACATCCTTGGAGCGTCAAGATCACCAGTGACAGGAAAAGGATTCCAGAAAGCAGGTCAGACTTAACTGATCCACCAGCAGGCTCAGTCTAGGGCTTGTATTGTACTTTAATATTTGTTTGTTTTGATATCACATGACAGGTACCGGAACTCTACTGTAGCATAAGAAAACAAAGGGAGATGAACAAGCAGCCAATAAGGACTCGGGCGTGTGATCCAGTTACAAAAGCAAGCCGCCACCCACCCAGCTAATGGCAGAGCCTCAATCAATACATCCAGGAAAGACCACAGAATCAATGACAAGGCTAATTTAGCAGAATTAAGAAATGGCGTTAGAAAAAAATTAAGGAAGTCCACATAACTGCAATAACTATATCCTTTTAATGTTGCTTAGCAACGATATATAAAAATGAGATATAATGTCGGGAACTTAGTTTCCCAGACAGAAACAGTGCCTGCCTCAGCAGGTCTGTAACTCACTTTTCTCCAACTACAACTCCATGGGGGCTGTGGGTGGCGCTACTTCTGTAATACTCTCTCTTACATAGTCATGTGTTTGTGTATTAAAATGCTGGATTTGCATTTTATGAGTGCCTGGTGATAATGCAGCCACAGAATGAAAGGGGTCTTATTCCATTTGCTTCTGTAGATCACAGGTCCACTCCACAGGCAGGAAAAGCCAACAGGTAAGAAAGGATATAAATCTAAACTCCGAGAGACAAAGGGGAAAGAAGGAAGGCTTTTGCCTGTGTGTGTATTGAAGGTGCATAGGAAATAGTGTTTCTCGAAGTATTTTGTTGGTTTGGTTTTGTTTTAACATAAAAAAGATGTTTCTAGAAAGAAGATAACATTGAGGCTCCAAGGCACATCCCGGGACTTGGGAGGGAAGGTATGTTGGTAAGGAGGGAAAGAAACAGGGGAGGGTATTGGGGGAGATGCAGAGTGACAGGGGTGGGGGTTGTTAAAGTGTCCTGTTCTCAGTGACCTTAGGCAAGGTAGAAAAAGAAAGGCTTCTGTTTCTAAGCAGCCTGAACCTCCAGGAAGTAGGAAGGGTTACAGGTGAAAGGGGTATCACAGGCATGGTTCATGTCATCTTTCTCCATCTTCAATCTCTTTCAATAGAACCAGAATAAAGTCAAGGACATCACATAATCTATCCACAGACACTCAGCTAGCAAGCCATAAAGCTGAAACTCAAAAGCCAGTCTGTCTTCAAAGAAACTGCACACAGGAGGCACAGGTGGCTACTCAAGATTGTTGCTGTTGTGTGTGGGAGTGTTCTGGAGTTGCCTTCATTTAAGGTCCAAGGAGCACAAGTGTGTGTGTGTGCATGTATATGAGTGTGTGTGTGTATTGTTTCCTCTAAATGTGTAAGCAAATCAAACCCAAATCCTTGCCCAGTAAGCCCTGCTATATCTGTGTGCATACTGGCCTTGCATGCCCCTGTGGCTTTTGTGAGCTACCTATTCACTGTTATGTGTAGTCATTAACTCCTTTAATATTGGGCTGTATATTCTATTTTAAGCCAGTTTCCTGCCAAATACAGCACTTTCTGGAGGAGTTCTCCGGTAACTTCTGATGGACAATGTATGGGTAGGATAAAGGCCACTTCATTTTATAAAAACCCTAGGGAATTAGTCTGCTGCGTCCTCAGTACCACATGGATACTAGCATCTATAGTGGGGTACTGCATCCTCAGTACCACATGGATACTAGCATCTATAGTGGGGAATAGTGAGGTGCTCAGTAAGCATGCTCAGTACCACATGGATACTAGCATCTATAGTGGGGAATAGTGAGGTGCTCAGTAAGCATGCTCAGTACCACATGGATACTAGCATCTATAGTGGGGTATACTGAGTGCTCAGTAAGCATGCCCAGATCAGCCTTATACACTCACAATCCAGGACCTTCCTAATGCACTAATGGATTGGTGGGTTGTAGTTAAGGCTCTCAGTGATTTTAATCAATACTGGCAAGTGTAAGCCAACCTCACAGTTGCTGAATAAGCCAGGCCTCCTACCACTGGGCGGTCTGAGTGGAAGGTTCAGTGTGAAGAGCAGGTGAGGGGAGCCAAAGGTAACTCAAAGGCAGCTGAGCATCCTCCTGGTTGCTATGCAATGCCAGAAAGTCCTGCTTATGCCCCCTCCAGGACTTCTAACCTCACCACACCTGTTCCCTCACCTCGGAAATCATTTCAACACTTAAGCTGTCTGGCAGTCGCCGAGTATTTGTGGAATACCACAGGGCACAGAGCAATAAAGTTATTGCTTACTGAAGTCAGGAACTAAAGTGACGGCAAAGTGCAGGATTAGTCAGAACGCCTGGGCAGACAGGCCCATGTAGAGGCATTAGGCTGCTAATCCTTCAGCTGACTGGGGGGGAGTCTTGGCTTTGGTTATTTCTAACACGGCACCGACAGACTGTGTCCTTGCACTAGTCGAGCTGGGTTGATGCAGCTTCCTATCTCTGCAGGACTAAATCGCCTCTGACCTAGTGGGTTAAGGCGACACACGCTTATGACCTTAGAGGTGAATGCCAGGGTAGCCGGGCCACTTTCTGTCCTGGAAGCTCTGGGAGAATTTACCCCTTGACCCTTGAGCTCCTAGAGGACATGTGCATCACTGACCTTTATCTTCCTCGCCTGCCACCTCTCTGTTTCTCTTTATCTTCATCTCAGTTCACTTTTGAGGGTCTTTGTGGCTAAGCTGCCTTTAGAAGATACCCCAGGGGCCATCTCTAATTCAAGGCAAGCTGATCAGCAACCTTAGTTAAAGTACAGCTCATAGCCAACATGTCTTCTGGAGGCTGGGATTTGGAGGGCATCCTTCTGCCTCAATTTATCTACAGAGATGAGTGAAGCGCCATGTATTCTATGGTGTGAACCAGAGACTCTGACAAGACAGTCTGTTCCTTCCAGAACCCCGGGTTCTAAAAGGATGGTGATAAACATGTTAAAATAATGGTTGCAACAAAAAATAAGCCTTACATCTTATATGATTTATAGTTTACAAGGCACTTTGACATCCATCTTTCTTGTGAGAACCTCAGACCTCTATTGCAAGACAGGCAAAGAAGGTTTGATTAGCTCTGACTTATGATGAGAAGACTGGGATGCAGAGGGATTTTTCTTAAGGCCATAAAACCAGCAGGTTCCAACCCAGGGATGCAGATATCAGATCTAACACTCTTCTTACTCCTAGTCTGCAAAGACCTCATGGCAAGTGTCCCAACTGCTACACTGCCAAAAGAAGAGATCCTGTTTTCCTTCTGTTGTACATGGGGGTGGGAGGGGACCAGATGTGAGCTTGCCCAGAAACGTAACATAAACATAATTCATGCTCGTTCCAGAGGAGAGGTTCCAGGCACCAGGCTCTCCACAGTCCACGCCAGACAGTGACAAGATGGGGAGGGTTGCTTCTGCAGACAGAGTCACTGTGCAGCCGAGAAGACCAGAAGATGTGGTAAAGAGACATCCTGGCTGTAGCTCTCCAGAGTCTTTGCCATCCTAAAGGAGGGGTGCTAGGTGATGGCCTGGCCTTCTGTGAACAATGGTAGGTAGGCATGCACATAGAAATGCTGGAAGTCTCACTTTCTTATAACACATCACTTACGATCACCATACTGTCATCCTCCCATGAAGCATCATCATTTATATGGAGACTCCATGAGCAGAAATGTCTTTGTTCTTCTACCTTTGATCTCCCAGGGTTTCCTTCTAGACAGTAGGAGGAGGCCAACCCCAAGGGAAGCCATGCCACAGTGATTACTGAAATGGGACCAATCCCAGTGACCAGGTAAGAGGCGCAGGGCAGATGGCAGAGGTATCAGTTGCTACGTATTTTTTTTACTCTACTCTGTTTTTCTCTTTTTCTTTCCAGAAGCGGGCAACTTAAGAGGTCACCTGCATGGCCTCTCTGTGGCAGAGATCATGCGACATTGCTGTTTTCCTTCCCACAACCCCTGAAAGTGAGACACCTGTAGAAGCTGAAGAGTATGGAGCACCTGCTGGCCCTTCCTGATAAAGCCACACGGGACTCAGCCTGGAGCAGCCTCTGGCTACAGCATCCTTTCAATGTAAGACCTGCTAAGCCCCAGGATCCCCAGACGCTCAGTGTACACATCCTTCATGACTCTCACTGGCAAAAGATATGGAAAGAGACAGTCACTGATGGATGGAAAGGAACTGTGTAAGTGTAAACACGTAACGGGAAGTCGTGCGCCTCTCTTAATTGCCCGACACAATCCCACTACGTGCATAAACTGCAGTTCCCATTAACAGCACCATGAATAATAATCAGTTTACTTTCTGACTCGTATCTAAATATACCTTCTATATGATTTCATCTTTTATGCAGCTGTTTAGAAGCAGAACATCTAATTACAGTTCCTATTAGTCAACATTAATTTTTTTCTCCCTTTTGCCACGAAGCATATGTAATGACTGATTTTCTAAAAACAGAATTTTTTTAGCATATGGAACAAATTGTGTTATTATTAATGCATTCCCAGATGACTCTGCATTTCAATTCCCTTAATTATTTAGTCATTGCTGATTATGTCTTTTTAACATTCATTATCCCATCTCTCGCAACACAGGCAGTTTATTCATTAAGTGTCAAAATGGAAAGCTTGACCTCCAGGAAGGAAAAAAAAAAGATAATCAGGAAAACTGACATATTTTTAAAAGTCTGAGTGTCCCCTCTTGAACGTTCTCAAGCTGCATGATGGCATGTTCCATGCCAGCGGGCACCCGTAGGTACCAATGCCAGTGCTGGAGGCAGAGGCTGGGTGGGGAGGGGGGGCTCTGGCTCGGGTGGGAGCAAAAAGGGAGGTGTGCAGCTACCCACAGGAGACATCACAAAAGATTAGGCCGTGACCTCAGCTAAGCCGCCACCTTGTTCTCACTTTAGAGAAAATTACAATTTGTGTAGCCGATTGTTAGGCCTGTTTTATTCAAAAGCTAACACAATGTTTCAAAAATAGTTAAGCAGCCCGGGAGAAGCCCAGGACAAGAAACATTTTCTTAAATTAAAAGAGAACGAGCTCTTAATGAGGCTTCATCGTGTCCGCTGGCTGATCCCACTGACTCTCTAAAACCCGATGTTGACCCTGACTATTTAATAAAGGCTTGGGTACTGTGAGCTCCATGCAGACGCTGGCTCATTATCTCAGCGAGGTCTGCGTACCCCATCTGAAACCAAATTCACCACACGGATAAAATACCAACGGGGAAGAACTGGGAGGATGAAGATGGCTGAGAATGTGAAGAAGCTCAAGGAGAAGAGGCACGCCGGTTTCTATGTGGAAGGAGAGCCTGGACTCCATCAAAGACGTTCATTTGGGAAAGAGGAAAGTATAGCAAGACATCTCCAGCTTCCCCAACTCAATAACGCTGCTACATGGCAGCCTGCCCTCACGTGGAGCAAGTGGTGAACCTTTTATAAGGCATCCTTGCCTTCTGAATCCAGAAGATGGTGCCAGAAATCAGTGTTACTGTGCATGATGTTAGATACAATAGACAATAAGTGCCAAATGACCAAAGGTGGGTAGTGAGCCTAGGCTAGGTGGGTAAGGCTGGCAGTACCGTGTGAGTGTGAGTGTGTGTGTGTGTGTGTGTGTGTGTGTGTGTGTCTTAGGAGAAAGTTGCCAGAGTGCTGCAGTACTTTCTCTTTGCCATTTGCAAAGGGAAAAGAGATATATATTTTTAATTGTTGTTTTCTATTTCCCAGTTTTTCATTTGGCACTGCCTTACGGTTCCCATCTGTGGTGCAATAACCTATGTTACACTGCATGCTGTAAGAACAGCACATTAAGGTGTCAAATGAATACCTTCTTTTAAAGTTCTATTATATGTGCTGTAGTAGATTCTGGTGGGGACCACTGCTTTGCCTCTTCCAAAAAAAATTTTTTTTTTCTTTTTGGATGCATCTGCATACCCACTCTCCCAAACAACCAACCTGGCAGTGTCATTAGATACTGATGTAAACATATTCCATGCGGTGCAGTGAAACGCTCTTCCAGTGGCCTTGGCTTTGTTCTTTATTTGGAGGTCTGTGTTCATGTATCCAGGAAGTAAGGTACATGTGAGTTCCCCTGGGACTTGCACTCTGTCTCCCCCCTTTACAAACCTCTTCTACTTTATACCCTACTATGTTTCTTGACTTTGTGTTCAAGAACGGAGTCAGGGAAGGAAAATAGTGTCTATGCTCTGATTGCTACTCGGGCTTCCACTGGGGTCCTGAGAGGTCATCTATCCCTCTTAAGCCTTCTGGCCCATTGCCCATTGCCCAAATCCCTACCCTTTCGCAAGGACCAGCACTTAGCTTCCTCCTGTCCTCCCCTGGTCAGCGAGGCTTCCAGCAGGGTCCCTCAGGATGCATTTCCGGCATGCCTGCTTTTGTGCCCTGGGGCTGAGAGAAGGTGAGTCTGTGTTTTGGCAGAGGCTGTAGCTGCTGTAGCTGTTGCTCACGCCCCCACTCCCACCCTACCCCCCCCTCTGTAGAGGGATGCAGTTCTGCAGGCTGACTTTCTGTGTCCTTCCTGCAAGCTGAGACTCTGATCAGGAAGAGAAGCAGGGTACATGGGTCTGGATGGATGTTCACAGGTGAGGTGTCTCATGATTCTCCCAGGTGTCCCCTACAGGTGCCAGGTAGAGACAAAACCTGCCAGAGAGGGCAAACCTACTAGCATGAACTGCTCACAGCTGTGAGCCTACCTTCAACCTTTAGCAAGTATTTTAGTTTCTAGGTGGGCTTCCCATAGGTACCATGGCCTTGTGTATTCTCCCATATAGGCAACACCCAGGTCCTGAGGTGCCCCCTCCCACCCCCAACATACACACACTTTATAGCTTGGACTGTTTGCTCTGCAACTTGAGCTTTTCTGAGTTTTGTGAAAGTCACTGATGTCCTGGTCCTCTGTCATTCTCTCTCACAGTGGGACAGTGCTCCTAAAGGAAGTCAGCTCTAAAGCTACAAGATGATTAATATTTGGGGGAGAACTTTCTCAAGTTTTGTGCAGTTAATTCCGTTTGAGTTCTATCCCTAGCGAGACACACTGACCACCATTGTTCCAGAAAATAAAACCCACCAGGAGACCCTGCTTCCAATGCACTGTTCTTCGTGTTCCAAGTAAACACAGGTTAGCGTCACGAACGATTCACACAGATGAGACCTCCCACCAAAGACCAAGCCAAGCTTGGTAATTTTGGACACTTGTTAGTTCCTACGAAGACATGAATTTTCTACATGTAAACTTCCACTTCTTCCTTAAGAGACAAAAAGCTATCAACCAACCGCTTATCAAATAAATAGCCCACCAGGGGGTGCAGTCTGCACTGGTTTCCGTGGTGGTCGCTCACCCTGTGGACCTGAACTGTGGCGAAACCACTTTGAGAAGTGACTCAGAATGTCCTACTGCTCCAAGAAAGACTATTCTTTGTGTTTAATTGTTTGACAAGCAATTTCAAAAAGATTTTTTAACACTTTTGTCCTACAAATTAGTGCCAAGTTGTAAAGAAACTAAGCAAGCATTTAAATTCCTCAGGGAAGTTCATATTAAGTCTTTCCTATAATAAGTAACACTTTAGCAAATAAAAAATTAGCAAATATTCTATACTGAGATTTCAAGTTAGCCTCATTTCTAACAAATCTGAAACGTCATTTCAACAGTAAGAATGACGGCAGCTGACGGCTGTCAGTTCCAAAATAAAATGTGTGTTCTAGTCACAGGTTTACAGAGTTCTCCTCCAGAAGCACATGTAATGAATGAAAACACGCTGTTAGACATGCTGATTCACTGGGATATGTGAGTTCGAAAATTTATCTAGCAGGAGATGGTCCAGCCATATGCAACAGTGGATGAGAACAATACCTTTCCCTTGGAAAATGAATGTGTGCCATGATGCAATCTGTGCTGGCTCTAAGTCACATGCTCAGTAAGCTGCTGCTTAAGGCAGGCTCAGCTGGAAACTTACCCTGGCAGCCAGGAGAGCCACAGCTTCTGCACTGCAGTCCCACCTGCTGTGTCCTTAACTCTGGGCCTTCCCCTTCTCCTCCCCTTGCTATCTAGGCTGCTCCCATTTACCACAGGGCTGCACAGACAGTAGTAACCACCCAGGTCATTGCAAAAAAAAAAAAAAGTCTGGCATTTTGAAGTGTGTTGTTAAGTAACTGATTATGTATGCTCCAGGCCGACATAGAGGGACTATCAAAGTGTCTCTATGCTTGCAACGTTCCTTCATGGGGTGGCTTATGTATCCAAAGTCTTAGTTCTATACCTCAGGAACAGTTAGCAGCCCCTCCTACCCTCCACAAACAGAAACAGTCAAAGCAGCCATGATGTGTCTTCTTCAGGCTGAAGGGAGTGAGGTAGACCAGATCCAAGGGTCTTGAGGTACTTGTGCAATAGTCAGTTGGATGTTTATACACATGTTTTGGGGTTTTTTTGTTGTTGTTGTTTTTTTAACACAGTAGTTCCTGGATAGCCACTGGGAATTGGTCCCCTGAAGGTATGCAGATTTATAAATGCTTAAATCCTTTCTATAACACAGTACAGTTATAACCTATAAATGCCCTCCCATATGGTTTATGTCATCTAGAGCAAGTCTAAGCATGTTAAGCACAGATGTGGACATACTAGGTCTCACATCATGTCTCACCACTGAGATACGAGACAGAGGACTCCAAACGTGGATTGCTGGGGAGAGAGAGCCTGGGATCTGTGAGAAGGTAGAGGCTGTAGAGGCCACACCTACACATCACACACACTCAGTGACAGCCTTGGTGCACCATTCAGACTGCTTTCCTGAATCCTTTCTATTCTCCACAGGCCTGGGGAGCCTGTGGGAACAGAGGACTGGCTGTATTGTGCACAGTATAGAAGAGCCCCAGGCTGCACCGTGGGAGACCTCAGTTTAAACTCAGCTCTGTGTGCTATGGCCTCTACTTCTCTCTTTCTACCTGGAAGACAGGGAGAGCGCTACATGAGAGAACATGGGTAACTCATGTGAAGGACACCCCAGCAGCACACATTAAGCCAGGCTGCGGGGAACAGTGGTCTATGCTTCCAATCATGGAACTTGTCTAGCCTTGGATTTTTCCTTTCATGTTTATGGGTAAAGGGTTCAGGACATGTCGTCTGAGGATCTGTGAGTTTTCCTGACACTAACACACTAGGCTTTGGGTGGAGGGATGTTTGTTTGTTTGTTTGTTTTTGAGACAGGGTTTCTCTGTATAGCCCTGGTTGTCCTGGAACTCACTTTGTAGACCAGGCTGGCCTCGAACTCAGAAACCCGCCTGCCTCTGCCTCCCAAGTGCTGGGATTAAAGGCGTACGCCACCATGACCGGCTTGGGATTTTCAAACCCAAATGATTGCTAATCTTGTTTCTTAAATATTCCTTCTAACTTACTACTTTGTTCTCAGGCTGGTTAGTTGATTTTCCTGTAGTGGCATGTGCTTTTGCTTTTGATGTGGCACACACTTGGAAAAAAAAAACCCAAAACATTATTAAACAGAGGAGCCCCGTGGCACCTGGAGCTGATGCTCCATCGCCTGCCTACTCTGAACAAGTCTCCCTTTGTGTTCTTTTATGCTAAAGTGATTAATCATCTTACCATCCAAGGGCTGCTGACAATCTTTCTAGATGATTCCAGCTACCGTGACCTCCACCCCCCACCCCCAGCATCAACACTTGTCTCTAACACTCCAGGAACCTGTTCTTTATTCACACACAATGGGCTGGCTCCTCTTTTCATACAACAATAACTAGCTACGTTTTCATCTCGCCTTTTTCTCTCCTGAGTTCAGGGCTCGGGTCAGGCAGGATGTAGTGATGACTTCAATGAGCAGACAAGGAAATGAAAAGTTAAAAAGTCAAGATGATGAAGCCTGTTGGCAGAGCAGAGGGGGGCTCTCTCCCTGAAGGAAGGGGACCCGCTGTGGCTTGTTTTCTGGGTTACATCATTCTCAGGGAGCATGATGCCTGGGGATTCTTTTCTCCGTCTTCCCCTTTCCTCTGGTGAGCATCAATACTCTTCGGAGGCTCTGTATTTGAAGACCATGGAGTTGAGCCTTGGCCTCACCACGATCTTATCCTCTAATTTGATTTCCTGAGACATGCTGAGGTAGGACTCAAGGGCTGGTCATTTAAAAACAAGTGTTCAATAGCAATTCTTGCTAACTTTAAACTTTAAAAGCCCATCTGTTTTGTC
This sequence comes from Mus minutoides, assembly GCA_902729485.2. Lineage (NCBI taxonomy): Eukaryota > Metazoa > Chordata > Mammalia > Rodentia > Muridae > Mus > Mus minutoides. The sequence goes on from LR749615.1 coordinate 2,195,794, forward strand.
CTCTTACAAGTATATACTGTTAAAATGAATTTTAAATGCATATTTAAAGAAATGACCCCACATACAAATTATTCCTTGAGATGGAAAAGCTAAACTTGGAGAGGGGACAAACATATAAGTAGTCTGAAAAATGTTCATTAGGATGAAATACCAGGGTGATTTAAAGTTTGGAGTTCATATGTGCAACAAATCTGTATTTAAAAATATTTGCAGGTAGCCAAAGCCTAGAGTTTTAAACTATTGTGTCATAGGCTGATAATAAGGATGAAGTTTTTTATTTTCTTTTTAACCTAGGGCTTTCTGCATCTGAGTCAAGGAGTGAGTTTATTCTCTGCCCACTCTGTTCTTGATATTTTAAAGCCAATTTCAGAAAAATTTACTTTCTAAGTTTTTTGGTTCAAATGAGCTAAATAGCTGTAAGATCAGATAGGTAAAGAATTATGCCTTATTTAAAATATCCCAGGATACATGCTCTCATCTTTCAAGCCTCTATCTCTTCTATCGTCAAGCTATCATTATCTATGTTAGAAATTATTTTTCAGAGATCTGTGTGCATACAATGGTAATTTGCATCAAATCAATGTAATTCCACAACCGTCAATTTGGAAAAAAAAAAGTAACAGAGAACACTGTGTGTGGTTTTCATAATAAATACAAGGTTTAAATATGAGCCTTGAGCTGATCGCTCTGGGTGGATGTTTTAATTTTTCTGAGAGACGTTTTGCATAGACCACATTAGCAGTGAAATCGCTTTGACTTGCAGCCCTTGATTCTACAGCAGCAACATGCTAATTAACCAAATTATCCTTGCAAACTTATTATCTTGATTTTTCCAACTTGTAAAATTCATTATCTATCAAAATGAAAAACCCAATCTCATAAAAGACAATCAAGACGCAGGCGGCAGATACAAAAGGCCCAGGCTTTCCTCATGTGCTGCAGTAAAAGCCAGCTTCTCTTCCACATCTGACCAACAATCACAGGCAGGTAAGTTTGCATCTCTGTTTACCATGTGGAGTGTGATGACGATTCTCCATATGGCGGTGCAGGTAGTCCCCAGAGAAGTAACGTTTTAAGGGAAAAATCACCTCAAATGTTTTTGCTATAGTGCTGAAAGACAGTATAAAGATCAAGTAACAAGCACTCATTCATTCATTCATTCATTCATCCCTCTTCATACACTTGCTCAGCATTTATTAAGCATCTCTTATGGGCTCGTTAACACAGATGGACCAGTGAAAGATAAGAAAGGCTACCAGGTAACGGGTATTAGAGCATGAACATAGGTTCCTGGGATCACAGACTAGGAGCCTCTATTGCAGATCTGGGGAATGAGAAAGGTTCCTAGAGAGAATGCTGCATCAAGGGAAAAAAAAAAGGAGTCAGTCAAGGGAATTTGTGGCCTGAAGGTAAGTAGTCGAGGCAGGACCCAGGGGTAGAGCCAGAGACACTCTTGCAGAGAAGGAATTAAAGTTTGAAGTGCAGACTGGGAAAACATGGTTGGACCAACACATTGGGGCTGAGAACACAGGGCATTGCAGATCACAGCCAGGAATCTGACTGTCCTGAGCTTGGAAGAAGATGGTAAAATGTAGGCTTTGGGAAGCTGGTTCTGTGCACACTGTGGAGAGCTAGTTAGACGGGGTGGAGGTGGGGGTGAGATAAATGCCAAAGGTCAGTGGGCAGCCTCCTGGAATAATCTAGGCGGGAAAGGATGGTGCTCTGACCTGGACAGGAGATGGGAGGGGGGATGGGGGGATGGGAGGAGAGAAAGGGGGAGGAGGGAGGGAGAATGAGAAAATAAGTCTTGTTTGGAGAAGAACTGAATAAGAGGAAGGCAGGCAGAGAGAAGGATCTAATAGCTTTAGCAGCCACGTGACAACAATATTCACACAGGAGAAAAAGGTGTTAGAGATGTGAGGTAAAGTTAAGGTAGAGGTGTTAACAACATGTGGAAATGTGGGTAGCAGGACAGGTGAGCACAACATCCAGGAAACAGAGCAGGGTTCAAGGAATACATCGGCACCTACCAGCAACGAGAAGATAATGAAGGCCACTAACATCTCAGATAGCTACAGGAAGGGAGGACCTGAAAGCCAGGAGAAATCTTAAAAAGGGTACAGTGGGGAGAGATGCCAGCCGTGCACTTGACCACATGTGCTGCTTTGAGCATCATCCCTGTACCCCCTGATGAGCATGTGTGGGGTCGTGACCTCAGTACAAGTTGATTTACAGGTATGGAACATGAAAGCCAGGCAGCAGAGAAGGCGAAGTGGGAACTAAGGTGCTGAGAGCCTAGCCTATCTAGGAGTTGGGGAGGAGCCCCAGGGAATGCAGCTATGGAGAAAACCCGCCTTGTCTCTATGATTTGTTGTCGTTAGTCAGATCAAAGTGCTTTGGAACACTTACACGTGTACTCTGAATACCGGAGACACAGTGGTTAGAAAGCAGTGGAAACACTTGCTAACTCTTGAGTCAGCTTCAGTGGAGGATGGGGCGTGGGAGCACGGGAGAGGGTTGGTCCCAAGTGGGAAGAGAGTGCCCAGAAGGAACGAGACAGGGGCAACATGGAAGAATGGCCAAGTGTCTAGCATCAGCAGCCTGGATTACAGGGCTCCAGGAAGGTGGGGGTCTCTGCCGGGTTCACTCAGCTATCCTGGTGCCTGGAACCGTGAGAACCAGCCAGTCCTACAACACCCGAGGGAGAAGCTAGTCTTCCAAGTACAGGGGCTGTGATGCACTTATGCAAGTGATGACATGCTGGGGTCAGTGGCACAGCAAGCAGAGAGGCCCAGCCCAGCCAGGCATTCCCAAACGCTGGCCACACCAAATGCTTCTTCAATAGAAAAGCTTACTCTGTGCGGGAAGCGTGGCAGATAAGGGCGCAGCATCTGAAGAGGCACAGAGCAACTGAGGTGATAAGAGTTCCATGAGTGGGATGTTAGGAAGATGTTTCTAAAAGAGCCTCCCTGTTTAAAGGCAGTGGTAGATTGTGATCTAGCCTGTGTAGGTCTCTGGGTTCTCTCCCAAACACCTTGCCCCAATAAAAGATCCCTTGGGGAACTGAGGACAAAGAAATACTGATGAGGACAGGGTACGACCGATGCTCACAATGAGCTGAGTTGAGTTCCTTGAAGGAAAAGTGCATGCATGGTAAGTGAGGCAAGTCCAGCATAACCCAGGGACCCTGTTGCATGGCATGGGGCCCACACTACAGCCTCCACTGCTGGCTGCTGGGTATACCACTGCAGCAGGGCCTGTCTGAGAAGACAGCCTGACTTTAATATGGTCACACAGTCCCCACGCTATCACAGGCAGCGGTTCTGGGGAGATCCGGGCAGCGTGCTTGGTGATATGTACTTGGGACCAACATGCAAAGCCCATCTGACAGGATTTCTAGGTCAGAGTGAGAACTGAAAACGCCAGGTGGAGGTGAAATGGGCCCCAGAGGGGGCTTGTGCAACACTGAGTTCACTCACACACTTGAGGGAGCGAGTGTGATCTTATCCGCCTTCACATCTTAAGTGCTGACGTCATGTCAGCACGTTTTCATGTCTAGACGCCTGTTCGTTAGGACCCCAAACCTTTACAAGGAGGGTTTACAACACAGTCACTCTAAAGTTTAAGAAGCTTTTATTTATTTTTTGATGCATATGAGTGTTTTGCCTACGTGCATGTCTGCACCATGTGTTTGTGCGCGTGTGCGTGTGTGTGTGTGTGTGTGTGTGTGTGTGTGTGTGTGTGTGTGTTTCCCATGGAGACTAGAAGAGGGCATCTGATCCCCTGGGATGGAGTCACAGATGGTTGTGAGTTGCCATGTGGGTGCTGAGAATCACACTCAGGCCCTCCAGAACAGCAATGGGTTCTGATAACCATTTTGAACCATCCTCTCTAGGCCCTGTTGAAAGGTTTCCAAAATCTGGTGACCTATACAGCTGTTAGACATATACTTAAAGATGTTCTTTATTAAATACAGAAATTATAAAGAGAAATGAGAGTAGCAACTCAGGATGCAGCCCAGTGGTAGGATGTTTGCCCAGCATTTGCAGCACTCTGGGTTCCAGCCCAGCACCTTAAAAACCTGTACTAGAGAAGGGTGCTCTGGCAAAGGCCGAGCAGAGGGTGACCTGAGTGGATCAGAGGGACAGCTGGGTGACACAGAACGTATCTGGCAGGTACAAGTCTCTGTGATCCTTAGCAATAAAATAAATTTTTGTGCAAACATTGCATAAAGCACAAGTCAGTCCAGGCACAGCGCGCCTTTACACAGCTATTATTTCTCTGTTGTGAAAAGTATTTGGAATTCTTTCCCTAACTTTTTTGAAATATATAATGTGTCATCCTACTACACAACAGAACACCAGAATCTAGTTCCCCTAGAATGCACACACACACACTATTTTTAACCTGACAATTCAAAAAGGAAAAAAAAAGTCAAAATAAGTGATGTCATTGAGGGTGATTTGTACATTTTAAAGTCTGGATGCCTACTGTGATTTTGCATGCATTAATATTTTCTGCTCTATACAGGAGACACAGCAATGGAAGGCTCACTTGCGGGTACAGATAAGAGTTCTCACTCTCTGTTCCATGAAACTCGCAGTAAAGCACTATTTTTCTGACACTAGTCCCTTAAACACAGAGAGGGTAAGATGGAGAAGATACCCCGAGAGTTTGAATGGGATATATATCAGTGTGTAGTCCCACTGTGCGGAGGAGGCCAGTGAGACTACTCCTTTGCTGCAACACTCCAGCTCCTAGCCTCTTGTACTGTGTTGGTGGGGCTGGACCGGGCACCCCACCTGTCAAGGAGGACTGATTCTCAAAGGAGCACATCTCCATGTGTTTCCTCTCTACCTGTCTTCCAGTAAATCACTTCTCCCGCCCACTGAGCCTCTCCTGTGGGCAGCAGGTACCTAGGGCACTGAGCGCATCTACTGTTTTGTAGGTATTTTCTGAGCCTCCTGGATGGAACACATATATAAATGGAGTAGTTTTCACTGCTGCTGCCATTACCAAATGGCACAATCCACAAAGTAGGTCAGGAAAACCCAACAACATAGCTGCAAATGTTGACAGACACTCATGAACAGGCTGAGGTACCTTCCCCTGCTAGGGAAGCTAAAGACAGGCTGCTGATGGTTTCTGAGTTATCTAACTAAGGCTACTGTCCTGCACATGATGGGATGATTCCTAACCGTGCAGCAGATGCGAAAGGAGAATACTGAGAATCAAAGCAGGGCATTCTCAGAAGGAGCTTCCATACCTCAGGGTTAGGGGTTCCCGTAGCTGTCACTCATACCTCAGGGTTAGGGGTTCCCGTAGCTCAAAGCCTACTGGGTCAGACCCACCTCTCTTACAGACTAAACTCCTTTAGACTCATAGCACAGCATGCAGACTGTGGCCAGATGGCCCTGCAGTGAGTCACTTGGACACTTCTGGTAGGTAAGAATGTAGTCCTTTACACAGGGCTTCTGGTTTGAACCTAATGGACTAAACGGTGATTTTTTTTTTTTAATGAAGAATTTATCTATAGATGTAAAGTGAAATATAAACACATGCAATTTCTGTCCTTAACATTCAGATGACCGAAAGCAAGAAGAAAACATATAACAGAACACCATGAAATGCCTTAACTTATCCTTGAGTAAGATTCTAGGCTTTGTTTAGTGAACTCTCTACATTAACATCAGGCTTATTTTGGCTGGTTTTTCTATAATAAGCAATGGGGTGTATTAATGTTATTCCTTGACAGTTCACCCAGGGTGGATTTTTGTCACTGGTGGGCTTCAATTTGTCATGAGTCAAATCTTTAGGGTTGAAAACAGATTAAAAAAAAAAAAAACGATAAAAGAAGCAGTAGAAACTTTGATAAAAAGCCGCTCTGGTCTGCAGTGGGGGAGATGTGACCTGAGCCAGCTCTCCAAATGACCCAAGCGAGTCACTCAGAACAAGTCATCTCTTTGTCTCTCCTGTTCCCGTAGGCACAGAGCAGCTAATATGTTTTCATCTGGGGCAAGGAGCACGTAGATGTTTGAGTACAAGGCCTCTCTTGTCCCACCACCCGGAGCCTGGCCATGTGACAGGCTTTAATGATGCGCAAGCCATATGACGCTGTTTACCATGCACAGATCTCTCCGGAGATGGTGTGTAGCAGGGATCTTCAGTGTTCTGGGAAATTAAAGGGCGGGGGGGAGACAAAAACAACTGCCCTGTACTTGCCTGAAGGCCATTCCATTATAAAGTCAGGAAATGCATCTTCAGAATTTAAACAAGCATATTTTACCTCTTTCTTATAAACAGTAGTATGGAACCCTATTTGAATGCCCAGGATGGATAACTCACACTAGGGATGATAGCCAGGAAGGGAGTCTGTTCAGACTGCACACTCAAATGGTCTCTAAACTCAAACCAGAACCTCAAGTATTGGCCCCTTGGTTGTTATTATAAGGCACAGCACTTAGTGGGGGTGCCCTCAGCAAAGTGTAACATAAAACCTTCTTGTATATAAAACCTGTATATCCTGGATCCCAGGCCTGCACGCCTTCCATTATGTTGTAAAGGGCTTTTATTGGCTGAACCAATGTTAATGCCATTCTATGTTAATGGGAGATGCTATGAAAGGCACCGGGGTATTATTCCACTTGAATCTCCGGGGGTGAGATACAGGATGACTTGCAGAACTACCTACTCTGAGCATATGTCAGCCCTCACGGCCCATCTCTACAGGACTCAGTGATAATTTTGCTCTTGGCTGAGAGAATTCCATAATTATGCACAGATTTATTAGGTCCCAGGATTAGAAATTCTCTGAGTAAGAGTCAAAAAAGTAATGATATTTTAGAATGTATGGCCATATTCAAATGATTTGAAACCAGTCACCTCAGCAAAAATAAAAGAACGCAGATGCCCAACTTAAAAGATGTGCTTGGCAATGTGAGCCATAAACTTGTGTGGGTTTATCATGTGCTCGCACAGGGTGACATTTTCACACGTGGGAATCCCCATTGCAGTAGAATGGCCCAGCTTCCTTCCTTCAATTGCTGAGAACAGACTGGATACCCTATACCTCTAAGCATCTCCCGGCCCTATGCTCAATCCGATTTCCCCTTCCTGTTCACAGCTGGACTTTCCCTTCCTGGGCCTTACACACTTGCTCTCTTGTTTCCAGCCTCTCTCCTGGAAAATGTGGCCTTATCTGTCCTGTTATTACCTCATTAGCTCAGTTGTCTGCTGTGAGCTACCTCACCTACAAGACTGTCTCTGTTCCTTGGATGGCCCAAGTCAACTCAACACAGCATGTCTATAAAATGTATTTGTACCTCCTCTGTCTCCCTGAAACAAAGTAATCCCGAGTGCCACCATTGCTCAGAGTCTGCAGCCCTAAACATCTCTCCTCTGCACTTTTCAAGGCTTCCCACCCTTTCTTCCTACTCTCCTTGCCTCTTCATCTTGCATGTTTGTGAGACTAGGGAACTGTCGTTGTCAATGTGACTATATCATCCTCTTCAACAACCAAATGGCTGCCTACCACAGGGCATGAGCACGCCTGGGAGGCCAGCCCTATCTGGCTCCCCTCTCTCTACCCATGGCTCTCTCGATGCACGCCTGGGAGGCCAGCCCTATCTGGCTCTCTCGTTATTTTGCTACCCTGTCCTCACAGGCCTCCACCAGGCTCTTCTGTTTCCTTTGCTTGGGCCTCTTCATTTCCCAATGTCCTATTTGTCTTCCCAGTCACTTCCTCAGTGAGACGAGCCTGAACCACAAGCAAGGTCATACAGCACATGGTAGGGTCATGTAAATCCCCGGGAATCTGTCCCTGCTGGCGTTACGTATTTCCTAACTGGACCACTGCTGGTAGGCAGACAGTTCCGAAAGGGTGAGAGGCCAAGGCTATTTAGCACACCCCTGTTTCCCTAGATGCCTTTCTCCACAGAAAGGACATGAGAACACCAACCGTCATCATTGTGAGACATTCTCAGGGCACTCTGCTTCCTTAACAAGAGTGTCACCCATTACATAGTATGGCTCCAAACAATTACTCCTGATGACCTTGGCCACATCCGGTTGCCCTGAGTGAGTCACAGAGCAGAAAATTATGAAAGACTCGGGTTCTACAGAGGCTATCCATGGGAACCAGTCAGCAAGCAAACAACCAGCCACATCCACAACTCACAGCAACCCATCACAATGACTTCATGAGTTTTCTTTTGGAGGAAAACCCACTCACTCACTTGCTCATTGACTTGATGTCAGGGCCACAGTCTAGGAGGGACAGATACATAGTAAGTATCCGAGGCTGTCAGTAAAAAGGAGCCCCGGGGTTCTGTCTGCGGGAGATGGTATATTTCAGGAGGAAAAGATGAAGGTTGGAGAATCACCAACCCGGTGAAGCAAGAGATAACAAGAAAAAACCCAGGCACTCCTCCATTGCCAACTTACTAACAACACCTGAGGGGTCTGGGGTTGGTATCCAAGACTACACTGACACCACTACTACTTCATCTAGTACTAGACTTCCTGAAGGTTCTGAGAGGAGGAGAGCTCAAAGAGTTCACTCTCTTCTCACATAGTCCCCATGCCCAGGCCCAGCCAGTACATGTGTGGAAAGTTCAGCCTCTTATGTGGGCAACAACCCATCCACTCCATGGCTCCAGTCTTTCTCTTTGCCTGACAGAAGGAGGGCTGAGGCAGAGGCAGCACCCAGGGGGAGGCTCTGAGGCAGTGAAGTAGGAAGGTTAGGAGTGGGGTAGACAGGGGGATGAGACTGTCATTGGCTGTCTTTATAGAGTGAAAGCTTTAAACTTGACTGGAGGAATCTGATTTACTTAAATGAATTTCAATTTCCTTAACGCATGCCTTTTTGATGTATACATTATTCAAGTCTTTATTTCATCTTCAATCCCTGTCTACAGATAAGAACACAAAGCCCAGAATTGAGCATGATGGATGGTAGGCACCTGGAATTCCAGCAACCAGGCAATGGGGGCAGAAATGTGGGGTTCAGCCAGCCTGGGAGACCCAGTTGGGAGAGCAAGGACGAAAGAGAAAGATAAGGGATGCCAAATGACAAATTTCTTCAGAATGGATACAAGATGATGTGAGGAGGTGTGTCTAATTACAGTAAGAGAGGGTGGTGTACAAATGTGGTAGACACATCCAGTCAAAGGGGCCTAAATATGGAGCATTTCGCCACAACATGAAAGTACGCTGAAAGGGTTAGGAAAAGCTAATCAGCATCAAATACCATCCATGATTTAACCGGAAACGAAGCAGGTAGTGCAGATTTTCTTAAATAAAACACAGGCCCAACATGATTAAAGGAATGAACCTTTGTCCTGACCACAGCTTTCTTCAGAAGAAAACAAAAAACACACATTATGAATTAAACACCCCAACTTCAGTTATTCTGACCAACATCCATATTTAAAAAGATTTTTAAAATAACACTTTTCAGGAAGAAAAATAGCTTGTTTTTTTTAAAACAATGTGTGAAGGTAAAAATTTTAAATCAAGTAATTATATAATAATACTTTAATGTGTTAGCAATTCACATAAAAATATTCAGGGTATTCAAAAGGTAGGAACATGCGAATGTCCTCCTTTTTACAAGGAATGACCACACCACCTGGTATAGTTTATTTTGGTGTTCTTTCCAGTGCAATATCAGTTTTCTGAGAACTGTGATTTTTTTTTATTTCCCTGAAAAAAAAATACAAGGGAAGAAAAACTATAAGTTGATGATGACTTCCTGATTGTAAGTTGGAACACGCTAGCTAATACAGTGCAAGAGCCCAGCGTGTCTACTTGTGTGTGAAGCATGCGTGAAGAGGGAGGAAGTGGGGAGGACAGGCAAACACAGCACCAGAGAAATTCAAAACCTGAAATGTGGCATAGAAATAATACAGCAATACAGCATCATCTCTACCTCGGGAGCTTCTGATTCTAATTAAGTTTAGAGGGAAAATCCCAAGGCATCCTTGCCTGACTCAGAATGTGTCACATTCAAGGACGCTCGAGTGATAAACGGGTACATGCAGATATGAATCCTGCTGTAGTTTCCACCTAACATCTGTCTTGTTGGTCTTTAGCTGATTTCTTTAATGGTGTCACCTCAGTGTGCCCCAAAGCATGGGGGCGGTGTAAGCTTCTAGACTGCTGCTTCATTCAGAATCACTTTGGTGACTCAAATGACCGTCCTCAGAACCACCAGAGATCCCTTTGATAATGTGGCCATTGGACTTCCTTCTTCTGGGAACTCTATACGCATGACCAAAACATTGATAAGATTTTAAAAGAGCATCCTTACCCGAATTATTTCTTCCACACAGCTGTTGCTTTCTCCAGATCTACTCTCCTGAAAGCAAAGGAAAGATAAATCAGGCTTGACTGAATGGGATTATGGTCACAGAGAGATGGGGACAATCAAAGTTCCAAATCACCTGTGGGATAAAGTAATGTTGACCTAAGGGGGTGTTTAAGGCAGGGAGTGCTGATAGGGCTACCCCTGATGGACAGCTCTCATTGGTCAGTTCTTACTGTGGCTGCTTCCCCTTTCCTGGCTTGCAGAGTCACATATGTGTGTCTTTGACTTAGTCCAGAGCTCTCCTTCTGCGTTAACTGAAGTGAGGGAGTCCCCAGAAACACTGCAAACATTCCCACTTGTGATATCCATCCATCCACCTTGGGCTTCGTCCAAGGTTGGAAACTGTTGACTTTACCACAAAGTAGATCCAGTCTACCCATGAAATACGTGCTGTGGACCGGATGGGTATGGTGGTCACCACAACGTCAATAAATGTCTAGATCATAGTCCTCGAATCCCATACTGAGCAGCAGGACAGAGGAAGAACAACCAGAGTCCTCTGGGTGTTGCCAAGAGTGCTGGTGTCAGATCTCACCAGAACCGCTTGCTCTGCAGTTGCCCATGCTGCCTTGCACCGTAGGCAGTGCTGAGGTGTGGTGGCCTCAGGTCACAGGGGACTGGAGAGCATGTTAAGGTCTACAGAAACTGTTTAGTTACTGCTGGTTACACAGCCAAGAGCCAAGCAGAGGACGTGGTTTTATGGGAACATAAAAGCAATGAGCATCGACTGTTGGGTGTGCTGCCTGCGGTCCCGAGGAAGTCATTCTGTGGGTCCTGTAATTCAAGGGTGCCAACCACAGCATAGGGCAACACACTAGAATGAGACGTGTGTGTGTGTGTGTGTGTGTGTGTGTGTGTGTGTGTGATCTGTTAATCAAACCCACTACCCTCTCTGTCCAGCTCTTTCCTCCAGGAATTCCTTCTGTAGTTTTCTAGCTAATTCCAGGGCACCCTTGGGGTCATACCTCATGCACACTCTCCTCAAAGTGGCTATACTTGAACCTGGCATTCTCAGTAGTATGACCTTCCCAGCCTAGCCTCCCCATACACCCCAAATGATCTCTTCACTAGTACACACTCTACATAAAATGTGTCAAGTAAACTGAACAGTGCTCTCCACACTGTATGTACCATGTGTAATATGCATGTCAGCTGATGGCAAGCAAAGTAAGGAACGTGTTTCTTTCTGTAGTTATCTCATCTCGGCTTGTCATTTCAGACAGGGTCTTACTACACAGCCTGGACTACTCTGAAACCTGCAAGCTCTCAAGTTCTAGGATTCTATACATTACCGCACCAGGGTATACAAAGCTGATCAGAGTCAACTCTAATGTTCAAAAGGTAGACAGTGGCTTCACAGAGATGGATGTCTCCTCACTCCTTGCCCTGGCTAATAGGTCAGCATGAAGGAAGATGCTGGACTTGATAAAGTCTCACATGTGACTTTATCTTTTTTTCTGGCACAGAACTGGTGATTTGTATGGCCTCTATCAACTGAGGCCCAAGAAGTCCACATGACTTTAAAAAAAGACATGTGATACAAGAATAGTGACTGGACTGGATTATGGAATACCTGGTTCTAGCAATAGAAAATTTCCTGTCTATGGATATTTCCCAACAATAAACACTGTCCTTGAAATATGTCATTTCTCATAGCAGGCATGGCCTAATGTGTCTGCGAAGGGGAAGCCTGGAACAATTGTCAAAAAGGCTACATAGAAAAGTCTCAGTCATGCCAGGGCTTCATTACCATGGAATAGCCCCTCTGGTATTTAAGTGGGAAGAATTAGTGGTCTCAGCTGGAAAATTTATCTCCAAAGTCACAACTATTTCTCTCACATTCAGGTCCCCAACCATTCGTAGGAGACATCATGCTGATGAAGCAAATGCTAACCACTCAATATACTTCCTGTTTTCTAACTCAGAAACTATTAGAAGGAAAAATGTGACCTTACCTTACCTGGGTACAACAACCTACTAAAAATACTTCAAATTCAACTTGAGGTTTAAGCCCTTAAATAAGCCTCCTCTAAGGACAGAGACAGGGTAAGAGTCAGAGAAAAAGTCTGCTGATTTTATTTCCTACATATATCAGAGAGGCGACATCCATGTGGTCTCATCAACATGACTGTCTTAACAAGACCTGAGCAAGGACAACAGGAACTGACATTCGGACATAGAAGAGGCCAATTTCATGGTGTCTCAGCCCTACACAGAAAACCACAGGTAGCTAAGGGATGCTAAAGGCAGAAAGATGGTCTTCACCAAGGAAGAGCTCACTGATTGGTTACCTAGTACCAAATGATCATCCTTGAAATGTTAATTCCCCCTTGATGTGCTGTTTACAGGGGGCATGCTGTTCCTACTATCCTGTAAGTTCCTGCTGCCTTACTGTAGTAAGGGCACATGAAGAGAAATGTGTAACAGATGCACCTTGGTCCCCACTGCTGATGGAGTACATAGGATTATGACACTGGCTCACCTTGATGGCTGTGCAGACCTGATGGACAGGACAGACAGACAGCGGCCATCAAGACAGAGCACCAAACTGAGGCGGCCAGGACGATAACTTCCAGTAGCCATCTCAGGAAGTCTCATCCTTGCATCAGAGCCTGAGTAAGGCAGGCAGAGCGAGCCCCTGAGTCTTATACACAACAATTCTGAGAACTCAAGAAGGGGACCATATTGGTTTGAACTTCCAGGGCTCTGATTGCACTGGGGTGGCTCCACGGCACAGCATTGAAGGAAGTCTGATTCAGAAGGCACCTAGGAGCTCTTTCAGCAAAAACCAATGACTCTAACAGACAGGGAAACTTGGCTTAAAGAAATAAAGGGCTCTATCCAGAATCACTATGTCAGCCACGGTAGCAAAGGCAGGGCCACACACATTTCTATCACTCCACCAGTGACTTTTCTAGTTCAGGCAAACTCCCTGTGCTCACTCCTGGGAGCTGCACCTGGTTGACATGACATTCATGTACACAGTGGGGAGATCAAAGGATTCTGGGAGCATTTAGGTGAGCTTCTTTATCTGTTGATGTTACATATTATTCAACACATAGCCATGGCCTCTCAGTCAACTAACCTCGACATCATACACAGAGAAGCCGGGAGGGAAAGGGGAAGAGAAAGATAGTCAGAAGCCATTCTCCTCTCTAACCAATACAATGAAAAGGAAGGGTATGTATGTCCTCAGATATGGGCGCATAGAATCCCACCTGGTCTTTTCCCAAATGTACAGAAGATAAGTGAGTGGGGGAGGGGTAAAGGAGCCTTCTGGTTTGGGGGATTCTGATTTCCCCTATAGTTATGTGCTTTGATTATTATTTATACTTTGATAACTTTCTCTGTTTATGGGTAAGGCTGAAACATGCATGCAATTTACATCTCCAAATTTGTGTTTATATATTTTTTTCCACAATGAAATCACTGCTTCCCTTGGAAAGGTACCCACTGAGAAGGAGGCTGCACCATGTAAAATTTAATTACTCTGCATTTTTTTGAGGGCTTGTGGCTGTTGCTCACGCTGAGCCGCTGTTTACTGTGACTTTGATGACCCCCCTCATTTTTCTATCATTGCATTTTGAAATCTGTCATAACAGTCTCACCTCATTGAAAGTCCAACTAAACTTCAATTAAAAGCTAGCATCCCTGGCTGATCCTCCTTCCACAGCCTCTGTTGTTCTATGCTTTCCCCAAATCCGAGCACTCACACACACTGCTCGGCCTGCCAGGGAAATGTGGAGACTGAAGTTCTGGGAGAGAAGAGCGCCAGAGGCAGCCAGCAGCACAGCATCGTGTCCCTAATTGCCATGCTGAGCACAGCTCCCTGGAAGAAGCAAGGCTTAGGGAGAAAAGGCTCCATCAAATCAGAGCGAAATGGCATCTCGTGGCAGAGGGGATAAGCAGCACACAGCATTCACATTGGAAACAGTTTAACTCTTCATCAGACACATTGTAGCAAAACTTTCATTCATCAACAGGGCAGACGGAGGCCACAACAACTTTATCAGCAAATCCTCAAAAATCCTTAAACATTTACAAAGTATTTAACCCACTCATACACCTAAATATTTCTGCAGGACTATCTTTAAACACATCTTACTATTTTTCATTTACAGAGAACCTGAGACAAAGAAATGCAGTATTGCATCAATACCATGAAAACAGTGCCTGGAGATCTAAGCTAACTCCAGGAACTCCCATAACTCTGTTTCTGTGTGTGTGTAGGGGGGGGGGGTCATCTCTACCATTAAGTTCCAGGCCTGTCCCTTGAGCACAGGGTGACTTGTGAGCCATGAAACAGAGAGCCTGCTATCCTGACCAACCGCCCCTGAAGGACCACACTCTGCTTCCCTTATCTGAAGCTGGAGCCTCTGTCTCATCTCTGCTCCTCAGTGCTTTCCTGCTCTGCTCACCCATCATGGATCTTCTGCTCGGCTACTTCCACCCAGCTTTGCCTCTGGAATACTAGTGTCACCACCATTACAGTGTGTGCACAACACAAAAGCATTTAAAATGTCAGCCAGTACACAGGAGGTGTATTTGAAACACATGTGAACTTCACATTTATACTGGGAAACCAGCCCCAAAATATCTTGCTAGGTATTTGCAAACCTTACAAATTTTAAACACATCTGCACAATGGAACTCTTCTGGACTGCTGCCTTCTGGGGAAGGGAGAACCAACCTGTATTATCCTTTAGTGAAAAGAGTAAAGCAAGAATATATTCTGGGCACCACTGGCTTGCAAGAGCAGTTTATAATGGACATACTACCTTTCATGCATGTGCTCACGACCAGGTTCTGGCAGAGCACTTGGTGCAAAATCAATGGTTAATCCTGCAGGATGCCTGCTGAATGACAAAATATGTAGCCAATATAGTCACAAAGGAAATTAGATTTTTATTTTTAAATCAAAAGTTCTGGGGAATGGGGAGCAGGCTCAATTGATGAAGAGCCGAGTTTGAATTCCCAGTGTCCATGTAAAATGTCCATGTAAAATGTCATGTACAGTGGCATGACTTGTATCTCTGGTGCTGGGAGCATGGAGGGTGATCTCCAGAATTCACTGGCTAGCCCCAGTATTGCCCATTATTGAGCTCTTGGCTCAGCTAGTGACCCTGCCTTTAGAAACCAAAGGGAGATTGATAGCAGATGTCAATCTATGGTCTCTACATGTGTGTGCACACATCTGCATGCACAAACATGCACTCTTACACAGCAGAAGCTATCAGATGCCAATCTCTGGTCTCTACATGTGTGTGCACACATCTCTATGCATACTCAAATTCGTACTCACACAAACACTATACATGCACAAATGACATCATTTTAAAATTAAACTAAAAACAATTAATGACCAGGGCAGTCATAAGACATATCTTTGTTTTCACTAAAACATTAACAAATAATAACTGCCTTAAAGACTAATTCCTAGAACATCAACATTTACTTGCTTCATTGAGATTAAACATACACCCACTGGTTCGTGAACTACTTGACAGGCCCCTTCTCTCCCTAATTCCCGCACTGGCACCTGTAAATCAAGCCATTCACGAGCAAGTGATATTAGCAAAGGGTGGCTGGGTGAGTATCTCTCTTATAAAAACTTCAATTCAAAATATCTTGAGCATGTCACACATGGAGAATTCCACATCTCATCTCAAATGACGCATTATGGTCAGAAGTCAGGCGCATAAACAGATCACATAAAGTTTTCTATGATCTACGTGTGTAGAGTGCATGCCAGCCATAAACACATTTCATTTAGACTTCAGGCTTATCCCATGCAACCTCATTATACATATGAAAATATTCCAAATATTTTAAGACACCAAATTATGAAATGCTTAATCCTAGGAATTTTAGATAGAAAATCAACTATTATAGATTTAATACCCCTGTCAGATTCCTAGCAACACGATAAGGTCGCCCAGTTATATTATGATAACAAAAGCTAGTGACAGCAATCGGAGCTTATAGATAAAAGTACACATGGCTGTCAGAAAGTTTAGTATTGTATCAGTGGGCTGCCCTTGTCAAAAGCGTATTGATGCCATGAAGGAATTAGACACAGAGACAGTGACTTTACATCTTGGTCACTGATGGATATTGAGTGCTTTGCTGTGGGGTCACGTCTCAATGAAGTACCCAGTGCTGAAGTCAGGGTCATCTTCCAGACTGTCCTGTCGACATGGGGTAAACAAACCACAGGGCAGTCATCAAAGAACACTCGTAATCAACATTGACAAGAACATGGCAAGACCTCTCCGTTCTTCACCCTGAATCACTCCTCCCAGTAAGAGGAAACAGGGTGGAGACGGGCGACAGGACCAAGATGTTCGACACTCGCTCACCAAACAAGCCTTCAGGGAGACATCTGAAAGGCGCCATTTCCTCTTCAGTGCCTTCCTGAATTTCATCCCCAATTATCTATCTACCTCCTAATCTAAAAAAGAACGAACGAATGATATTTTCTTTGTGACTAGCAGAAGGTTTACTGATAGGATATCCCTAAAACACATCCTCTTAAAGGATAAGGAAATTACACAGGAGTGCGCATTTGGTTAGCAAGTACCATCACGGACATCTTTCCTTCTAATCATGAAATTCTGAACACAGAGACTTGCAGGATGGAAAGAGTAATCCAAGGTGGCTGATGAAATTAACCAATTAAAGAGACTTAAAACTACTCTAATCTGTGTCCCCAGGTTAGACATATAATCAATTTTCTCTCAAGCAAGAATATAAATGGCACCGTGGTGCTGTGAATTTGATCATACAGGCTGAAATCCCTTATCCCAAATGTTTTAAAGTATTTTCCTATTTTCAGATCTAAATATTATCCTAGTTTGATTCTTATTGTTGTGATAAACACCAGGAGCAAAAGCAATATGGGAAGGAAAGGGTTTATTTGGTGTACCCTTGGCTACTTGACATAGTATTTGTTATGTAGTCCATCATTGGGGAATGCCAAAGTGGGAAGTGGAAACAGGAAGCTGGAGGCAGGAACTGAAGTGGAGAGCACGCAGGAGTGCTGCTTACTGTCTAGACTTTGTGGCTTGCTTAATTATATGACCCAGTGATACCTTCCTAGGGACAGCACCGCCCACAATGGGCAGGAGCCAAGGGATTTTGCAAACTCAGTCTTATAGGGTCCTTGGACTGTCTCTAACCTTTCTATACTTCGATGTTCTCATTCTGTTTATTATTTTTTTTAATTTAGCTATAAAAATTTCAAAGTGTGTGTGTGTGTGTGTGTGTGTGTGTGTATGTGTGCAGAAGCCTAAGAAGGCTAAAAAGTGGCGTCAGATCACCTAAAGCTGGGATTAACAGGAGGTCCCGAACCACTAAATGTAGGTATTGGGAACCAAACTCCAATCTTCCGAAAAAGCAGCAAGTGCTCTCAACCACGGAGCCATCTTTCTAGCCTCTAAGTTGTGGAAAGTTCACATTTATTTACTTAAATTTGTGGCTGCTCATAAGTACATGAGTGTGGGCATGGCATGGCTGGCACATATATTGGGGCATTGTTTTCTTTTCCTATCCTCTTGATCCCAGCGATCAAACACCAATCATCGGGCTTGGTAGCAGGCAGGGGCCCTTCCAGACTGAGCGATCTTGCGGCCTCATCTTTCTCCTTCTAGAACAGGAATAAGAACAGTACTAAGCATACATGGAGGCTAAAGGAGGCTCTGCACACAGAACACTGAACACGTGCCTTCCACATGACATGGAGGCTAAATGAGGCACTGCACACAGAACACTGAACACGTGCCTTCCACATGACATGGAGGATAAATGAGGCTCTGCACACAGAACGCTGAACACGTGCCTTCCACATGACATGGAGGCTAAAGGAGGCACTGCACACAGAACGCTGAACACGTGCCTTCCACATGACATGGAGGCTAAAGGAGGCTCTGCACACAGAACACTGAACACGTGCCTTCCACATGACATGGAGGCTAAATGAGGCTCTGCACACAGAACACTGAACACGTGCCTTCCACATGACAGCTGATCGATGACTAGGAATAACTCTTATTGTTAGAATTACACCGACATCATGTTAAACACACAGGAAAGCAATTGTTACCAGTGGGTCACATCGAATTTAAGAAGACCAGATCATGTTAACTCTGCTATTATGCCTGTTTCTAAAATACCATAGCTCTTCCAGATTTCTGTTAAACATCGATCAAGTTCTTAGGGCAGATGAAGATATCTGAATTAGGTATTCTTATACTTAGATGGATTGGTAGCTAATTAATAACATTCCCTAACATTTAGTAGCTGGCATGATTTAGATGTTAAGGATTCTGAAGTGAATTAAAAAGATAAAAATCCATATCATTGCAGAGCTTGAATTTTAATAATGAGATCCAGGAAAGTAATAAACAACAACAACAACAACAAAAATCACACAGCATGGTAGAAGATGAAATGTCAACAGGGAAAATATGAGATGGTGTCATAGCATGTGGGGCTCCATGAGTGACAGGCTTGTATGAGGAGAATATTGTTTCTAACACATAAGGCAACTAGACTATGGACTAGACTCTGTAGGATCTACCTGTGCGGCATGGTCTTGATTAGTGATTTGTGTGAATGGGCCCAGCCCATTGTGGGTGTGATCACTCCTGGGCAGGTGGCCCTGGGGTGTATAAGAATGCAGAGTGAGCAAGCCACCAGGTGTGAGCTGGCAGGCCACTTTCCCACACAGTTCCTGTTTCAGCTCCTGCCTGAGTGCCTGCCCTGAGTTCCCTTCAGAAGAGAGTGTAACATGCAAGCTGACATAGGCCTTTCCTCCCCATGCTGTTTTCAGCCATGACATTGTATCCCAGCAACGGACCCCCTAAGGAAAGGATTAACATGTAGTGGGCACTGAACTGCCCCATCCTCTTTTCCCTTCTTGCTCCCCAAACCCCTTTGCTCTCTCATAGTCTCATGACCTCATGGGCTTTGTCTCTTAGGTTAATCTTCTGAGAATGCCCCAAGAGTAGAAATAAGATCTTGACCCAGGAACACAGTATTTCCTCCCGACACACAGAGAGGATTAACATATCAACCGCTTGAAGTGAATAAATGGTTAAAAATCGATATTCAGGGAAAAAATGACACGGAGGTAAAAGTTAGTATGTTCTTCATCACTGTTGGAGTTTGATAGGTATGTTCCTCACGGGTCTGCATGCTGGAGGCGTGGTCTGTACGCCTGTACTGGAAGGTGAGGGGATCTCTGAGCAAGAGAGAGGTCTATGGTGCTCTAGTGGAATGAATTAGTGTTTGTGTGTGACTGGGCTGTTAAAAAGCAGGGCCACACCACATGGCTGCTCTCTTTTCAAAGTAGCTGTGTCTCTTTCTGAGTCTCAGCCAAGGGCCCTTCTGTGACATCAATGTCATGCGCTTGGGCTTACCAAGAAAGTGCACCGTGAACAGTGGTTCTCCCAGGACAGCTGACACAGGGACCCCACAGCATTGCTGAGCCTGACTGCTGTATTCACAGCCCGACTCCAGCTGCCCCCGTTTTCCAAATCTCCTCCTCCCAGTTGCTCAGTTCTTACTTGTTTTTGCTTTGTTGTTTGACAACAACAACAACAAACCAACAACCCGTTGTACTGCAGAAAACCATCAGAATTATTATTTTTCTACATTTTTAACCTTTCTGTGTCTGTGTTGCCTTTTAGAATGTTATCTAGGAAGAGCATTGCTCAAGGCTTTCACGGACTTGCCGGGAGGGACACTGAGGCTCAGGGAAGAGAAACACCAACCCCAAACATAACAACTCTCACTTTTTAGCTCCTTTTGTAAGAAAGAAGAAATCAAAGTCTACATTCAGGCAGGCTGGTGCCTTTTGCTCTCCCATGAAACCACAATAGCTACAAAGTTACCCAGTGGCGCCTAAGGTAGACCGGTGGTTGTAGCAGTAAACTGGTATCTGTAACTCCCACTGTACTTCAGAGCTGAGAGACTGGGTTTGTTATCCCGCTAATAAACAACCTGCCAACACTTCCAACACTTAGAGCAAGCGGTCCTTTCTTAGACACATCAGAGTGTAGCCTTCCATGTTAACTTTTCTCTTCCATTAGGCTCAGGTCTAAGACCAAACGGCTCTGGCCTGAAGTCACGGAGACACTTAATGAAAGGCGTTTTATGCCAGTCACGAGCTGGGCACAATGATGATCAGCGGTAGATCACGCCAAGACCAGGCAGGGATGCAGCAGCCAGGCGTGGCTAGCCTGCTACATTAACCACCCTGTGAGCTGAGCAGACACCTCAGCAGTCTCTGCTTCTCATTTAGAAGAATGAAACCAAAGCATCTTAATAGGGACACCGGTGGGCTGAGTTTCATTAGGAAAGGCCTTTAAAAGGCAAGGCCCGGAGTCAGAGCTGATCAATACAGCCGGTCCTGCTTCCTGCTCCCAATCTGTAAAGCAAGCAAATGCCTTTATGTTGGCACTAATCCATTGTGCCCACAATGCGGAAAAAGGTGCCCCAAGAGGCTGGTGATTTCATAATACACTGTTGGGTCTTTTTTTTTTTTTTAGCACCACCACCAAAATAAGACAAAACAGAACTACGGAAGTAAGACAATGGGAAGAAAGCTGGCAGCAAAGCTCCCTTAAAAACACACCAGAATGAGATAAAAGTGAAAAAAGGTGAGAAAGTAGCTATATTCAGAGAACTAGCTGGCTTGTAAAAGCCTAGTTCCTAGAAATCTGGCTATTATTTCTAATTCCTGTGCCCACGGACTCACACTGAACCGGTGCTGTGTTGGCTGGTGCAGGAACTTCAGGGCTGAACAAACCAGGGTCTACCTTTCACGGAACAGACGCTCTGTGCAGTGGCCAGGCAACAAATACGTAAACACAGCTACTCTAGAAAATGTGCCTGTACGAACGTAAGAAGGTGGGGAGTGCGGGGACAGCCATGGTTCCTCTCAGCACTGATGTGTCTCTTGTCAGAAAGACAGAGGAGGACGGTTCCCTCATGGAAGCAGTAAAATGAGAGCTCCCACACATGACAATAGGCACAAAACCCAAAAACAAAACGCCATAAAACCGAAATGTTACACAGTACACAGCCCCTGCTCCTAGGATTCCCAAGACCCTGCTCATGATTCCGTTGCAGCCATTCTGAAAAGGTAGAGAATGAATCACAGGTTTCTGAAAAGAAATATTGCAAATAACATGGCAGTATTGGAAAATGCTAATGTAAACGCTGCCGGGCCATCTGCTTGGTATTACCACAACGCTGGGAAAGGCTCTGAGAGAAATGATGTTTGAAATCATTAAAAAAATAACATGTCAAGTTTAAAATACTCAAGGATCTTAGAAGCAGCATCAACACATTCTGCAACCATATGGCCCTGCAGCAGGTTAAAAAAAAATCCCCTGGCTTGTAGTTCCCACTTTAACCTAATGGTTCCTAAAGCACACTTGCTTTCCAGTTGAGCACTCCCCTCCCACATTGAATTCCCTGGTGTTTACACTTTTTTTTGAATATGCTTGAATACAATAATAGGTCCACCTTTTCTCAAATAGGTGATGATGTGGTATGGGAGAGGGAGTTACTGTCCCAGAAGACAGCCTGTGTAGGTGGCAGATAGGACAGTTGAGTGTGTCTTGTTGGGCCTCTGACTTAGGAAACTGATTACAGCCTCAGTTGTAGCTGCTAATCCCAGTAGAGAGTGTAATTTTGCAGTCACAGTGCTAATGGCTTTGCATCCGTCCATAATCATACTTTCCTAAAGCATGCCATTATTACACACACTTTGTACATGAGCATCTTCCTCACGGTCACATGTGTAGCAGGGGGCAGGGTCAACTGTGTAAACACAACTCACGGACTACATCTATGCCTTCAACCATAATTCTACACGTCAGTGATCAGCGTTCAGACAGTGGTGGGAACAGATTTGTGTTGTTTTTCAAGGTCAATAAAAGTCTAAAAGCCTTTTCAAGGTTAAAAACACTGAGTATCTCAGGTTAGAGCTAGCTCCCAGAGAAGAAAGAAATCAGGGAGAACGGCTGGCCTTTCGTTTAACTCCAAAGAACTGAGTAGTGGTCAAAGAAAAGTCTCCCAGAGACAGAGGACACACTGAGTTACAGAGTTCAGAAAGCTAACAGCCAATGGTGGGAACACCTCCCAATATTACTGCAGAAAACTAGATCAGAAACAGAGTTCTCAAAAGAGGAATCACACATGGCTCAGAAGCACTTAAAAGAAATGTTCAACAGCCTTTCTCATCAGGGGAATGCAGATCAAAATGACTTTGAGATTTCATCTCACACCCGTCAGAATGGCCAAGATCAATAAAACAAGTGGCAGCTCCTGCTGGTGAGGATGTGGGACTAGGGAGCACTCCTCCACTGCTGAGGAGCACGTAGGATTGGATAAATACTGTGGGATGCAGTGTGGTGGTTCCTCAGGAACATGAAAGATTCCTCTCAAGATCCAGCTACTTTTGGGACCAAGGATGCTTCATCCTATCACAGAGGCACCAGCTCGACCATGCTCACTGATCCTCTACTCATAGCTGCCAGACCCTGGAAATGGCTTAGATGCCCATTAAGGAATGGCTGTATATAAAAAAAAGTGTACATTTACACAATGGAATATCCATCAGCCACTAAATAAAATGACAAAATGAAATTTGCAGGAAAATAGAAGAATCTAGGGAAAAAGATCATATCAAGTGAGGTAACCCAAACTCTAGTAGACAAAGATGGTATGTATTTACCTATAAGTGAATGCTAGCTGTTACACCAATTTTATATTTATAGGTTTTTTGTGCGTGCAAATGTGTGTGTCTTAGAGTTTGTATGTGTTTCTTGTACTTTTTCTGTGGCTCTTTCTTCAGTCTTTGCTTAGTCCTATTTTGTTATTGTTGTTGTTATTATTAGAGAGAAGAAAAGTTGGGGATTTGAGTGGTGGAGATGTAAAAAAAGCTGGGGGAGGGGAAAGAGTGATCAGTATATATTGTATAAGAAAATTTATTTTAAAATATGAAAACAAAACCCCATTCCTCCTCTATAGTCAATCATAAACATAGAAGTTCAGACTGATTTTTGCAATTAGGTTAATATTTAGCAGTGTTTTTATAATCCTTTATCGTTATGTATATTTGTTAGACATACTCCCATACTACATTCCATGAGGTCTCTTTCTATAAATCATATTGTACATTGAGCATATTCCACCATTATGGACCCATATGGACCCACAGACACAGATTTACTATGTCTATTTAGACAAACACTGCCAGTAGGTTCTTAGCCACGGCTACAGTAAAACGTGTGCGTTTTCGTGTACACTGTGTCTTAAGTCCAACTAGAAAGTAGTTGGCTACTCCCATAACATTGATGCCATCCCTGAAGCCACTGGCATCCCAGTCACCACTGTCACTCTCCAGGTACAGCTTTAGGAAAGACTGTTGGTGAGTTTTCCTCTCCAGTACCATGCATAGCACGTTTCAGTTCTATAAAAGCTAGCCAACAGGGAGGAATCTCTCTGGTCAGTTCTAGCCTGATTTCTCAGTGACCAAAGTGTATGTTGCCTTTAGCAACAGAGTATCACCATCATGTATTGGTGGCCAACCAGAAGCACTGACAAGAGTCTTCTATTGTTTGAAAGTCTCTGCAATACGTATGACCAACAACTTGAGGGGAGGTGTTCCATATATGGTACTGGGCTTTTTATTTGGCTACCTGTGGTTCTGGGGGGAGGAGCACGCCCTTTATATAGGGCAACTAATTATACCGGCTGGTTTTGTGTCAACTTGACACAAGCTAGAGTCATCAGGGTGGAAGGCGACTCAGTTGAGGGAATGCCTCTATAAGATTTGTCTAATTGCTCCTTATAAAATTGCAAAGCTTCTGTAAGGCAAAAGACACTGACTGTCAGCAAGACAAAAAGGCCACCAACAGATTGGGAAAGGATTTTTTACCAATTCTAAATCTGATAGGGGACTAATATCCAACATCTACAAAGAGCTCAAGAAGCTGGACTCCAGAAAAATGAATAAACCCATTAAAAACTGGGGTACAGAGCTAAACAAAGAATTCTCAACTGAGGAATTCAGAATGGCTGAGAAACACCTGAAAAAATGTTCAACATCCTTAATCATCAGGGAAATGCAAATCAAAACAACACTGAGATTCCACCTCACACCAGTCAGAATAGCTAAGATCAAAAATTCAGGTGACAGCAGATGCTGGCAAGGATGTGGAGAAAGAGGAACACTTCTCCATTGCTGGTGGGATTGCAAGCTTGTACAACCACTCTGGAAGTCAGTCTGGTGTTTTCTCAGAAAATTGGACATAGTACTACCAGAGGATCCAGCAATACCTCTCCTGGGCATATTCCCAGAAGATGTTCCAACTGGTAAAAAGGACACATGCTCCACTATGTCCATAGCAGCCTTATTCATAATAGCCAGAAGCTGGAAAGAACCCAGATGTCCCTCAATAGAGGAATGGATACAGAAAATGTGGTACATTTACACAATGGAGTACTACTAAGCTATTAAAAACAATGAATTTATTAAATTCTTGGGCAAATGGATACATCTGGAGGATATCATCCTTAGTGAGGTCACCCAATCGCAAAAGAAGTCACTTGATATGCACTCATTGATAAGTGGATATTAGCCCAGAAACTTAGAATAGCCAAGATACAATTTGCAAAACACAAGAAAATCAAGAAGAACGAAGACCAAAGTATGGATACTTCATTCCTTCTTAGAATAGAGAACACCCATGAAAAGAGTTACAGAGACAAAGAATGGAGCTAAGATGAAAGGATGGACCATCCAGAGACTACCCCACCCGGGGATCCATCCCATAATCAGCCACCAAACTCAGACACTATTGCATATGCCAGCAAGATTTTGCTGAAAGGACCCTGATATAACTATCTTGAGTGAGGCTATGCCAGTGCCTGGCAAATACAGAAGGGGATGCTCATAGTCATCTGTAGGATGGAACACAAGGCCCCCAATGGAGGAGCTAGAGAAATTACCCAAGGAGCTGAAGGGGTCTACAACCCTTTAGGTGGAACAACAATATGAACTAACCAGTAGTCCCAGAGCTCGTGTCTCTAGTTGCATATGTAGCAGAAGATGGCCTAGTCGGCCATCATTGGGAAGAGAGGCCCCTTGGTCTTACAAACTTTATATGTCCCAGTACAGAGGAATGCCAGGGCTAAGAAGTGGGAGTGGGAGGGTAGGGAAGCAGGGTGGAGGGAAGGTATAGGGAACTTTTGGGATAGCATTGGAAATGTAAATAAAGAAAATGTCTAATAAAAGAAAAAAAAAAAAAGATTTGTCTGAAGGCAAGCTTGTAGGGAATTAGTGACTTATGGGGAAGGGCCGAGACCATTGTGGGTGGTGCCATCCTTAGGTTGGTTGTCCTGGGTTCCGTAAGAAAGAAAGCTGAGCAAACCATTGGGGAGCAAGCCAGTACCCAGGACCCCTCTGTAGCCTCTGCATCAAATCCTGCCTCCAAGTTCCTGCCCTGTTTGAATTCCTGTCCTGAGTGCCCCCCCCCCAAGTAATGAACTATAACCTAGAAGTGTAAGCCAAATAAACTCTTTCCTTCCTCCCCAACTTGTCTTTTTGGTTATGGTATTTCATCACAGCAATAGAAACCCTCACTAAGATACTAATGAAACTCTTTTGCATGAAATATATGATATGTTTTATATATTCTGCATATATAAACTTTATAAAACAGGTTTCCATGTGGCTCTTTCAAGGACTCTTAGTCTTAGTGATCCCACTCTGCCTTCTTCTCTGCTCCAGCCCCACATGCATCCCCCCTCCCCCCTCGCTTCCCTCCCATCATTCCTCTTTCCCATTCCTAACACCTGTGTCTACTATCGCTCACTCCTCTTAAGATCTTTCTTCCTCCTTTGGTCTTCCCTCCCAAGGCTTAGGAAACATCAAGGGAAACTGAGGCAGGAGGATTTTAAAAGGCAGAGGTTGGGGGAAACACACACACACAGCATTTGGAAGGGATTGGGGATGGATCTGGAAGGGGTAGAGAGAGGAGAATATAATAAACACACAATTTATTCACTATGAATTTCTCAAAGGATTTAATCTTCAGAGTCAAAGGCCATAAATAAAACTGAAGAGATATATTTGAATATAGTGATCAACTTATTCTTTTTGATAAGTATAGTTTTTCAGAGGTTAATTTGATGAGTAAAGATAATCTATTCAAAATGATTCTAGAAGTGAACAATATTTGTATGCTGCCTCACACGGAGGAAATAAATACTTAACCTGAGTATAATAACTATAGTACATAATTTCCAGAAACAGAGACAAAACCCTAATGACTTTGGGTTGAAATACTCATTATTTTATCAAAAATATATGTTTTTTTTATGTGCATGTGCCAGTATTTGTGTACATGCATCCTGTTATACCTGAGGTGGCCAGAAGAGATCATTAGATCCCCTGGAACTTATTTATGGGTGGTTGCAGGCTGTCACGTGGGTGCTGTAATCTATACTTGCTGTAACAGTGCAGTTTAACCTTAGCCATTGAATCACCTCTCCAGTCCCAATGCAACGTCAGTTGTTGGGGATTGGTTCTAACACTTTGTCTTAATTTGGCTCCCAGAATCATATGGGAATCTGCACATTCAGACACTAAAGGACGAAAGCCTTTTCCCAGTTGGCTGATTGGGTAATAAAGTTGTCAATGGCAAATGGCTGAGCAGGGTGAAAGAGGCTAAACTTTTAGATTGTGCAGGCAAGGAACCTAGAGAGAAGAGGTGGAGAACTGCTAATAAGAAGAAGCAGAGGGAAAGAAAGTATAAGAGCTGCAGGAAAGAAAGCAACCAGCCATATCAGAACTTGGAAAACCCTATGGGCCACTTCCCTGATTAGGTCTTGAGTAGCAGAGATGAACTATTTTTTTAGCAAAGCCATTCAGGAAAGGTGGAGGGGAGAAGTATGCTAGACGCTGACAGGATTAGAAATACCCATGGAGCTCGTCAAGGCATATCAAAATTAGCTGATAAATGTGCCTGTGTATAAGGGAAGGGTGGGGGATATTATAACATAAACTATGGAAAAAAGGTTAGATTCCTTTGGAAGGGGATGACAATGCTTAGATGCTGATCCAGTTGACAGCTGCATAACGGTAAGCATGCTAACCCACTCACTAGAATGCACATTATGTGCGACTGAATCTCATGAAGTGTGGATTACATCTCACAAACATGCTTAAAACATAACAAGGAGAATCCCGAAACTGGGAAGATATTTTCGAAATGTGTATTTGTTAGAAGACAACCAGACGAAAGGACTCAGCATGTAGACCTGCGAGCAGAGAGACACAGTGATGGAGGTGTGGAAGACAGGAAGGCCGAGGGAATGGCCAAGGCTGGGATGATACACCAAAGCAGTAGTGGATGGTGAGCAAAGTATGAATGAGTCCCGCTGATTCCATCTTAATAAAGTAGGCAGCTGGATAAAAAAGGTGGGGTAGAATAGAACTTAAAACGGCTTGTGCAGCTTCTCTGTCTTTAAGGAAGGTGTGCATGCTCTCTGGATCTTTTAAGTATGCACTTCATAGAATCATCCCTTTCCATCCAAAGAAAACAGTACAGCAGGAAAAAGACTAACCCACCCCCCGTGGAGATGTCACTCCAACACCCCCATCCTCCCTCAGACGTGATCTGAAGGATGCGCTCTGTGTGGTCTACCAGGCCTGTAACTTCAGTCTCACCATCAGTAAAACACCAGACAAGACCAAACTGGGGGCTTTTCTACCAATTCCTGCCATATTTTAAAAACTGCCAAGACCATTAAAATCAGGGCGAGTCTGAGAAGCCATCACAGTCTACAGGAGTCTAAGGAGGCTTTACCACAAGATGAGCAGATGGGATCTTAGGACAGAAAAAAGTAGCAGGCAAAACAAATACATCTTAGTAAATTATTATTATTATTATTATTATTATTATTTTCATCATCATCATCATCAATATTAACCTGGTTATAGTAAAGGTATGAGCCAGCTCATGTGGTGAATACACTACTAACACAGGATGTCCACAATATAATTTAATTAAATCTATTTAGAATATTAAAAATAACTGAAGTTACTGAGTGTATGAAGAACAATGAAAAGCCTTGCTCTTGGGGGGAAAGGTAACAGACACCAGGGATGAGATGGAAGTAACCTTAAAACAGTAACAGTTCTCAAATTTGTCTTTAAAATGAGTGGATCTGGGGGGTAGAAAGATGGCTCAGTAGTTAAGAGCACTGGCCGCTCTTCCAGAGAACTTGGGTTTGATTCCCAGCAACCACATGGCAGCTCCTATCTGTCTGAGGCTTTGGTCCCCCTTGGGGAAGGGCATCTGACTCCCCCTACTTGTCTCCCTGGGTGCTGTACACATGTGGTATACAGACCTAAAAAAAAGGCAGAACATGCAGTAATTTTAACATCAGTGGATTCTGATATACATGTATGACATTGTCCCAAAAGATATAAAATCAAGAATAGAAGCCCTAAATGAGATCAAGACATAGTTAAAATGTCATACAAAGATTATTTTGTACACAGTGTCAAGACAAGTTCAGTTTTCTGGAGCACTTTTTATCAAGCACTATTTCACTTGTGAATTTATGTTTTAAAGTTTACCTAATCCTTTTTAAAGCAGGAACTCTGGCACTATAAGGATCCCCACCTATCGATACCATGGGCTTCTGCTTCATTGGGTATCGGATTATATACGGTCATGTTTTAGCTCTGTTAGCAGTTCTCAAAGCATTCTGGAGATAGCACATTCAGGTAAGGCTAGCAGTTTGGGAAAATACACACACGCTAACTAAGCTGTTGCTGACAAAGGGCGCTAGTGAACTGTCTCCACCTAACTTTAGGATGACAACTAGAAACAAACAAAATCCATTGGGCTCAGGTATGTGCCTGTAGTCCTGGATATCGGTGAGTCTGATGCAGAAGGATCTGCTGAGGGCAGATGTCTGACATCCTGGGAGACACAGCAAATCCTATCAAAGTGTATGGGGGGGTGGAGGGAAGGGCTAAGCTACTTTCTACTTCTAAATGTTTACATTATTTCCTAGAAAAATACCACACAGACACATCTTTTCACCTCGTTGAACTATCTGCAAAGGTACAAAAGTTTTAAGATTGCTCAAGTGAGTATTTATTTTCTCAATGGGAAAATCTGTTAAACTGATCATTCAGTCTAAATAAATGAATAGTCATAGCTGGTGTCTATGTTTGGGGGCCCTTTTCCAAGCTGTTGCTATAATTGTTATCACTCATACAAGCATAACTGAGTGACTCAGAGCATAATGCTGCACCCTACTTATTTGCAGTAATTGTGATTGTCACAGTTAGTTTGTAAGACTGAATAACATTTAACCCCGAAATAATCACACTGATTATCAAATGGTTTTGCAGCATATAGTTTTAATATAGCCATTGCAAATCTCCCATGATCACCTATGATCAAAACTGGGAATTTCTTTTCTGTTTCTTGCTTTACTTCCCAGAATCCAGGGGTTCTTCCAACTCAACCAACCAGAAGCTCATTAGAAAAATAAAAGGAAGTAAATGTACCTTGTGGTTTTTAGGTGTGCTGAACACTTAGATACAGGAATGTAATGGCAGAACACACGCCATGTGAGCTCCTGCTGGTATCCATGTGACTTTCCGCTTTGGATGGTGAAACCCCTCAACCATCCTGTAAGCCCCACTCATTTCAACCTTCCTGAAAGCCTTATAAATAATGGATCATCGTCTCATTTGATGTCCAAAGAATTGAGTGCTGCTCTTTCTACATCTCTCCTAGCCCACCTTCCACACGGGCAAGTTCTCCTCAAATGGACCTTAAATGCATTCTTATTAATGTTCTCCCCCCTGCCTGGAACAAATTAAAGAAACTACTTTACTGTACTGCACTGCGTTATTGCTTAGAAAATATTCATGCTCCTCCCCTCTCTAAAAATGGGTGGGCTATCCTCCCCTCTCTAAAAATGGGTGGGCTATCCTCCCCGAGTCCTCAATTCTGGTTGGTCAAATGACTTTGCTTTGAAGCCAATGGGGTAAGTGGACACAGTGGGAACTGAAGAGCAAGGTGATCTTGGCCCTCCCTCCAGTCTCTCCCACCATCAACAGGAGTAAGGGAAATGCCTTAGGAGGGATGTGAGCGAAGGAAGGAAATATTATAGAACAGATCTGAGCACAACTTTTAACAAGGAGCTGTTCCTAGCTGTTCCAGCCTAGACTGTCAGGCTTAGGGATGGGAGAAAGAGTAAATGACCACGGTTTTAACCTGCTTAAGGTGGGGTGTTTCAAACCTCAGTAGTAGCTAACTGATCCACCCACTGTATTAACATGGTACCAATTAAAAAACCCACCATGGAAAAACAGCTCAGCTCTCCCAGTGCCCCAAGCACATTGGACAATTTGGGTGAATTTCCTTGACTATCATCACGATCAACTTGCTTAGCTAAGCATTTCCCCTGTCGGCCTACTAAGTCTTTCCTGATTCTCCTCAGAACTACATGACTATAGTTTTTGTACATTTTTTCCCCTTGAGACTTATCCGAATTACGTAGAACTGATAAAATTACCCATTGCTGGCCTTATTCTAGCACAACTGAGTCTGAGTCCTGGGGCGGGCGGGGCTACTGGCTTCCATTTTTAAGAAGCTTCTATGGAACTCTCCTGTTACACCATAGCCTGGGATGCACCGAGGTACCAATGTGCTAACTCAGCATACCCCAGTCAACACCAAAGCCCAGAAGATGCAAACAGTCGCCTAGTGCCATCTCTGAATCTCTTCATCCTGAGTTTTGTTTTCATGGTGGTTTTCTGTCTACTTTAACATATTACTTTTTCCTTCCCTTCCCTTCTAATGATGTAAGAGTTCAATTAAAAAGAGGAACACTTTCTCTCTCTCTCTCTCTCTCTCTCTCTCTCTCTCTCTCCCTCCCTCCCTCCCTCCCTCCCTCTCCTTCTCCCTCTCTCTCTCTCTCTCTCCCTCTCCTTCCCCCTCCCCCCCCTGTGTGTGTGTGTGTGTGTGTGTGTGTGTTGAGACATGGATCAGCAGCTACAAGCACTTGGACCCAGGCTCAGTTCCTAGCACCCACCGGTGTTTGACAACTTTCTGTGACTCCACTGCCGAGGAATCTGCCCTCTTCTGATCATGTGACCCTTTCCTGACCTCTGTGGCATACTAGGCACACTTGTGGTATGCATGGAAAACACTGTTCACATAAAATAAAGAAAACAGTGACTTTTAAAGAGATTATTACCACAGCCTTTAGTCTATGATCATAGGCCAAGAATATGATTATTTAAGTTGTCTCAATGTCTACATTTCTTTTAATTTATATAGTTTTTCAAAATATATTTGGGTTAGGAAGGGAATTCACCTAGAACCCATACTGGTCTTACATCTTAAATGTTTTAAAATTTAAGTCCTTTATTTAGAAATTTTAACTGGCTGAAAGCTACATGTACACCTGAAGTGTACCATATAAATTGTACACATGTATGGTATAAAAAATCACCACAAAATAGTGAACACACCTGTTAATACCTATTGTTATCATCTTGTGTATGTGCCGGTTGCTTGGAAACGTCAGACAGACAGGACTATTAGCCCGAGCACACTGCATTTTATTCTGCAAACCTGCCTGTTTAATCATGGTGTTTACACTGTTCTCTCTGCCTGTGCCTCACCTTGCGAGCAGATGGAAGCTACTCACAAACATGTATCCCTTGCATTTCTTTTAGAAACAGGTTAAATTGGTAACAGGGCAGACTTTCAGCAGTACTGCCATGTCAAATGACAGCATGGGTGGAGGGTTCTAAAAACAAACAAACAAACAAACAAACAAGCCACCCAATGTTAGCATCAATCCCATTACATTTGCTGCTCTGGAAATCTCACCAGATGAGCTCGAGGCATGCAGCACAGTCAGGTGACAGAGAACATGGGCCCTGGGCTAACTTCCCTGGCTTTGTGTTCTGCTCGAATACTGTCTGATCCCCCTTCTGCACACATGGGGATGCTGGCCTACTGTACGCACCTGTAATCAGGTGAGTTACACCTTTCATCATGTTGAACCAGTGCCCAAGTCGGTAGAATTCAAGATTTGCAAGCTGTCCCATTTTTAATCCCTGAGTGTATTCCTCACTCCTGTTTAATGGCTCCCTGTTTTCTTAAACATTTTAGTTCAGAATATATCACCCACGATGCGTAGGTACACATTAAGAACAGTAAAATAAATGTTTGTACGCCTAAAGAGTTTAAGCTGCAGCACTCAGACAATAAACCCAGGCCTCTGTTCTCCCCTTTATCTCCCCGTCCCTCCGCTCGCCCAGATGGACCACATGCCACCCCATGCTTGCCTTCGTAGTTTTACTACATGGTTTTATTACTATCAAAATAACTTTCCAAGTTGCTCATAAATTATTCTGTGACCCATTTTCTTGTTAACAGTCTCCATCTGCCACCCCTTTCTTTTCCGGTTCCTCTCTTCCAGTGGGGATCGCAGCAGATGAGGAAAGGTGTTTGGTTCCCTGAATGGTCCAACTGTTGTGCTTCCACTGCTTCGTCTCGACAGCTTCTGCTCCGCTCCTACATGCTCCACGGTTACAACTCCCAGGGTCGTTAATGGCAAATGATTTTGAAAATTTCAAGATCCTTTTAAAAACGCCTCTCCTTTCCAAATCCTCCCTCAGAGCTGAATATGATTGCGTTTGCTTTTGACGTTGCTGAATCGAGAGGCAGACTTCTTATGTTTCATGCGTCATCCTTGAATGGACACACTCCTCAGAATGTGTTCTCTGCAGTGCAGTGTTACACTCAGAGACAGCCTAGGGCAGGAAGAGTGTCTACAGGGTAGGACAAAATATCCCACAAAGTATCTTTATATGGCCTATGCTTCATGTTCTAGAAAATAATCATGACTCTGTGTCAATTCTCTCACCCCAGGTGACAGACCACCCTCCTAAAGTCTGTTTTACTAAGACTGGCATTCTGCCAGTGTCCCAGGGCTGGTTAGACATACCCAGTCTTCAGCCATTTCTCAGGACTGGTTAGACACACCCAGTCAGTCTTCAGCCAGTGTCTCAGGGCTGCTTAGACACACACAGTCAGTCTTCAGCCAGTGTCTCAGGGCTGCTTAGACACACACAGTCAGTCTTCAGCCAGTGTCTCAGGGCTGGTTAGACACTTCAGCCAGTGTCCCAGGGCTGGTTAGACACAGGCAGCCTTCAGCCAGTGAGTGTTTCAGGGCTGGTGAGACACACTCAGTCTTCAGCCAGTGTCTCTGGTTGGTTAGACACACCCCGTATTCAGCTAGTCAGGGCTGGTTAGACATACACAGTGTTCAGCCAGTGAGTGTCTCAGGGCAGTGTCAATCTTCAGCAACTGAGTGTCTTAGAGCTGCTTAGACACACCCAGTCTTCAGCCAGTGAGTATCTCTAGTTGGATAGACACACCCACCTTCAGCCAGTGTCTCAGGGCTGCTTAGACACACCCAGTCTTCAGCCAATGAGTGTCTCTAGTTGGATAGACACACCCAGTCTTCAGCCAGTGTCTCAGAGCTGATTAGACACACCCAGTCTTCACTCAGTGTCTCAGAGCTGCTTAGACACACCCAGTCTTCAGCCAGTGAGTGTCTCTAGTTGGATAGACACACACATCTTCAGCCAGTGTCTCAGGGCTGCTTAGACACACCCAGTCAGTCTTCAGCCAGTGTCTCAGGGCTGGTTAGACACACCCAGTCAGTCTTCAGCCAGTGTCCCAGGGCTGCTTAGACACACCTAGCACCACTGCATCAGTCTCTCCCAGTGCTCCACAGTGTAGTCCTGAAGCTGGCCCAAAGGACATAGGTAGGAATCGCACAACCCTATCTTGCTCTTCATGCTTTCTATCCTGTGTAACAGCTGAGTGTAAAACAGTATTTTATAACCACAGTGTGGATTTTTCAAACCCATTGTTGTGTCCTTCCGCTGAAGGCTAAGATACAGAAAAGGTATACAATGAAGCCGTGACTACACTCATTCAATTTTCTCTTCTTAATTAAAATCTAGCGCCAGAATCCAAAAAGTTCCCCTTCCCAACTTTGGTCCTTTAAACAGCTACAGTGGCAATTAAAAAGACTCCTCTGGTCATTCTACACTGCTTTAAGCACTTCCTACAATTCAACAACCCTATTTTGGAAAACTGGTATCACAAGTACTTTTTAATAAAATAAATACAGTTTTAAATAGAACTCTCAATAAATTATCTCAGCAGATGTTTTCCACCAAAGGCGCTACAGAAATTTAGCACCAATCCATCCTTCTAGACAGCATCCAACCTTGCTCAGTAAAGACTCCAGCACTCATCTTGTACAGCTATTGATTTTCTTCCCCAATAATATCAAGAAGCTGAGAAGGAGAATAGTGGGAGCTCTGAAAGGCTGGTATTTCCAGCATTTGCCCTGGGTTTCTGCAATGGCCTATTTCAGAAAACAAAGCAAAACAAAACTAAGCTAATAACTGCTCTTTTTTCTGAAAGGATACCTATTATCAAGAAAGAAGTGACAGTTCTGGGCTGTAACTGCAGCCCCTTCAGCTGGCTTGTGAATTTAAATGATATCTGATTTAATGTACACAAACTTCAGGAGTCAGATCATCCTGAGTATTTTTAATCCTCCTTTTATAAAAACCAAAAGTCAGAGAAAATTTTACAGATCCCCTAACTAGAATTCTTTACCACTACATGAAGTATCCTAAATAAATACAAGTATGACTTAGGTATGCTGAAAGACATTTGGAGTCCAGTGGTAATTTATATTTTGTGCAGACAACATTATAGGGGACAGACACTAAACAGCTATCTATTAACCTGTTTGTTATGCTTTGATCTACAGACACAATAAATATAATTTAAGGAAGACCGCACCAAAGCAGAGCTTCATTAAGCAAGCGCACGTGGAAACAACTCGGCCAATGGCAGTTAGCTGAGCAGCCTGAAGCCAAATTAGGACAGATGCGAGGGGTGAAGAACCAACCGGACATGTGCATGCTCCATTCTTGCTTGAAATCCACATGCTACAAAGATGCTGCCCCTTGACAGGAACAGAACAAACTCTGCACTGGAAATGACAAAGGCACAAGGCACAAGGCACAACATGAGGAATGTCCACATTAGCAGCCTACGTACTCGGAACCTCAAGTCTATGGAACCAGCTTCCAGGAGGAGGAAAAGAAAATGGTCCTGATGCAACGTTTGCCAACAACTCATCTCTATGGCTAGTCTCTGTGCATTGGGGATCTAGTCCTCCAAGAGAATCCTTCAAGATAACTGCTATGGACAACTTGTCAAGGCCTTATGTCCAACTGTCCCAGAGCAGCATGCTTCTAGCTGCTCTAGGTGAAGCTCATAATGTAACATTGTAGACTCTAAGATCGCTTACAATGTAGGCTCTAAAATCACTGTTCAATGGATAACCACCCAACCAAAAGAAAGTGCTGAGAAACCTAATTAAGTATTAGTTCATGGGGATTCTTCCAGTGATGGGGGGGGGGACAGACTGTGGGCTCTGCCTGAGCACTGCCTCACAGCATTGTGTTCACTAGACATGGAATAGCACTTGCGGCTTGACGTGTTCCTTGATAGCTGATTCACCATCACTAAAGAAAATCCAAATCAAGCAAGTAGGTGGAGTCATGTGTTTCGTTTTGCAGTTGAAGACTTTGTGGTGCCTTTGGTGTTGCCCATTGCTCTACTGTCACCTGACAGAATTGGGGTGCCCACACTGCAGAGAATGTGTTGAAGTGGAAACCAAACAGTTAAGCAAGAGCTATGTGACATATTGAATGAAAATTAGCCGAGTGGAATGGATAAATAGAACACCCCAGGGCCAAATGGCAAAGCTCAGCCGCTGTGCCCCAGCACCACTCGCTGGGGAAGGGGGCAACTATGGGACATACTAGCCACTGGAAATGGGGCAGCTTCTCTGAGTAGGGTCTTCTAAATGGGAAAGGAAAACAATGACTGGCTTTGTTCAGTGAACAATGAGGTCTGTTAAGAGTAGAACAATCCTCAGTTGTTTATTCAAGCATGAAAACTACTAATATTAGCCACAAATAATTCATATATCTGATGACAGAGTGAAACTCAGAAAGACCTCCCTAAGCTGATGGGCCAATCCAACAAAATGAAACAGAATCCATATCAATGGTTCCTGACTTTAGATCCCATGATGCAACCCCGGGAACACAGGGCTTGAAGCTTGGCAAGCTGTGGTGAGCCAGCAGCAAAGTTGAGGATATCTTTAATTTGATTAATTATTCAGATAAAAAATTAGGGGGGCAGTCTTACCTCAGACCAAGAGAAGAGAGGTGTACTAGGTTCTAGATATCATTTGTTGTGATGCAGTGTCTGGGTGTGCAGGTAACAGGGCCTGGCTTGTGACAGCCATCTTTCATAGTCAGCTTGACTGACTTTAGGATCACCTGGGAGTCAGACCTACTCTGTGTGGGTCTGTGAGAGTGTTTCCAAGAGCAGTTTAACTGAGGAGGGAAGACCCCTGAGGGATGCAGGCAGTATCATTCCACCAGATAGTCTCAGGCTGAATTCAAACGGAAAGAAATACCAAAGCACAGAGGTCACTTGTCTCTGCTTGTGTACGGCTGATAACCGGACGGGCCACTTCATGCCCCTACCACTATGTCTTCCCACCATGGCCAACTTCATGTGTCACCTATTAACCACAAGTTAAAATAAATCCTTCTTCCCTTAAGTTGCCTCTGCCTGGTGTTTTGTCACTGTGTGAAGAAAGTGTCCACTGTGGCATGTGACAACGAAAGGACACAGCATACTTGTAACTTGAGGGTTTCACTATAGATAATAGATGAGAATAATTCTATAAAAACATTACAGGCAAAGCTAGAGCCAATATTGGGCAGTATAGACATTCACTCCTAAGTGTCTGTTGAAGGTCTACTTCACCAGTCAGTACTAGGGAGGCAACAGAACTTCACGTGATGGGCTACTTCATCAACACTTAGAACTTGCCAGGAATTAAAGTTCTGATTGGCTGGATACATCACAGACTGCTGAAGAGTTTAAGGCAACAGGTGAGCTTTTAGTCAGTCACACTGGCTGTATAGGTGACAGGCAAGCTATAAGCTCGTTCCCTCAGAGAAGCTTGTGAGCACCCACGAGTTATGCCACACACTTATGGCTCAGTATGGTGTCCAAGAGAAGCCGACAAAACCAACACTGGATTAGTTTACACCAGAAACAACACTTTTTCAAGAGGGCTTCAGAGTCTTCAGGAGACTTGACAAGTCAGGCTTGAAGACATCATCTTCAGAAAAGATGGTTAGGGTGAGATGCCTGTGCCGTAAAAGGGGGCCTCACATGACTTCCAACAGACTATGGTCCTGTAGTTAACAACAGCAGGGGCAACTGAAGGTACTACCACCATGGGCATCATAGCCACTAACCCTTGTAAGTCCTCACTTCAAACATACACCCAGGAGGATGAACCCTAATGTCAGGGTCTGCATTATGGAACCCTGTTCAAGCATTTACTCTTACTGAAAACTGAATATACTTGGTGACCAAGAATAGCTTACAGGTATCACAGGTCCATAAGAAGCCTCCAGGAGTCAGGGAGCCATCAGGCCATCTTCCCAGGGCTTGAGTTTCCAGGAAGTTGGCAGGCAATCGACTTTCCCTGCAAGCCTGGAGAGAAGGTCATTTGCTAAGCTCCTGGAACACGTGAGAACCTCATGGGGTAAAGCCTTCTTTAACGGTTCCTTTCTTCAGATCCTCCCACCCCTGTAGACAGAGAGGAGCTCACCATCACCCAACCAGTTGAACTGTGGTCAAAGGATGGTCCAGGGGTAAGAGTAGGGGTCACTTCCCTTGCTACAGAATGATGTGCCAACAGTGTCTTCTGGATTCTGGGTGACACTTCAGAATGCCAGCTTTTCCTCAGGAAGTGTGAGCATACTAATCATGCCCCAGGGACAGGTGGGCACACAGGGAGAGCGTGCTCAGCTCAGCTTTGCCTCACAGCTGTCAAGCTGGGCCCCCTCATTAACGCCCACGGCTCCCTCCCCTGCTTTCTTTTTTGTAAGGTCCTTTGACTATAGCTCATGTACTTCAAATATGTCACTGAAAAATGCACAGATGGGACCCACCAGATCAGGAGAACGCTTTCACAGCTTTGGAAAGTGTGTTGGGTTTCTTTCCCTCAGAAATTAAAAAAAAAAATTCCTAAATTCTAATTTCTAACCTTCCCACCTCCTTCCTGCCTTACAGAGAAGCTTCGACAGTAGCCAATGTTCCCAGTGCTGATAACGAATAGGGCAATAATTAAATCGGTGTTGGGGTTTTTTTTTCCCCTCCTCCTTTTTAATCCAACCGGCTAATTGTATCTGCTAATCATGCTTCCCTAAGTCTACAGAGAGGCCCACATCTGAAGCTCTGACAGTAGCTGCAGCCCACGCGAATTCAGCTCAACATCAGGCCTGAAAAGGGAGAAAGGGGGACCCAAGTGGGGTGCCTGACAGGTGCTGCCCTAAGGGGATGTGTCCTGACCGGGAAGCACTGTCATGGAGAAGGGTCTCTATCTCCCTTTGAAAGTTCTGGACAAAGGGGTGGGTTTGCTTTTTGTTTGCTTTGGGGTTTGCTTTTGATTTAATGAAAGAGGTAAGAAAGTTAGGCATGGAGAGAGCTCTCAGGCGGGTCCGCCTTGAACCGCTCTGGCTTCCTGAGCCTTTAGAATGATAAAGAAACACAAGAGACACATCAGCTCAGCCCGCTCTCTGTGTGTGAAGTGTTCTCCTGTTATGAAGCTGTCTCATTCCAACGTGCCAGCATCCTCTTGTCCCAGTGCATTTTGACACTTTTATATTTTTTAGATGTATGCATGTGTTGGGGATTGGGGGGGAGAGGTTCACATGTGACAGCGTGCAAGCATGCAATCGGAGGAAAGGGACAACTCGCAGGGTTCACTTTTCCTCTTCTACCATGTAGATCCTGGAGACGGAACGCGCTGAGCCATCTTGCTGTCTGCCATTTTTAATTTCTGTATTCTAAACTTCCAGGTGGGATCTGCCAATACCTAGTGGCTCAGCCACCTGAGAGTTTTCCCTGAAATTATGTACACCACATCAAGTAGATCCCATAACCATAAACACACTCTCTAGGATAGGCGGGATTAACAACCTTCCCAGAAAATTCTCTACAGGATGTATTAATAATAGCCTTCTACTGAAATACTACTTCTGAAAGCTCAGCAAGGATCCGTCATAAAAATGGCACCACCTCCTGATACCTCCAGTGGTGTGCGTAGGGGAGGGGTGGCGAAGTATCCAATGAGAGGAGGGAATGGACAGTGACTAGGGCACAGGAGCCCACAGTCAACGCCTTCACGTGAGCATTGTGGCAACTTTCCTGGAGACAAGCTTAGCTTTCAGTTACTCTATGAAATGGAAGAAAAGAAGCATTTAAACACACACAACTGACTTCATACTAGGAGGGTGGCAACTGTGTGACATTTCAGTTGGACACTAGTGGACCCCAGGGCCAGGACCCAGTGTGTACCAGACATCAATTAATGTCGAAAGACACCATGAAAGACTCACCCTATGGGGTCAGGTATTTTTGTGGGATAATTTGGAGGTGAAGTTGGATATCTCAAGAATGTCACTGTGAAGCCGGGCTTGGTGGCGCATGCCTTTAATCACATCACTTGGGGGGGAGGGGGGGGAGGAGGCAGAGGCAGGCAGATTTCTGAGTTCGAGGCCAGCCTGGTCTACAAAGTGAGTTCCAGGACAGCCAGGACTACACAGAGAAACTCTGTCTCGAAAAAAAAAAAAAAAAGAATGTCACTGTGAATTAATGCTTCTCTGGGCATTGACTGCAAGCTGTTCCTGAGACTCAGAAAGAGTAGAAGGTGTTAATGTCCTTAAAGGACAAGATAAGGGAAAGAGTCTGAAAGCTGGCCATAAATAGGGTGCAGAGATGCTGGCAGAACTGACACTTAAGTTTCCCCATTATGCCTGCAAGGACCTCACTAGTGAGAGAGTTTATAACCAATGGAGTAGATTATACACCTGGTCCTGCACTCCTGCCAATTCAAACAGTAGTGCTGGACTGAACAGATCCAACCAAACTGTGGCCCTCTGTGGATTCTGGACCACCCTAGCCAATTTTTGTTCTGGTCAAGTTCAACCTGTTGACTGACAAGCTCTGAGCTCTTAGGTCTACTAGACTTACTCCCCCAAGGTTGAGAACAGAGTCAGGAACCTTCACCTGCAGGTGCAGCCCATCTCCCAAGGTGGGTAGAAGAAAAATTCACCTGAGATCTCAAAACGTGACACCAAGGCAGTGATGAGGTATCACTGGGCCTAGCACCTGATGGGTATCAGCAGCCCTCTCCTGCCCAGCATGGACTTCAGAAACAGTAACTATGGACAAGAACATCTGCTTTCTTTAGCTAGAGAGGTAAGAAAATCATGACTCTTTGTTGTTGTTAATCTTGCTTTATTGGTAGAAATTAAAATATTAAAATATTCCAATATTAAAATTTAAAATATTCCAATAAAGGCAAATGTGGATATATTATGGAAGAAAGTATAAAACTTAGGATGATATTTCTTGTAACCAAAAGCCAAAGAATGCAGTTCACTGAAGTGTGTGCTCTGGATCATGGAGCTGGTGAATAGGGAGTGGAGAAGCATAAGAACCTTTACCTCAGACAGCTGGAGAAAGCCTAATATATACAACAGAAGTAGATCGCAGTTACATTTCCCGGGCGTAATATGGTCAGTCTTGGTAGTTATAAAAGTGAAGGCCATTGGCCTTGGAAAACACACTTGTATATTTAGAAATGAGAGAGAGATAGAACGATGATAGATAGGCAGACAGATAGATTATATATACTCCCCACCCCCACACGCATGTAGACAGGGAGAGAGAGGGAGGCAGGGAAGGAAGGGGAGAGAGGGAGAGAGAAAAAGAGGAGGGGAGGGAGGGACAGAGGGAAGGAGGGAGGGAAGGACAGAGGGATGGAAGAGGAGCACGAGAAAATGAGCAAGCCAGCCGAGGCAAAGACAGCCACAACTACATTTTTTTTTTTTTTTTAGTTTGCAGATTCAACTAACTACAACAGTGAAATTCTTTTATATAAGTATGCCTACCTGTTTTGTTTTGTTTTGCTTTTTTCTTACCATCATTCCCAAAGCAAAGCTTTATATCAACTATTTACACTGCATGGGATCCTAATCACCTAGAGAGGACTGATGTTGTATAGGAAGGTGTGTAGAGGTCACGTGCACAAGCTACAGCATTTAATTAGAGGCTCTGAGTACTTAGCAGTGTCCTGAAATGACTCCGGAACTCAAAGTATGACTGTCTGTATAGCAAAGTTAAAATTATTGTACCTGTGCAAAATGGCTATGTTTGTAAGTAACTCTTCTTGTAAATGCAAAATGACATCAAGATACAAAGTAACGGGATGTTTTCTGGGGACTCATCCCTGCTCCCGGGCAGGCAGTCTGTTCCCTGCTCCTCTCACCCTGTTCCATGCAAAGCAGCCACAGTGTCCTGGCCTCCAAGGCTCCATCAGGCCTCACAGGAGCCTGCCCTTGGCTTACTGCCCCTGGTCTTGCTAAGCCTAGGGCTCCTCCCCCCCCTCCTCTCTCTCTCTCTCTCTCTCTCTCTCTCTCTCTCTCTCTCTCTCTCTCTCTCTCTCTCTCTCTGTTCTGTTTCTTCCTGTTTCTTTTTATTACTACCTGAAAATGTTTATAATTATCTATAAGTCTGCCTGTATCTTTATGAATGCTAGATGGAGACCCTCAGTTTGGGAATCACTGAAGCTTTCCGGGAGACAGGACCTATAAAATTTAGTGGTAGCTCACCAAATGTGGGCTGGATGGCGAGGTAAATGGAGAGCTGCAGGAAATGCTAGCCATCCTGGGTTCAACGCCTCCAACCATTAGGGAGTGCCGGGCATGGTATGAGAAGTCCTCCATACAGATGTAGTGATCAAATGGAAATGGAAGCAAATGGATATCAGAGAATGTTCCAGAGAAGGTTCTGGGGGAGGAGGGACCCACTGACTGCATACAGGGAGCCCCACACATGGCTTGGT
This sequence comes from Mus minutoides, assembly GCA_902729485.2. NCBI lineage: Eukaryota > Metazoa > Chordata > Mammalia > Rodentia > Muridae > Mus > Mus minutoides. The sequence goes on from LR749615.1 coordinate 2,238,326, forward strand.
CTGCGTTTGTCAGGCACGTTCCTTGAGACTCACTCTTCATACAAACCTGGTCTGGCTTCTGTTGCTACCTCCACAAGGCAGCTCATGAGCAAGTCACTGGAAACCTGCCTGGTGCTCACCACAGGGGCTGTTGTCATCATCTTTCCTCCTGCTGTAAGCAGATCAAGCAGCACACTGCTTTTCCCAGTGAGTGTTTTCCAGGTTTCCGGGACATCAGCGGCTCTGGTTTTCCCTGTCTCTCATCTCTGCTGGCACGCCTGCCTTCAATCACTTCAACCCAATGTTACAAAGCACCAGGTCTGGGACCGTCTTCATTTTTTCCTTTTTTATTCCAGACAGGCTTGGCTGGGCCTGCTGGCTTCGGCTATCCCGGACCTCGGCTTGTGATTGAGTATCTTCGACTTCTTGTAGAAGTCCAGGCTTGTCTCTCTAGGGGACTGTCACATCCACTTGGGTATCTCTACCCATATACCTGTAACTAACTTCTTGATCTCCGCTGCTAAGCTTCCACCATTGTCTGCCCACCTAAGATTACCCTATGCCGACTTCCTTTACATACATTTATGCCATAAGGCAAACCTACTCCATCTCCAAAAGGAACTTTACGTCTGCATATGCTGAGATTCTCAGGTCTCCTTACTTCCCTCTACACAGAAGCCAGACTACTTTGTGTGAAATGGAAGGCATGCGGTATCATTTTCTTGCTTAATACCATTGCCTTCCATGGTCTGCCACTAAGAACCAAAGGCCAAAGACAGTCTAAGTGGCTCTGCATGATCTATCTCTTCCCTCATTCCAAACCACTCTGCCTTGGGGATACCACACCTTGGTCCCACCGGTAGTCCTTCAGCTTCCTTCAAGGGTACAGACAGCGCTTCTCTAGAGTTATTTGCACCTGCTGTAGAACAGGCCAGACACCCTTCCTTAGGCTTCCCAGCTGAGTCAGTCAAGGGCTCTCAGAAACAATGGGTATGTGCAGCCAGAGTTCATATAGTATTTTAATGGTGTGAAGATACAGTGCAGACTGTGGATATGGAGGCCTGGGGTGAGGATGTATGTGGAAGTTAGGAATAGAAGACAGTGAATGTGCAGAGCAGGAGGGTATGACCTAAGTGTGTTTTGGATACAGTGAGAGACAGGTTCACAGGAGGTTCTTGACCCCACTCATCTTTGATACATCTTGAAGGAGAGTAATGAGAATTAGCTTGTGGTCAGAACAGAAACACCAGGGCCCTCTCTGTTTCTGGTTTTCACAGTGATACCTGGTAAGTGACTGGAGTGTAGGATGGAGGGAAGAGAAAGGGTTCAGCACACACTGGGGGTGTCAGTGTGACATAACTGAAGCTGTCCACCTCCCGCTGGGTGGAGGCTCTGTGACAGTGCCAGGGTAACAGGACAGGTTGACAAGAAGTGTGAGGAAAGAGGCGCTGAGGTCCCAAAACAGGCGAGTGGGAGTCATTCCATCGGACAACATTTCAAATGGGAATTCCTTTCATGACAAGAATATCATGAAGGAGAACACAAGGAGAAATTTAAAGAAAAGCACAGAACACCGTGTAATAACCTACTGAGTTTACCAACCAATATACCACTAACTCAAAGGTTGCTGGATGGAGAGACACTAGTTTAGACACTAGTTTCTTCCATTCTAAACCAAAGAACTTCACCAAAGAATACAGTCTGCATTCATGTCCCTCACTGTGTGTCAGAATCTATTCTAGGTGATGCAGATGGAGAGAGAGAGAGAGAGAGAGAGAGAGAGAGAGAGAGAGAGAGAGAGAGAGATTGAGAGAGAACACCACAGAAGTCATGAACCGAAATCACCATTCATCATAAATGGATGAATCAAAACAGCAACTAGGTTCTTTCTTAAAAAAGAAAAATCAGCCAATAAACTGTGATTTTTGTGATGGTAGGTAGCAGGTAAAACCAAGATAAGGGCGTTTCTGGGACCTTGTGTCAATATTCTCCGGATCAACCATGCATTTTGCTCCAGTTGAGGGGAGAATCAAGGAAAGGCAGATTGGTTAAGGAAAAATTATTTTAGCTGAATTTCCAAGGACTAAGTTAGGACTTTAACATGAAGATTTTCTTAAGATGGAATGCTCTCTGTGATTACATTTAGTTAGATTTACAAAAACAATTTGAGCTATGGGAAAATTCTGCTCTATGATTATTTACTTATTGGAATACAATGAAGCATTTTTTCTCTCATGATGGATTATTGAATGTAGTTTCTCCTAAAGTCATTCAGTATCTCACGATATCTGAAATATGTTGCTTTGTAACAAGCATTATAGACTTTAGGAAAAAAAAAAGAACATGTTTTCTGATGTTCTGCCTATAGGTATTATTATTATTATTATTATTATTGGTGTTCCAAGACAGGGTTTCTCTGTATAGCCCTGGCTGTCCTGGAACTCACTTTGTAGACCAGGCTGGCCTCGAACTCAGAAATCCACCTGCCTCTTCATCCCGAGTGCTGGGATTAAAGGCGTGCGCCACCACGCCCAGCTCCTATAGGTATTATTTGTATTGCTTATAGTTATCCTGATTTCTGGGGAGGGGACTCTGAAATTTAATAAAATAAAAGAATAAAAATTTAGGACCAGGCCAAACCATCAGTTACCTGAGTGAACTGTCACTGAACTCCTGTATGAACATGTGATGCCTCCCGAAAGAGACAAAGGCTGTGAGTAGACAGAGACAAAGCTTGCAAACAAATCTACTTTAGAGTTCCTGACTTAGAACACTACGGTAATAGACTGTGAAGACTTTAACCCTAACCCCCTATAGACATGGAATAGAGAGTAACTTTAAACAGAAGGACAGCAAAGCCTTCTGAGAGATGTGCCAGGCAATGCCATCAGTGAGTAACCGTCATGGGGTGCTCAAGGACTGGCAACACAGAAAACTCCGTCCCCATGGCACCAGATGTAACCAAGAGGCAGGTAACCCCCAAACACGGAGACTAGAGCTGCTGCCAGAATATACTGCTCTGTAGTGTTTCCGGGAGTACATTCAAGCTGATGATTAAAGGACAGAGCAAGTATGTATACTTGTAACACAGCTATGTACATCATGATCAATGTACATACACCAGACATAACTGCCGCTGTCCTACTGTCCTAGAACCACAGGTCAGTAGGTACAGCATCATCAGAATCATGGGACCAGTGCCCTGTTCCAGGACGTTAGGACAGCCACAGTGCTGCCACTTAGTGATGAGACCTTTCCAGCTTTATAGATGCTCAGGGATCATCTCGGATTCAAATGCTCCTTTCCAAACAAAACGCCACTATGTGGTGCACAGCTGTCTGGATTAAATGTAGACAGAAGAAAAGAAAACTTGAACAGCCCAAAGGCTGCAAAATTAGGTCACTTCAGAGGCCTGCCAGGCTGTCTTTATGTGTCCTAATGTGTGTGCTCAGGGGCAGCCCAGGACTCTGCCGGGGAGAAGAAATGAAGTGATAACTTACAGGGTTGAAAACAATTCCAGAACTGGTCGTGGTGACAGAGACATAAAGCACAAGGCTCTCAAACTGTTTTCCAGACTGGATTCTTTAACAAAGGTGCCTATTATTTATGCTTTTGAAAAGGGTCTGTGATGTCCCTCCGAGGCCCATAATGAGTTCTGCAGATTTGTGGAATTCCTCTCTTGGAATCGTTTCCTCTCCCTGAGCTCTTAGGTCTCCGCCATCCATCTTCCAGTTTATTTAAATTCAGACCGTGGACAGGATCTTGTTTCTAGGTGCTGGGCCGTGCTCCTCAGCTTTGTGGTGCACCCGTGAATGAGCATCACAACAGAGTTGATAACACTAATGAAGCACTATACACAGTCTGCAGCATGTGTGACAGCCTCCCTCCACCTCTAGTCCCTTTTGGTGGAGCAGACCACTAACATGTAATTTCTCTGTTACCTTGTTGGTAGAAGACAGGTCAAGGGTGCTCTGTCAAGGAATTCTGACCTTTTGGAGAGGTTAACTTAGGTCAGCTGGACACAAACAACTGATCTTTCTGTGCTCGTGTTTTGTCAAAGGAAGTAAAAGACACTGGTTAGCATCTCTCACGGTCACATATCTCCTTAGACCATGCCCAATTCTCTGGGGATAGAAGGCCTTGTCTTAATGCCATGAGCTCACTCTTGAGTTTTATGATAATGTCCATGGGAACAATCAGGTGGCTCTATATGCCCTTTTAAAAAGGTATTCTTAATTATTGTTGCAACTTTTATTAAGATATAAAAGTCATTATGTATGAATATGAGTACTATCTGAAATGACAGAGAAACTGAGAAGGTATTTGGATATTCTTTCATTTGCTGTGATACCAGATCAGTAGGAACAAAATTCAAGCCTCTGAGGAATTTCTGCAGAAATATTAGCTGCAAATACCATTTAAAGAGAGTTTAAAAGAGTAGCAACAAGAATTGTGCTTTCTAAGAATTTGTCTCTTATGTTTTGTGGGTGGTGAGTTTTTGTTGTTGTTTTTTTTTCTCTGCAGCTTTATACAAAAGAAATACAAAACAAACAAACAAAACCCAAGACTGCAGGAGTGTGTGAGTGTGGAAAGACACATGTGCTTCGACTAAGAGAACACATTACCCGTTCCCACTTTTGTGTCTCACGCCTAAGAGTTCCTGCTGAACCCTGGGAGATGCCAAGACATCTCCCAGGGGTGTGACTCACCCAGTTCTCTGAGCCAGTACTAGAGCTGTTTTTCCTCTTAGGAGGACCAGACAGACACTTGGCCTTTCAGAAAACCTCAAGGATGAGTCACAAGTGACTCATTGGCATCTTGAGGGGGGAGGAAACAGAGGCTGGAAATATGGCCACACAAAAGGTGGAATGACACTGTGAGCAAGCATGAGCATGCATGTACACATACACACACACATGCACACACATGCACGCACACAAATACATATACACATGCTTGAACAAACACATGCATGTACATATATGCATACATATATACACATGCAGAGAGACACACATGCATGCAAACACACGCATATACATACATGCATACGCATACATGTGTATACACGCACAGAGACACACACATGCAAACACATATGCACACACACATGCAAGCATGCACACATAACTGTACATATACTCTCATACACACACACATGCATGCACACATGTGCTAGTTGTTTGCAAAGCAGCCAAGAGAATCCCTCATGCCAGGATCCCTGGTCTTCACTTCTTCACACATATATAGGCCTCCTACTCAATTTCAAAAGGGTGCTACCCACCCTAGAAAAAAATTAAGCCCACATAGTAGCTGGGAAAATATGCAGCCAGGGAGACAGATGGCTTAGGGAAGAAGCAATCTGGATGGAGAGTGCGGGTGTGGGAGTGGAAATGTGGGCCTGGAGAGGGGCTGAGGGAAGAAAGGACGGGCGTGAGTGTGCGGTGACAGATGACAGAGTGCTGTTTGGGACAAGCAGTTGGAGGAAGCAAGGGAAATGGAAGTGATGTATTTATGCATCAGGGCTCCATCACCATTAGGAAAACTCCCCTTCTGTCTACTCTGCAGGTCCCGCTGCTTCAGATGGAGGCAGACAGCAGAGAGCAGACGCTTCGCCAAAGAAACAGAGGTGACTTGCTATCCCAACACGATTTCTATTTCTGATCGAAACAGATCCAAACTGAGCTAATTTGTGTACAGCTGCAGGCTATATAAACACGGCTGCTTAGAATTCTTTATAAAGTATCGGCCTTTGCACTCAACACTTCGTCGAAGTTAATAAGTAGGTGTCAAACTCTGAATTAAAATCCATGCAAGAGGACACAGCACAAAGGACAATAAAAATGATTTTAAATAATCACAGGGATAAATAGCATCTACTTCTGACTGATATAAGTGCTAGCATAAAATGTTATTAGGCTACCAACACTGTCTTTTGTTCAGGAAGTGTGTCTCATTCTCCAGCCACGCCACTCATCATCCTAATGAGCCCTCAGACTGTAAATTAAACAGCAGAGACAGATTCATTCGAAAAGCATCTTTACAGAAAAAAAAGGAAAAGAGCTAGGTGTTCTAACAGTTTTCTACTTTTATTTTCTACTAGTGTACTGGTTCAATTTTCTTTCATTGAAAAAAAAAAAGCCCTTAGTACTTGAACACTTCATGGGGTAAGTTCATGCAATTTATATTTTCAGTAAACAGTTCATTCATGCTCCAGTACTCTGGGACCACCTAGCTAACATAAAGGAGAGAAAGAAATCTCATTTTAAAATGCTGTGCCCTGTAAATTATGTTTGATCCCAGAAAATCTTAGAAACCTGTGCATGCATTTACTTTTTAGTTTTACTCGCAAGTGATTTGGTCCAAAGGAAACCCTCAATGGGAAAGGATTAGTGGAAATTTCAAACAGCTTTAGTTTACCGAAATGAATGTATTAATGGCTAAGCAAATACCATTTCCACCATTAATGATAAAAGAATAAGGTCACGAGCCAAATTAGTTGCGATTCCTTGTTACGTATCGATAAGAACACTACCCATTCCTATGATGAATAGAGAAGTCAGGGTTTTCTACTTGACCTGAATTTATGCATGAGCACACACAGGAGTGACTGAACAGCTCTGTTGGGGAGGGGGCACCCAGCAAAAACAGACTGGGAAAGGAAAAGAGCAGCAAATCAAGTCTCATTTCAGCATGATTGGTCTTCATCTGCCTCCCCCTTCCTCTACCCTCTCTTGCTACAGCCTATAAATCATTTTTTTTTCAATCTCTAGCTGTCCCCGCATGTGTGAGAGCCTGGCTCACCCGTGTCTCTCTCTCTAGCTCATCCTCTGTGTGGGTGAATGTATATAAAATGAAGAGACAAATAATTGTGCTGTTGAGGTTTTCCTGATGTCCAGGGAACAGCCATTAATCTGGGCAATGGGGCCTTGGAAATCCCATTCTGCAGAATGAATTATCGTTAAGCAATGATAGGCATTCTAAAGACACTATATTTTTATGAGGTCAAAATGAGGGGGCAATCTCCCCAAGGGAATGCTGAGAGCATCCAGCTGTGACAGAGCCACCTACTGAGCAGCATTACATGGATGCCTGACTTCCTGCCAGGAGCAGAGTCAGCACAGGCTCCGGTTGAATAAGCCCCCAAAGACAGTCTGGTCCATGCATTGGGAAGGCGTCCATCCCCTGTGGTAGCAACCCCTGGCAGTCTACTCTAGAAGCATGGCCTCCCTCAGCTTATGAACGGATGTGTCTGCCCAACGGGGGTCCAGAGAAAGTCTGTACATCCCTCCGGACATCCTGTCCTAAGATATTTACTTAGCAATGGGTACTAGAGAAGGTGCTTTTTAATACAATGGAGCTGAAGCCTGAGAGTCGGACACACATGAAGACCGGCACTGCCAGCCTGGGCGTGGCCACTTCCTCTCTCCCAGTAGATTTGATAGGCACATTAATTAGGTTCTGGTGCAAGAACTACTCTGATTAGTGATGGCGAAGCTACTGTCAGGGTGAAGGAGCCTCTGAGGTATGTGGGTGACAAGGGGACATAGCACAGGCCAGGGGTACTATAAGCAATGACATGGTGCTACTTCTGATAAAAGGGAGCACGGTTTCACTCTGTAAGCAACTAAACTAGTAGGGAGAGATGGACAGCAACAGACACATCTCAAAGGGCTCATGAAGTCTCTTCTGGAGTCTGAGAAGAGATTCAGCGGGTATCTACAAACTGTTTTATATTTAACTCCAAACAGAGAAAACAAAACAATATATGGGCCAGGGAAGGAAAAATTACCCTCCTGTGAAAAATATGAATTTTTAACTTTTGCAACGTGTTAATAATTAATATAAATTTGCACTAATGTGACTTCTTCATAAAAACACAGAAATCTCACACATGGAACCTGTCAAGTGTAAAAGAAGTAAGCCACCCCTACAGGTTTGCTGAGGACATTACCAGTTAGGAAGGCTCTCGGTGTTAGAAGGTGTAGGACTTTTAACCAGCTCTGAGATGCAGGGTGAATAGACCCCCTGTTCAATGACTGACAGCAGCAGTAGGAACTCCACAAAACAAAACCCGTACCTCATTAGCCCCCCAGCTGAACTTAAAATCCTCTGGCTCAGAATCAATCTCAGCTTTAAAAATAAATTCTCCGCTGAATTAACATCTCAAGATCATTAATCTTCAGAGTGACCCTTCAACTTCCTTTGGAAGAGAACCCCTACGTCTCTCAAAGGTCTTTCTCTCTTTTTGGCAAACCACAGCTTCGTGGAGAGAAGGAAAATACCAAGCTCTTTCTTCTCTCACTTCCTCACGCTCACCCTCAGGGTGGCTTCTTTCCCCCTTTCTCCACAGAAACATCCTAAATTTGAAAATCACCACAGAGCTATTTACTGCATCAGCAAAGGACAAGAACTTAGCATTAGCAAAGTGTGACAATGAAAAGTGCAGCTAGGTAAAATGATCATTGTACAGTTAAGGAGAGAAGACGCCTGTCCGCTGGTTAAAATTTGATCAGGTTACAGGTCGCATGGCAATTCTTCTTTGTGAAGACCTTGTTTAGCAGAACTCAGCTTGACTGTCCCACTAACAAACGTGAAAAGTTCACATTTTTTGAGTACACGACGGGATCACATCTGAGTGCACACAGGACAAACTGTGACTCCTTTTATCCACTGTGTACGATGCTGGCAGGTACCAGCAGACGTTGGCCTTACTATTATGATGCAAGTAGCAAGTGTATTTATTGTGTTTAATTCGTTATGTTTGCACAGTATGATAAGATCAAACCAAGCTAACATATCTATCAAGCCATGTGCTTGCTTATTCTTTTTATGGTGCAAAAATTTTAAATAGGCTCTCAGCAACTTTGGCATGTGTGCTGCTACTAATATCTGGTCATGGTGTTGGTTTATAGACATGTCTGTGCTGTCCGCCAACTTGCATGAGAAGATCCACTGAAGGAACTCTAAGAGGCTGTCTCGTGTCCTAGGGTGTAGAGTTCGACAAACTCACTTCTCCCACTGACCTCCTGATGACTTCCTGACCTAGATGACTCCTTCTTATACCCAGAGCATTTACTGGGACAATCTGTAAGGATTGCCATATTTGGGGGTGTCCTCTAGCCTAAAATGATTCCTTTAAACCCTGAAAAATGTCCACCACTTCTCTAAACAACGTCACCTCGAACTACTACGGTGTTGACATTAAAATAGAAGTTTTATCATGTTTTTGTTCTCCAGGCTTACAACCGTCAATGGCTCTCTGGTGCCTAGAAGGAAAAGGCAGAGCTCACGGAGGAGGGTAGCCACAGTCTACACCATTTTGCTTATGCCTGGCACCTAGGAACTTCCTCTGAAGAGACTGCAAGCCCGCCTGCAGGGTATCTGATGAGCCCTTCCTCTTCTCTCACGCTGCGACCCAATATTTGCCCCTCTGGATTCTGCGTACTATGATTGCCACTCGGATATGACAAGTATTTGAGGTAACAGGGCACATTTATTATTGTGATATTGTCATTGCACCATGTGTGCATTTTATCAAAACAGCACAC